>OZ025276.1:7529819-7917319 GCA_964019165.1 Mastigias papua
GTATCTTGAACGTTTTTAGTTAACTCATAATCTCAAACGTTGCTGGACAATCGTTACGCTGCAAATCAACTTGCTCGTTTTTCTGCAAGTATATGTAAATGCAATGTGTAGACAGTAGTACACCTAGTAGTTATCGAGTGCTTTGAGCACATTGTCTTCAAGATATGTGTCGTAATGGAAACTTGAAAATGTAACAGTAGCAATAGGCAACAGCTTTACGACTGTTGTAGACACTTTTTTATTTCTTCATAACTCTTACCAATTGCTCTGAAATTAGTTTATCCAAACTGATGATCATGATGATGGTGTTGAAGCAAGAATATATATCAGTGGCATGCCGAAAGACTTTTGAACAGTGGTGGGGGTGTAGCAAAACCATTTACTGACAGGTTTGAAAAAGGTCCCATAATTACCTACGAGCCATAGTCATTATACCAACTTCTTATGACAAGCCAAAAAATTACTGAGGGTTTCTTCAACAGTAGGGATGGAGGAAACCCCCTCCCCCACTGTTTGGGAATGCCCCTGATAAGTACTTGGAGTCGGAGCTTTACTGTAGTCCGTTGAAGAGTTGCTGAACTCCTATTTATGTAATATTTCAGGTGCATCAATGACTGATGCTAGTAAAAGTATTTAACAATCGCAATCGTAGCTGGTATCTACAATGACTCATTTATCAGTCAGTGTTTCTTATGATATATCGTATTGTATATAGAATATCACAGGATTGTGTAATATGATCAACTAGTAGTATCTTGGTCCTGCTAAGAAGGAAGGATAGTCAGACTGTCAAATGTCGTGTAAGCATTGTGTGATGATCTTTCAATCGTTACTGAACTCGAGCTTTCCATCAAAGGCTTTGTTTCCAGACACCTCGATTTTCTCCCAAGCGAATATTGTGCACCTTCTCACTGTACAGTTTCGCTTGTTATTTTCATGGCAGCATCGTGGCTTTGAAATTTTCATAAAAAGTGCGCCTTGACCAATATCCCGAAATGTGGAAGTAATCTTTAACTCGGCCTTTCCACACAAAATGACGCATCTATGTCACACGAATCACACTAGATACGTATGACAAAGTGCATCATCATGCATAATTTTTAAAACAGCTAGTGTTAACATATAAAATGACTTGCAGGCATTCCATTTATGCAGAAGAAACTTGATGTATAATTCAGAATTTAGCAATTTGTCATACATATCTAGTATATATCATCATGTGCATAAGTTTTAGTGCTTTAAAGAATAAATGTGCCATAATCACCCTCATTTCAGCTATAAAATAGAAGTACCAAACTCGCTTTCGCCTCATTTCAATATTGACCTATCACATAAGTGTTTCGGAATTTGTTGTCTGTTTGTATGGAACCCAACCACCCGTATTGTGAGATCTACTTTGTTGCGAGATTGCAGTTTTTGTATATATCCATTGTCCAATTTGGTGCCTACACTGATCTCAAAAAGTGCAGGAAAGATGCTAAATTGTTTAAAGAGGGAAGCTTAACCACCCTAGCGGCCATATTGAACATATCATAAAGCTGCGGAAAGTGCCAGGGTATGTTGAGATCAGTGGTGGCTGTCAGTAAAATGTAGTGTAGGCACCTTCGTATTATGTAAGGTAGTCGCTAGAAGATGCTGTTGTAAATATTAACGTATTAATTATGATTGAAGGCTATAACTTGTTTCCTTTAACTATGCTTTTGTTACTCTTTGTATACACATTGCTTGACGATAACGAGGATGATATTGACAATAGTAATTTAAGTGCCGAATAATGAACATGATTTTCAATGCATCGAAGTTTTTACAGTGGAGTCTCACGTCGACAGTGTAGACAATAGTTAACGTTCAAATGCAACACCTCTGATTTCTCAAAAATAATCTCCAGCATTACAAGAGACTTTCTGGTGACAATGTTTTACCATAATGGCTTTATTTACCAGTGCACTAGAGACGTAGCAAAGCTGTGGCTGCTGGAGTTCTCGCATTCTTAACGGAACCATAGTTTCATTATATTAGCATAATTTCCTATTATTCGGTTGACATCTCACTTGATACATATTTCTACAAGCCTAACACAGTTGCGCTGTTCATTGAGCATCTCACTTGAAATAGATATCCGTTTTTCTAAAACAGTTCCATTATGCAATGGGCATCTTATTGGAAGCAATGTTTCATTATTCGAACATAGTTCAGCTAATAACTTGGCGTCTTATTTGATACATAGTTCTGTCAATCTAACATAGTTCTATTACTATACTTGACATCTCATTTGCAAAACGCTTCTTTTCGGGTAAACAGCTCAGAAATCAGAATGGGGTTAAGGATAAAGAGAGGTACCATGTTGGCGATGAAGAAAAGCTACAATATTCGCCAAAAGTCCTTGGGACACTTTCAAAACACTGACAACACATTCCTCTGCATTTTGTCATCGTTGCAACATACTCGCAACCCCTTTCCTTCCAAAACAGTGTTGGTTCGTCTATGGCGAGCACATGAAATTTCCCCATTATCACATGAGCTTCTCCCAAAATCCAATATTTGTTGAGGGGGAGGGGGCGAATATTGTAAAATGGTATCAACCAAGTGAATGAGATATTCAAGAGGTTTATTACTGAAAAGCTTACAAGATTTGGGACGTTTGTAGTCGATGTTATGCAAAACGACGATATGAAAGAGAAGAATGCGAAAGACCTCGTAAGGTTAGTGAGTAAGATACGGAAAGTGTAACGGAATGAACTCAGTTCCTCAGCTATAAACTCCAAGCATTCTTTTGTGGGGTAGTACGGGGCTGGCATAATTGCGTACTGCAGTATTGTTTAAAGAAAGATGAAAGCCGTTGATATAGATATGAAAGAGTATGGGTTCAAGGACAAACCCTTGAGGCACTCCCAAAGTTAGTTGCCTCCATGAGCTAAAAGATCCATTGCCTTTAACCCTATGTTGGCTCTGATACTGGTAGCTTTGAATTAGGGACCGAGTATAATAACTGAAGCGATAGGCATGCTATTTAGTGACAAGAAGATAGTGATTGAAGGAGTCAATAGTCTTCGAACTTTACATATATATTTCATACTTCATATTTGATTCTTTTAAGGCGCGTTGCTCCTCAGCTAGCTTTGATCTAAAAGGGTCCTCCGATAAAAACACTATTTGCAACAGAAAAGTACGCTAGAAAGTTATTAATAAAGTTAAACTATATAAGGGGTCAGTCATTTATAACTCTGGGTAGTAGGGCGGGCTAGAATTGGGTAGGGCATAAAACTTTTTCTAGGATACTTGGGGGTATGAAACTTTTTGGAGAATTTGTGATGAATATCAAATCCTTTAAAGACAAAACCTAAAGAAGGTCAACTCAATGAATTGCACAAGTCTATTGATCACTGCATTTACACGCCTTTAGTTGTAAATTTTTCCAATAGCAATTTTTCTCTGATTTAAGTTTTCTGTAGTATACTGTGCTAAAGTAGTGCTCTTATTAGCATTCATCAGAGCTGTTTGTTCAAATGAAGTTTTAAGCATAAATCAACTTTTCATAAAAACTTTTCTATGGCTTATGCAAAGAAATCTCACAAAGAATGATAGTTACAATATTGTGTATAAGGGTATTCCCTGCAATATTTCCCAACAAGTAATTTTGCAAAACACATTTTCTACAGTATATGTGATCTGTCAAGTAGATGACAGTGCCAATTGTGACTAAACAGGTAGCACTGAAGAAATCTATGTTAAAATCCTTACATGATAGATAGCAAGTGGGGTGTGAAACTTATTACTTATTTCTCAATGGGGTATGAAAACTTTAGGACAAAAATTGAAGGGAAATAAAACTTTTGAGCATTCTGTAAATCCCAACCCACCCCGGTATCCAGAGTTAAGAATGACTGACCCCTAACCCTGTTTACAATGAAGCAAATCTCTAAAAACAAAATTGCTAAATATGAAGAAAGAAGAACAACCCTGACGTTAAATAGTTTTCTTAAAGACATGCAGAGAGGATGCCTGCTTAGACCCGGCTGAGAGGTCATTCCACAATTTTGCATCTCTATACGAGAAACAACTCTGACCATTTGTCGTCAAGACAATGCTTAGAGATCTATCCGAACTGAAGCCTTCTACGTGGTATGTCCTTTACGATTATTCACATAATAGCAAGGATAAGTATGGCTCCATGTGCTTTTCTACTTGTTTAACTAGAAGCCTATGGAATATTTTTGAAGTAGTTGACAGAACACTTATTGGTCTGTAGTTTTCTTTCATTGTACATTCACTTTGTTTGTTGTGTTTTGTAAGTTTCTCTGCTTTTAATTGTGCTCACTATTCAACTGTTTTTCTCAAGCATGTCCGACTGTTTTATCACAATAATGCGAGCCTTTATTTTGAAACTTGTTGTCTCTCAGATAAACCTTACCATTATAATTATTATTGTATACGAGTTAATTGTTACTACAACAGATACATCTAATAAAGGAGCATCTCCATAAAAATAATAAGTTTTATTTGTAAAATTCCATATGAGTATATTCTTTAAATATTTGAGAATGACGTCATGATGGATTCAATATGTCCTAGTTTGATTCCAGTTTTTATTAGTCTCTGAGAACCAGCACGGGTGGACTTACATCAAAGCTCTAACGGGTGTAGAATGTTTGGCAAATGAGGAAGAGCGAATCTAACCGCATGACATCAAGACATATCTCTATCCGCATTATTTCAATTTCTATTCTTTCGACCCATGAGCCCATTTTCTAATGCCACTCAAAAACGCTCTGCTTGCCAGAAACAAATAGCATTTAATCTATCCGCATAATCAAAAGGATGTTGGTTGAAATGTAGATGCCAAAGTAGGAAATCGAAGGTAAATAGGAAGGTTGTTAGTAGGTAGCTCTCCAGCTCAAGCCATGACCATTACCTGGCATTACCTGTACTGGTAAGTAATCTCTGCCGTTTATCGATTAATTAACTTAAGCCAGATTGCAGGAAATTCCTCTATTTCAAATGAGACCCCATGATAGACTGAACTCAGATAGCTACGGAATAAAGCATATGGCGACAGTTCTCTACTAGTAGCTTACAGTTTTCTATTAGTGGCCTGCAATACTTCTGAATTGTGGTTTGATTATCCATACTTTGCCGGCCCTATGGCTACCTAATTGCTGTTCCGTAATGAAAAAAACTGAATATCTTCTCTGCTCGACTCTATATTGAACTATCACCGTAAACATTCCATACTGAGCGCTTACCGTGAAAATGGTATTCTCTCTATCAAGTGATGCACAATTTGACACGATGCGATTATCTAGAATTTATGAATCAGTTATATCTGGAATATTCCATGACGCTTGTGCGCTACGTTGATCCTGGGTTAATCCGCGACCGACAGTTAGATACTAGCAATAGAAAACACACTGTAATATTTACATTGCTTTCTCAAGGAGTACGTCAAAGAGCAGGACCCACTCAGCAGCTTATCGATTGGTTTAATTATAGTTTAAATAGGCCATCCAGTTTACCGTTTGCAGACAGCAGTACCAGCCGATAGACGGCTGTAAGATCTCTTCGGTTGTCACTGCTTCTTGTCGTGTACTACTCCGACTGCGAACTTCTGCACCATTCATCAACACCTATTCCCTCTTTTCAAACCTTTCCTCGTCACAGAAAAATTATATATTTGACCCAACAAAGCAAACAGAATGGTCATCCGGAGTATGGCTTTAAGAAGTTACAAGGATGAGTATCTCAGCCATTATTGTAAACACTGAAGCTACCCCTAAGAAAGTGCAGAATTTCATTAACGACTAAGAACCGGCAAATAGGAACCTGATCTGGAAACTCTATCACGGGATAATAATATCATTTCAAGCAAACGAAGCTATACAAAAGAGTTTTTGATCATGCATTTAAGAGTTGAAAATATCGAAATCACGAAATCACGAAATCATCCGCGAATGTAGGCCTAAAAATGCATCAAGGACAAAAGCAGGAAGCATCCATCGTGATGTAGGGTGGTCATTTCATTTTTTCATTACACGTGTGTCCCTCAAATTGATGCCAGTTACCCAGTTACTGCTAGAGAGGGCAAATAGTGATCAGTCAGTCATCATTCCTGATATGATTGCATCGTCATTCTTCACTGCACAGAAGGCGGAAGAATGTTTTGCGCAAAAGTAATCCGCCATGCATCACATGAAGAGATAATTTGAATTCCACACAAAAGTTTGCATTTCATAACATGCACAGCATTAAAATGCTTCCAGTGTACATAAATCCAAACAGAAGCGTGGGATACCGATAGAAATTTGCAACCTCTAATAATTGGCCACTTCATCTTAACAATTTGTGAGAGATATCCCGCTAATAAAAAAAGGATAATTAAGTCTTCTGCGGCATAAGAAGCTTTTCGTTGCTTTCTCAATAAAGTGTATGCTCCCTTCTACAAAATGTAACCTCAATGAAGTCTTCGTAGCATTTTTGGTTTAGCTTGCAAACAACCACTGTAATGTTTCAGACTTCTGTTTCGTACAATAAAATCGAAACGAATCAAAATAGGAAGCCTAGTGAAATTTCTTCCAACAATTAACTATGCTGGCAAACTTAATACAAAACAAACAAGTTAACGCAATACTCAGCTGATATACAGTGCTTGATTGCTTTCGCTTGAAGTTGACTTACATCTTAGGTTCATATATTCTGCTGCTCTCATTGCTATTATTCCTTTAACTCCTTCCCCGCTCAGGACGATGAACAACAATCAAACTTAGGTCCATGCTCCTAGTAGAACAATTTGCATTTCAACTGCATCTCTTCATTGGGTGCTATAATCACAATGGTTGTTCCTCTTCGAAAGTTTCAAACATCTCTCCGAAGTCTCTGATACAGTTGGCATATAGGATGGGAAGAAAACTCTCTATGCGACTTCTCGCTCTAGACATTTGTGGGATGTAATATGTTATGAATAAATGCTGTCGATACTTCTGAGACAACAAGGCGGACACCAAGGAGGGCGACCAGAAACATAGCTTTTATTGTAAAGTATTTTTATGAAAATTCCAGCTACATGAAAAATCTGGTTATGACAAACGTTTCCGAAAGTAGGAAGATTTAAGTTTGCAAACAGCACTGTATCATAAAATTTAATGGGTGTTAACCATGACGGCGAAGAAGACGGCGACGAAGAAAGCGACGACGACCACGACCACGCCCATGACCAAGCCCATGACCACGATAACGCCAACGCCCACGCCTACGACCATCATGACTACCACTATTATGCTAGTTAACAGTTGAATACGTAAAGAAGAAGAAAAAGGGTACCGCTAGCAACTTCTCTGTCATAGAAATGAGCTGTTACCTAGGTGTTTGTATTCTGCAGCGATTGTGATATAAAACAAGGGGATATCTGGAGTGAATGATATCACCTGCAACAGAACTTCACAGCTACATTACCAGGGTAGTGGTATAACATATTATCTCAGTATACCATAACTTTGTTGTATTCGTATAAAATAGAATACTAGTATTATTAATACGGCACTGAGAAAGTTAACTGGTTATTTCGCTTGTACAATATTTATCAACGTGTAGTATTTCCTATTTCCAGGTCAAGTGAATTAAGGCGGCTCTAACATGCTAGCACCAATCAGAATACAAAGGAGCACCTCTCCCATCTTGGTGCACAACGTAGGCAGCCTCGTGATATGCAGATATGACGGAAAGGATGTACTGTGCGTTAAAACATTCTTAGGTTTGATTAATCTTGAACTCCCCGGAGTGTATTTTGGTATCTTAGAGCATCACAAGAAAACCAGCAAATTCGAAATAACGAAGGAGATAATAGCCGTTGACGGAGAATTAGCATCATTCGCGATTAACTGCAACAGAAAGTTTGGGCTTAAAAAGTACCTTCGCTCGGTAGCACCTTATGAAGGAACACTTTGCAATGAGCCACATGCTTATGTTATCACAGAGAAAGGGGAAAAAATAAGAGTAAAGCCTGCTAGATGCAGAACAGTACAAGACATAGATCAGTGTGGTGTTACTATTGACATTGAATTAGAGAAAGAGCTCCCGAAAGGTTGTCCAATTTATAATAAGGAAAACAAAGTGATTGGGCTGATCAGGTGCAAGAATCATGGCATTTTGTGGTTCGTCAGCTGGTTTAATGAATCCAAGCGTATGTATTCCCTCAAACTGTTTGCATCATCATTTGATTTCATGCGATAGCTTTAATCTTTCCTTCACTGTTTGACCCAGCCGTTTAGCCACTTGCTCACAGAATCATTCTTAGCTTGTCATATCTCATTTCGAGACAAATATCAATTTTTGCAATGCAGTTCACACTACTTTGCAAAAACATAAAAACCGAATGTTGTTAAGAGCACTTTTCATAGTTGCAAACGCTCATAAGCAGATAAAAACAAAAATTCGGCGAAAGAAGAAACAAAAAAATGCATACTAAATGGTATCAACTCACTGCGAATTGATTAAAACCATCAAACACAAATTTTTTCCTCCATTTTTGTGAGCAGTGTTAACGCACAAAAACATATCAGCGCAAATGTCGGATAGATATCTACAGAAAATGATAAATCTGAAAACGGAATAGTGTTCATTTAAAGCTTATCTCATTTCACTTCATTTTAAGCTCACACAGGATACAAATTTTTTACGTGCCAGAAATCGATATTAGCCCATTTTTTTGCATGCTCTTTTATAAAATATCGACACTTTATGTTGGTAATCTTGGATAAAAAAGATCAAACTTTGTTCTAACAAATAATGGTAAACCTCTTTGAGCCAATTCACTTCAGTAAAAGTTAAGCAAATCTAAAGAGAATCTCAGCCACAATTTCGGGAAAAGTAAAGAAAATTGAGGGTGAGGCAAAAAAGTGGATTTCTTCTAAAAAAATCGTGCATACCTTCTATTGTGTAGGTCGCTGTACCAATCACTAGGTCCTTTTAGAACACATGTTAGAACCGAATTCACAGAATGAAATCCTAATTGGTACAAGGACATCCTGATTGGTGAGCCAATGGATAATGACGATTATCTAAGTACTGGTATGATCCATCATACGTAAGCTTTTCGAATATACGTCTTTTTTAAAAGAAAGTGATTTACAAGAAAATAGTACTGGACTGCTCAAAAGGCTAAGGAAATTCAGTACTGGAGTTTTGAGACCTATGATTAAGTCATATACCTTTAAAATTCTAATATTCGCAATGGAAATCCCAATTCAATACTTCTCTCACCAGCCATTTCTATTGAAGTCAATCGAGCAATTCTAAATCTTGGTCAAACTAACTCTACTGTATTGGACATTTTAGCTACCAAATATTGTATTCATAACTTCTGGCAACTGCAAATGGCTTTCACAGCTTAGGATATAATTGCTATAGTTACAGTTTCACAGTTTAGGTGATAATTGCTATTCAAGGAAAATGCCTTTCAGGAATTTCTTAAACTATGATAATTAGCAATTGCAGATGACGTTGGTTGCTCGTTAAATGTATTTTTCATTTTTTCAGTCAAGACGCTGGAACTTCCACCTAATGAGGAGTGTCCTGCGAACAACAACCACAATCAATCGAATCAAAGTGCTCACAATTTGGCCGAACAGTCGTGGACAGGTAGTTTAAGCCAGAAATATACGATTTTGCAACGGAATCTAACACAAGGCCTAGTTTTTGAAGTTCCCTAATATTGGCAATCTTTTGACCACATTTCAGACCTAAAAGTTACTTAACAGTTCTTTACATTTAGTGCTATGGACATTGTAAGTTTTCAATATAAGATATGGACACAACATGTTTCACAGGAAATTTGCCCACGAAACACTTGCTCAAATGCATTTGCTAGAATGATTACAAACAGTTTACGCACATTTGGCCTCTAAATTCTCAATTTTCTGCGGTGATAAAAATATTCGAAACTGAACAGTTCCTTAGGGATTTTGTCCTTAGTACTACAAGTTCCTTAGGGATTTCGTTGTAATTAGTACAAGTTCCTTAGGGATTTTGTCCTTAGTACTACAAGTTCCTTAGGGATTTCGTTGTAATTAGTACAAGTTCCTTAGGGATTTTGTCCTTAGTACTACAAGTTCCTTAGGGATTTCGTTGTAATTAGTACAAGTTCCTTAGGGATTTTGTCCTTAGTACTACAAGTTCCTTAGGGATTTCGTTGTAATTAGTACAAGTTCCTTAGGGATTTTGTTGTTATTAGTACAAATTCCTTAGATTTCTTGGTCTTTTATGTGTAAGTTCCTTATAATGCGGTTCCTTATATAAAATGTCCATAGCAAGGGTGACAATGTTACTACTATGGATTTCAAACGCAAAAAATACTAGCTAAATAATGTTGAAGTTTAGATTATATGTTCTATAATCAGCTCAAGAAATCAAAATCAGCACTTGGTGTGGTCACAGTGCTGATGGCCGACGCATAGAGACTGGGCACCCTTGCTCAGCTATAGCTGCTCTAATAAAGTACTTATATAAAAGAAGTATCGATATATCTATAAATATAATATATATATGTATATATATATATATATATATATATATATATATATATATATATATATATATATATATATATATATATATATATATATATATATATATATATATATATATATATATATATATATAGCAGTAGTACATCATAAAATATATGATGACTATCGATAATATCGTGCCGTACAATGGCTATATGCATAATCACCAATTCCATCATCTGAAATAAAATGATCTTAATTGCAAGTGTTCATTTCAAAACAAAAAGCTTCCCCAAAGCAATAACACTGAGACTGGTTAATTGAAAGAACTTACACGAAAATCCCACAATTTTTAAACAGAGTTATGACCTACAACTTTATTCACACATTTTAGAAAGTAACACAAACAATGACCACGAAGCGAGCGCTCTTCCAGAACAAGCTTCCAGCAGTCTCACAGATATATCCGATTGCGAAGATACAAGTGTGACAGGTATAAATTGTGCAGCTGGAGTAACTGAAGGGGCAATGATGAGATCAGAAACCGTCGAAGTTGAAGGTGCAGCTGACACATGTAATTATCATCAAGCATCTATCTTGAAATCTAACCGTCGTGTAATGATGTTTTGAAAAACCGTAAAGTCTGCTTCCATTGCAGATGACCGTCTACTTTCAATTCAGACAAAATTTCTCGTAAATCTTTGCTGTTTCAGAGTAGTTGAGTTAATGAAACGAGAGTAGATCCTATATCATTCCACATCATTTGCATTCTACTGCTTCTAAATGGAGTAATAGAGAACATTTTGAGATTATGAGTCTGTGATAGTGCAGTAGGCCCTTGTTGGGTGTAATCTGGTGTAATCTGGTGTAATTTTCAAGTAGAAAAGCGTTTTCGTCAAGAATATAACAGTAAAGTAGCTTGCATCAACACTTGCTTTCACCTACGATAGTTGCTGCTAACTTTGATCGCAATACACTTATGCAGAGTATAGCATTTATGTAATAGATGCAATAAACTATTTTATATGTTAAGATGGGGTCTGCAATAAAAGATGAAAGAAACATTATTTTCATTGAATTTTTCATTTAGTTCAAAGAGTTGAGGATCCTTCCTTAGATGTTATCAACAATTTGAGGCATCAATTTGAATCGATGAAAATGGAACTTGGCATCTTATCAAAGGGACGAGAGAAAGTTGAATTAATGATAAGGCAACTTGATAGCCTATCAAAGGAACTGGAGAAAATTGAACCAATGAAAAAGAAACTTGACATCTTGTCAAAGGAACTGGAGAGGGCTCAAATGTCTGCGGGAGTTGTGGGTACTATATGTGATGAGAGGGCAGAACAACAAGGGTATGCTGCATTATACGACACCCCATCGTATGCAAGAAAGCAAAGCACTGAAAGGATGCAAAAGCCGGAGAGTGAATATCAACATGTAAAGGATACAGGGGGTAATAGTGGGACAAATATAACTAACAGCTTCAGCTATGAGAACATACGAATAGATGGAAGGCTTACAAAATCTCCTTTGACGAGGAAGAAAGGTAGGAATGCCAATGAATAAATTACATTAGCAAATATGACAATGAATGACAAGATTAATCTTATCTGCTACGATGAGAAGTTTATCTCTACTCGTTTGCACAAATTCCTTGGGTTATACCTGAGGATAGTCTACGACAATCAGTAATTGTGATAGATTAGTTCTAGAATCTCAATCCTTTATGCTAACACAGAATATATATCTGCAGGCTGGATAAGACCTATGTTTCATATTGAATCTTGTAACATTCTAGAGTGACTTTAACAAAACTTTAGGCAAAGCCTGCTTTTCCAGCTTTCTAAACAGAAGACAGTCGAGATTCTGTACTGAGCATGCGCTCTGCTAAATTCTAGAAAGCATGTCAACTATCAAATAATTTACCTCGCTCATTCATCACATGAAGTGGTGTATTTTGTTATGCTTCAGAGAAGGGAAGTATACATGCCAGTATAGCCATCAAACGTTTGAAACCTCTAATCATGTCTGTTTTCTTCTAACCTAGCTGACCAATCAGCATGCAAAATGGGCCTAAATGTAGCTGTGCGGAGCATATGTGTTGAGAATTCTGCATGATGATTGGTCAGTTAAGTTGGGAGGAAATAGATCTGATCAGCCTCTTACACGTTTGGCGGCCATGCTACATGTGCTAATTTTGGCAGTAAGATTACGAAAACTTTGTCGTGGATGGATGAGGAACGCCCTCAGTAGTGATTACAGCTCTAAGAAGCTTTTTGAAGTACAAGTATTTTTCTTACATTCTTCATTGACAAGTATATTCAAAATTCAGAGAAATGTATGTAGGCTTAAAAGTATCAGGGGATTCAACTATGGAGGCAATCAAGGAAATATCAGGAAATTTTTTGTCTCTACTTCTCTAATAAATCGATTTCCTAATATGTTGAAAAAGTAGCAAGAGAAAGTTCTGCAAATAATGAACCACTTAAATCATTCAGAGATGAATTCTAGCTGCCGCATTCTGAAAGAGAGTTTCATTGAAGTTAGTCTCAAAGCATGTGATTCAACTGCCGTAACAGGATTCCCGGAGAGTTGGCCCCATATTCTTGGTCCTTGCTTCAGTTCTTATCAAAGAATTCTCATAATTGCCTAAGAACTGCAAAAGCTCTTCATCTTTCAACATACGACTTTGAAAGTATACCATTGTTGCAAATTTAGGGCCTATTTAGACAAAATATGGACTCGGTAATGAATGCTTAGAAAAGGCAAAGTCATGAGGCAACAACAATTTTCCAATGTCAATAAAACTCCAATTTTTGTGACGTGTTTTTAATTGCAACGAGTTTTCAATAAGAATTTATAACATTAAAGCACTGAGCTTCACGTAAAGCTAAGCGTATTAACAAGGATAATTACAGGGGAACTAAATGAAGGCAAATATTCAAACTGCATTATTAATGGCAGAAGACCTGCAATAAATACATACTTATTAAATCCTATACTTTTAATGGCTTGTATTTTGTATGTGCATATACATGCATTTTTGTTGTATGTGTATTTTTGTTTTCTGGTTGCGGTTTGAATATGTTCGGTGAATCGATGAAAATGTTCGATATGATATATGATAACCTTTCTAAGCATTCTGGACAAAATGTTGAGGATTGAATTTTTTTGTTGACATGCACATTCTCATGACTATTTCTTGAGCTTGAAGCTATCATCAAAGTTACCAGTGACGTACGCTTCTATGGGTGTTGGCAAAGTAAGATAACTAAGGCGGCCTTCACACGAGAAATTTCAGGCCGGTTTGAAACTCCTGCCGGCCTGAGTTCAGTTCGGTGTGTGGTCAAATCCCTCTGAATGTTCACATGAGTAAGATGAATTGAAACTCACGCCGCCCTGAGTTTCAATTCGGTTTATCAAACCGGTCTGAACTTTCAAGTTGGTGTGAAATTGTCATGTGAACGCGATTTTGTCAAACCAGAGCGAACTGAACACTCAAAATCAATACTGAGCTGCATCCTGGAAAATGCAGTAGTGTTGTTGATGTTGCGTGATTCGAATTCAAGCCGATTTGAAATATTCATATGAATGCAAAGGAAATATGCCCACCCGAAATGAAAATGATAGCTCAAGCGGGCGAGTTTCAATCCAGTCTGAAATTTTTCATATGAAGGCCCCCTATAATTGAAAATTGAAGATGAGGACGACAACAAAAGGGTTATCATTGCAAACTTTTCTTGATATGTCATAGATAATTCCAAGACTATGCTACCATGATGACAACTCCATTATCAAGATAATTCCATTACGATTCCGTTAATATGACACTACCATAGACAATTCCCATACGTTTCGACCCAATCTTGAGGTATCATCAGTTAACATTGAAATATCTTCAAATGATCAATCCTTTTCAGAACTGTAAATTAATATTTTGCGGTCTTATAGGGCGTTGGTTTTCCATTTTATGATGGAATTGAAGCTCACTAGTATGCTCAAGTATGCTAAAGCTTGCATAGACAGGCTTGCATTATGATAAGCATAGTGAGCGGCATTTCCTCAGGATCTTTATTGAATCAGGCAAAACAGGTGGAAATCAGGTAAAAGTCAGGGAAATATCAAGGAAAATGACTTCCTTGATTTCTGCTGAACCTTTTCCCATCATGCACTTGTCCTTTAAAAAGACGGTCTTTGTATTCTAATATTTTGTACAGTATTTTATACTATATAGTATTATAGTAAAATACTATATATAGTATTATGGTAAAATACTATATATAGTATTATGGTAAAATACTATATATAGTATTATGGTAAAATACTATATATAGTATTATGGTAAAATACTATATATAGTATTATGGTAAAATACTATATATAATATTATGGTAAAATACTATATATAGTATTTTATACTTGTTTGTAGTGATTGAGAAATGTATGCTGCCTGCAGAGTATTCCACACCGAATTACTATGGAAGGCCTGGTAAGCTTTACTCTTTTTCACATGTAATAGTTCTCATCCACTATTTACTTGCTTGAATTTCAAACTATCATCACAGCTTTTATCAACTTCTGCACTATCACCACAATCACAATCAACCATCGCCATTTGATTAGCAATATCATCACAAAATTAGCCACTACAATCACATTGACCATCAACTAGCATCACTAAGTATTTAAAACTTAATGTTTTTCACAGTCAGTAGTGACAGGCAAAGTTTGATGTCTTCATTATAATCAGTACCTAGAATTTAAGCATTTATTTACACAATCTATTTCAAATTGCTTGAAAAGATCTTAGTAAACATCAATTCTTCTTCTCAGACACATATAATATTGATGTCCCGTACATGCCACGTCCACAAGACACAGAATACTCCAAAGGGGACCCAGGAAGGAAGCAGCGCTGGGATGATTTCGGTTCAGGTAAATACTCCAATTCGAATTCATTTTGATTTGACCTCCAGCATAAGATCACAACATGAATTTGTGCTGCATGGTGTAATGAGGCATGGATTATTGCATGGTGTAATAGTCATGAAATAAACACTGAAAATCAAGGTGTCGCCACTTTTCGTTATCTTATCCATAAATGTTATCACAAAGCTACATTTTCCAAGAACAGAAATCAATTGATCATAGATCAACATCACTACAATGCAGGATTTTCGCAGGTCGCTTGTTAACAATTAGTTGGTAATCGAGCAAAGACTAGTTTAAATTCCCCGGCAAATCACCTCAGTTACCGTAAATTCTCTATTAAGCCCCCCGGGGGCTTATTAATTTTAAGTGCTCTAGAGGGAGGGCTTATTGGAGAGGGGGGCTTATGAGAGAGGGGGGCTAAATAAATTTTTTGAAAATTTTTAATAGTATACTGCATATTTGCTGCTTGAAAATGGAGAAAAATATTCAAATTGATTAGTTTATACATCATAAGTTACCAGCAGAGCAAACAAAATTCAAAGATTATGTGATAACACGTTGATATAGAACGTTGTTATCTGCAGAAAGTTAATGAATGACTTTGATTCTTTAAAGGTTGGGAACTACTGGTTACTGAGCGTGATCACGCTTAGTGTGCTTACTCCTATGAAGCTTTGTTGCACTCGGTACTATTCAATATGTTATAAGGGGGGGGGCTTAAAAGAGAGGGGGACCTAATAAATTTTATAGTCCAGAAAGGGGAGCTTATTGGAGAGGGGGGCTTAATTGAGAGGGGAGCTAAAAAGAGAATTTACGGTAATCTGGAACTCGCACTTAGTATATGTAGGTTGGAACACCAGTTTTATTACTGGATTATCTAGTTAGTTAAACAAACTAATGGACAAGACTACATGGCTGCATTTAAAGTAAAGAAGGAATTCAAAATCGCAATTTCCATTCGATTAGGGTTTCAAAGTTCCAAGACCAAGATTTTCGTGACTAGAAGTAATTGGTTGCTAGGATACATATAAACAAGTAATCTTGTGGGTCAATTTGGTGCTGTAGGTCATGCAGTAGTAGACATTTGTTCAGTATCAATTAATTTTGAGTACTGAAGCAGCGAGTAACTGCTGCAAATTTCATGACAATATCATCTTACCTCCAGGTAGAGGTATCAACGATATTAGTCAGGAGACCCTTTTTGAACTAGCCAACGAGCTTGATGACAAAGATTGGGAAAGCTTTGCGTGTGAGATTGGAGTAACAGAAGACACCATCAGACAAATAAGGTTAACCCAAGTTGGAAGATGTCATGCAGCGGTGGAATTCATGAGTAATTTCATGACAAGATTCCCTACAGAGAGGTTGATCGATTTTAGGCAGAAACTAATACAGATAAAGAGAAATGATATCGTGGAGTACATAGATAAAACACTGGCAGATGAACTGATGCATACATTTCACGAGATCTCATACCAAAAACTCGAGGCATTGGCTTCCAAACTGGAAAAGAGGCAACAAAGAACTATAAAATATTGGCGTCATTTGGCTGGCTTGTATGGCTATGAAAATCAGACAATCAATGCCATGGAGTCAACTTTCGGTCGTCAAGAACGCAGCCCAACCATCGTTCTCTTTGAATATATGGGGAAAAGCATGCCACAGCTATCTATTTCAGACATAGGAAAAGCTTTGGAGAAATTAGGCTTGATTAGAATAAGCGAAAAGCTTCATGGGATATTCACAAGGAAGATCACTTGCGAGTCACCACCGAATTTACAGGAATATGCATTTTCACCAATCTGACTGTTTTGATAGCTCTCCTGTTATCATGTGAGATGTGTGATAATAGCTGTTTCAAGCAAGTATGCGAGGTCTCCGTGTATACTGCAGGCACCTCAATAAAGTCAAGCACATGGAGACTTGAAGCATGCCGTACAAACTATATCACTGCAAGCATCAACTGTTATGCTTTTATAGAATAAAAGTACCACAATCGCCCCCCTCCCTATTTCAATATATCACAAGAGTGGTTGGATATTTCTCTTCTATTTGTATAGAGTTCAACCACTCGTACTAAGAGATCTTCTGTCCGTCGGAAGATAGCAATTTTTGTATACATCCATTAACCAATTTTGTCACTACACCAGGTACGGAGCTAGGGGTGAGCATGGGGGGCAACTGCCCGCCCAAATAAAGGATTCTATCTCTCTTGCCCCAAAAATTTTCAAGCTGAAAGTATGTTTTTTGCCTAAAAACGTAGAAATTAGACAGTTTGACACAAAAAGCCAGAATGTTGATGTTTCGCACATGTATATCAAAGATTGCATCATTCTTTTTCTCTCTATAATGGGCGTATCTCTACATTTAGAAGGGAAATTTTCATAGAATCTAAAGTGCATGGCTTCAAAAAATTTCCAGTGGCTGCACCCAAAGACCCTATCCTTTTTATACTGTCCCCCCTACCTTTGTTACTGAAAAGGCAGGATAGAAATTGTATTGTTCTCAAATCAAAGCAGGCTAATTAACTTCCTCGGCGGCCAAACTCGACTCACCAGCAAGCTGTGGAGAGTGCCAGAGTAGGGCTGAGGTGACTGGTGGCTACCAATATATATGTAGTGCAAATGAGCTTCGTAGTATTTACGATAGCCAATTGCTAGAAATTACTGTGGCAAATATCATTAGATATAAATGTTGTGTTTAACTTTTGTCTTATAGTATGGCTTTGTTATTCTTTGCAAGTAAATGGCTTGATGATAATGAGGATGATGTTGACAATAGGTGTGAACAAAATTTCTTTTCAAAACTTGTTGAAGCAGGTAACAACACATATTAAGACGATTTTTAATGCTAAGTTTCTAAAGTGGAGTCTCTAACTAGCAATGCAGATAGAGCAAGTTGAAGTTCAAATGGAATATCTATGATTTCTCAAAATAATCTCCAGCACTATAAAAGACTTTCTAGGTCATAGTGTTCTGTCTCATTATGTACCGATGCATTAGATGAGGTCCAGCCACACAGCTGTATAGGCTGCAGTTCTCGTATTTTAATTGAAACACAGTTCTATAGTTAACATTGTTTAGTGAGTACCTCATTTGAAGCATAGCTCCATTAGTCTATAGAAGCACCAATACTCTTCTAGATATCTTATTTGCAACACAACTCCATCATCTCAATAGGAATCGCACTTCAAACATAGTTTCGTAACTTTAATTTGCATCTCATTTCAAACATAGATCAATTATTCTAACATAGTTCCATCAATCTACAGGGCATCTCTCGTAACGCTCCTCTAAGAAATTCAACAGAATCTGCACTTTCAAAAAATTTAAACCAATGCCGTAATGAAGACCATCATAACTAAACAAATCTTTACTAATATTGAATGTATCAATAACAGGCACTTTCCTTTCTCGGAGATATTCGTGTATCTGTGAATTAAACTTGTATATCCCCTGGTTATCGAATAACGGATGCATCAATAGAAAGTCTGGAACAGCATGAATGCCCATCCAGATGACCTTAGGCCAACCGTGACCTTCAAGTTCGATAACATCTAGCACCCTTTTTACATAAACTGAAATAACTCTATCAATTTCTAACCTGTAATGCAAGCCAACAGCGAGGACAATGAATGAATTCTCACGACCCAGATAGCTGCGTATCTGCTTCATATCTTCATCTTGTAAGTACTTCTTGTAATTCTCAACCAAATCAAGATGGAAGTGGATTTTCCCATTGCATATTGAATTTGGTTCCAGTTCTTCGAGCGAATGTGCTACGATTTCAAGGTTGCACTTCTTGATTGCTATTTGATGGTCGGCATAGCATAACTCTCTCTCGACCTTTGAGGCATTTACTGGCATTGCTCCTGAGTAGAGGTTTCCACTTAGAAGAAGAAACATTGTTCTTGACAACTGCCTAACAACTGAATCACCTGCAAGAAATCAAATAATTTATATAAAATATTAGCTTGTTCTTTGCTATCAGTTGATATCTTTCAATGGTCAATTCGATTCTTCATATGCTAAATAGTCCTGTTATCATGCTGATCTATATTCATTCAAAATTCCTTCAAAAAGCATAGTGTTTATTTTGCAGAAAAATTCCAAGACCATACTATACTCTGATAAACTTCGGCCACACCCTGCACGAAACGTTTGCTAACCACTTCCTGCCACTCTTCAAAGTTGCAGTTTTTACCTATGTTGTTTGGCATTACATTAAATCACGGAAAGTGCTACCTTCAGTATAACGTGAAGTACTGCCTATTTTAAAGAAATTATCCCAAGGCCACACTGTGTTTTGACAAACTTTGGCAAAGCCATGTATGACTTTTATTGGGGACCATATCCTTCTGATCCTTAAAAGTTTAAGTCATAATCTTCTGTTAATTAAACTTATATTCAATGGTGTTAAAAGACTTTATTGCAACCCAATAAGTATTACAAAGGTTTATCTTATGGAATAATGGTCAAACAGGACATAGAAAACTTCAGAGTTTTGACACTAAATCAGGCATTGGATTAGGAATGTGCTGCGTGAATCATTTTCATATAGCACTATTGTACTTATAACATGGCAGCCTGTGTGAAATCATACTTGGAAGACTACACATCGAAGCACAACAATGTACATGAGCATATTATGTAGGACAGAGTTCACAACACAGTGCTACTTGAGCTAGAAATTGTCATCACTTGAAGCTTGTTCTTCACAGAGCAAATCTGAATTGTCCAGTTCTAGGCTCTGCGCACACTTGCATACAAACCAGCAAACAGATGATTTTATAAACAAAAGAGATGGGGGAGCACTGAAGGTTACAACAATGGTGATAGCTCTTTCGAAATAAATTAGCCAAGGATATTCCATACCTATGAATGCGATACTAATATTGTGGCTATTCAAAAGATCACAAGCCATTTTCTTCGTAAAATTGCGAACGTAACAACAATGGCGATCTGGGATCCATTCCGACAGTTCTGCTATGAAGTACTTTCTGAAGTCAGTGCAATGCTCGCATTCACAGTGATCAGAGCTGTTGCCACAGTAGCCACTCTCGTGATTACAGCAAGGTGCTGCACTGTCAGGGTCACAAGAAGCTTGTAGTTCATGGCCCGGAATTGGGTATTTCTTGCCGCACCTAGTTGAGAACAATAACGTATGCATGAGAGACAATTATGGCAAATGGTAACATCGATTTACTAGAGGGGAGGGGGAACTTCATCAGTTTCCTGGTGCTAAAAAATACTCGATTTCATTCAAGTTGAATTAATCCAGAAAGACTGACACTAGCAATCTTCTGAAGACAGGCATATAAATACGGAGGGTGTAGGGGGGGGTTTGATACCCCAATCTCTATCTAGTCGGAAATTCTGATGGCAGTCTGAAAATTTTGAAACCTTCACCCACCCCCAAAAAGCATCCGTCAATTTACGTCCCTGCCTGAAGATCATCATTTGTCCATCATCCAGTTTCTTGCTTGTAATATATGAGCAGTTGCTTGCAAATATCAGCTTTTCGAAAAATCCCGAAATCATTCGTCAAACATTCAGATTTAAGGCAAATAGTTTTATGGGGAGTAGTCCGCTCTCTATGTTCCCCGTTGGCCTAGGCTGCTCTGGTAACAATGTCAGCCCATTCGAAGCTAGGCAGAATTTACCAAGCCTATATCTAACGTATTTCTGCAGAATTGTCCACTAATCATAAGTTAGAATATGCTTGCTACATAAACTAGCAAATATGAGCTTTTCGAGATCTTCAAGACAAAATTACAGCTAAACCATGATTTTATGAATAAAATTTCTAAAGATAGTATTTATCCTATAACCTTTGGCGAGGGGCTGGCACGCTATTACCTGTGTAAGAATAACTACACATGGACTTAAGACGGCAAGATTCATTGGCAAGTCCTGCCACCGTCATTAAAAAGAACCATTAACATTGAGAATTTCAAAAAGGAAATAAGATGATGAAGATTAAACCTATGCGACAGTAGAATTTGTAAGACTTTTTATTGATAACTCAAGTTGTTTATAAATTTATAAATAGTTAGCAATGATTAGCTCATAATCTGGATATGTATATAGCAGCCAATTTGAAATAAAGTACTTATATTTGCATTATATTTATAAAGAACAAATTATAGCATAATTTCCATTTTGATTCTCACATGGCATAATAACCAACATCCCTCAATTCCGTTATTGGGTTAATTGCTATCATACAAATATCAAAAGCAAGCAGAATTAAGACCAATGTATCTTGAATCTGTATCTGGCGACATTTGAGTAAAATGCCACAGAATCTGACTCAGCAAGATGGCATATAGCTATCAATACATAGAAGAGCACAACGATTTGCTCTCGATCCAACAAGTTTTAACAGCTGCCTGCTGCTTCATTTCCAAGTAAGCAGACCCTGAAAAGCAGGGGCTGCCAACCTTATTGAAAGTGAGAACTACTGCAAGGGCTCTGAATAATGCAAAAGCTACCACTTTGACTACAGGCTCTTGAACTAACAAAATTGCACGGTTTACCCTTAATTGTAGATTATTGTCCGTGATAAGTGGAATTCTTGAACTGGCCTGCGGGTACTAAAGGTGTTCTTGAGGGCAACATGGTGCCTGCTGGCAACGATCTGGCGATCCTTGCTGCAAAACACCACATGAACTAATGCAAAAGCTACAGCAAAACACGACGCGATAAATGGACTAAATTTTAAGTGAAAAAGTACGAACATATGCATTAACCTCGAGTCATTACGATACAAACTGGCTGGCCATGGCACTTTCATTCGTAATCTAATCTCCGAGTCCATTTTCTTTCTATACATTACATCGCGTTTTGTAATATCTGCACGTGGTCTCCATTTTCCATATACAGCATCCGATAAGACACTACCACAAATCCTCCTTTTGCAACCAGTCTCGCTTTCAGCTGACAAAGATATCCTTTGCACAAGATTGCATGTATCGCCTATTGGAACCAACTTTGGTTCAAATATAAATGGTGGGAGAATGTGCGATAGGAAACACATGGAAAATAGAATGGTCACAGATAGAACTGGCATCAATCGTACAATGACAGAAGGAGACCTGCAATAGAAAGAAATCTTATCTAAGTACATTTCTCCATGGCATGCAAGGAAGGAACCATTAGCTATTTGCAGAAGTAAGCTCACTTCAACATGCTTCGAGAGTGAATCAATCTTGTTGCAGATATGTATCATCTTCGAATGCATTGTGAATCAATCTACCACACATTATAGGTCCTCGGAGACTTCTCACAATGCTTAATCATAGTGTACTACACAAAAAAGTAAGAGGGAGGGAGCGAGGTTGACTTGAGCTCGCTTGGGAAATTTTGCAGACTTTGTCATGCACTAAATAATTTAGATGGATTCTTAATAGTTTGGGTGATTTTAAAGCAAAGCTTATTTAATACTTCGCCTCCTCAGAATGATTGTAAAGCATGTGTTAAGATCATTAACTTTAAGATAGAGTAATGCAGCAAAACTAAAGGATAACGAACAACAAATGTTATACCAAGATTAGTACATGGAAATCAAAGGCGCTGATCAGGCTAAATTATTCTATCAAAATAGACACAGAACGATAATTAACAACAAGAGGAGATAAAACACAAATATTACGATTGTTTCCTAACGGTATTGTAAGGAATGGGTCAAGCATACATTACCATCATTTAACAATGCATTACCATCATTTAACAAGAATGAAGTGGAATGTATCTTTATATTTAAGTTGAAACATAAACATAACATACATGAAAATCTGTAAATGTTTCTCTTACCTCATTAGAAACGTCCTTTCGCTAACTCTTATCACGAACAACGCTTGTATCCTGAGCTATACCACACTGCACTAATGGATGCTTCAAATCGACACACACTCTTCTTTCCAACTACTGTCAGGCATTACTATGACAACGATACTGTTTGTTCAAAAATTCTGGTGCATTGTGATAGCGCACACTGTATCAATTCACGTAATATCGGAATCAGACAAAAGCAGGTATATCATAGAGACCTGCTCTGGGGCTTACAGATTAAACAATGTAATGGCGAAGTTCGGTGAATGATTCTAATGCCCCGGGACGCTGATAGCACAGTGACAACAAAGCAAAAGCCTAGGGAACACTCCATATGCACAAATGACCGCTAATCTTTCCGAAGAAGAAACAAGTTGTTTTCAACTACTTGGTGACAAATGTTTAATTGAAAATGGCTTGCTGTAGATCATAGATATATATATATATATATATATATATATATATATATATATATATATATATATATATATATATATATATATATATATATATATATATATATATATATATATATATATATATATATATATATATATATATATATATATATATATATATATATATAATGTATCTAGAGAGCTCCCTACCTTGTATCAATATAAAAAGCAATTCAAAAGTTTTTTTGACGAACTGAAAAAGCAATACAAACACGACCCCCTGGAAGATCAGCAGTAGAAATTTCTTATTGTAATTATATATTTAAACTTCTGACCATGTAATTAGATTTAAGTAGTTATCACCATGTTATTAGATTTTTGTTATTAGTTAAATTGATTCTATTACGCTGAAGGGTTTTTTCGTGTATAAACAAATTAGAAATATGAAAATATGAATATGTCACAAATGTCAGCTCCTACAATTGACATTAGGCAAAATGTTCGATGGAAAGTGTACCTATATGTCCTAAAGTGTGCATTCTCGGAGCTATTGGACGGACCATAAGCTTACTAAAAATTTAAGAAAAACAATACCATACATGTTCTTCTTTAAGCTTGACGGTAAATTTTTGTGTTTTGCAATACATTTGGTTCCTTCTTTCATAGAATGCAGTTGTATGCGGCGAGATTATTAGAAATGCGGGATTAAAGGCCCATTTCCATTTACATTCGCACTTTGGATTTCGGATGCGAACTCATTGTTCCCAGTTCATATGCGAACGTTTAGCTTTGTGTAGACCAGAGGCGAGATTGTTGAAGAGGTGGGAACACTAGAGACGACGGGAATAAAAGAGAAAACTCGGTGCTCACTGATAACAAGATCGATCTAATTGCTAAACAATAACATAACAAAAATAATCTATACCTTGAAAACTTAACCCCGCCTCTCTCAAAATCTCGCATGCGAGTTTGATGAAATAAGGAACCAAATGTTAGCAAAAACACAAAAATATATACGATCCATCTAGTGTAAAGAAACAGCTGTCCAAATCAGTAAAAGCATGCATCTATCTGTCAATGATCAAGATTGTAATTTTACCAAACTGTGTTTGTTGATCCTATTCATGTTGAACCTTGCTAATACAAACTGATCTCAAAATGGATTAATCAAAGGATACAAGATCATTATAATCCGAATATTCGTTGATTAAGTAGTTCAATATTATTTGTATCTTATGATAGTTGAAACCGACACCATAGTGTTGTCCATCATAACTCCTTAAATTTTGACTCATTTCGAAGGTTCTAATGAATGTTATATTCTTCTCCTCTAAATATGTCCGTATTGCATGGTTAAAGTTCTGGATAGCATCGTTATGAAATTTTGTATCAACACGAAGGAATCCGTCCACATTATGTATGCCAATCCAAATGATCTTAGGCCACCCCTTACCGCGTTTTTCTATCAGGCCAAGCAACCTGTCTATGAATACCCGTTTAACCAAAGCAACATCTAAGTGAAAGTGCATCCCAACTCCAATAACCAAATACGAATTCTCTACACCGAGCAATGCAGTTGTCTTTTCAACTGCTTCGTCCGTTAACGTGTTCATGTAAACTTGAACACTGTTTATCGCAAAGAGGTAATTTCCGCCGCATATCGATCCGTTGCGAGTTTCGCCAGTCGAATGTGCCGACAAGTAGATACTGCAATCCTTGTCAACAATTTGAAATTCCCCCTTGCACTTTTCCATATCTGATTTGCTAGCTCGGGTAGGCATTGCTCCTAACAAAGGATCTCCAGATAGCAATATCAGCATCATGGAAGAAAGCTGCCGCACTAAAGAGTCCCCTAAAAATTTAGAAATAGCTCAAAACACTTACAAGAACAATATCCATTGTCAACTTAGGGCAGAGAATTCTTAACCCTGCAATCAGAATCAATTTCTAATACGATCAAATAATTCATTCTTAAGCCCGCAATATATGTTTTATTGGCCTGCATCAAGGTTTTGATATGCATTTCATTTTATAGGCTTAATTTATTTTGAATTTAGCCATGCATATTGTATATGCAGTAGGGTAATTCGGGGCAAAATGAGACGCTTAAGCAAATATTCTACTCTTGCTCACCCAGGAATGCGTGAATCAAAGATGACAGCATTCATATACTTACTTAAACATATGAACTATCCTTAAACGATGTTTTGATGGGTAGCCACGCATGTTTTTGACAGCTTCGAATGTCAAATCAAATGTTCTGCTATCTGAAGAAGTTTCGAGTTAATTCTGCTCTGTGAGCAGATGCATTATCATGTTAACAAACGAAAGTTTTTCTTGATTGCTATGGATATTGCGGATACTTTAAGAACGATTTTCTTGAAGCAAGGAAACATAACATGTTCAATTCAATCTTCATGTTATTGAGTCGTTTCTAAGGCCAAAACGACAATCGTTAGAGAATACCCACTGAAGAGGGATCCGGCAGTTTTTTGCTGAAATAAAAGTTTTCGCTGTTTAATGCTCTTTGATAAGTGCGTACCATCTGAAATCAAAGTCAATTCAACATATGTTTTTTGATCCATTTTAAGAAATACTAGTATATACTATGATATCTAGTGGTAGAATAGGACGGACTTAGGCCATCGTCGCATTTTGTCCCAGTTTGATAAAAGAAGAAAGAAAGAAACTAAGCATAAAATTGTGCATTCCATCATGCTATGGTATTGCGAGTAATATACAGTTGTGCTTAACTAAATTCTATAGGGGGTTGTATCTCACTCACCTTGAATCATTGGCGCAAAAATTTGAAAAAGTTTTCAAGATATTTTCCTTAGCCTTGGCAAAATTGCTGTTTTAATCATCGATGAATCCGCAAAAAATTCGTTTTTCTCACCTCAGCTTTTCGTTACCATAGAAACAACGGTTGAAAAGCTGAAAGAGGGAGTTCAATTTTTATATCATAGATTGAGCTGATTTGTTTCTCCACCGGACAAACCGAAAATTCATTATGAAAGAAGAAATGTCGCATTTTGCCCCGAATTGCCCTATGTCGTCCGGCTCCTTGTTGATTTTCCTGTGCTGGGCCCTCACTAAGAATGTTGGACACCCTTGATCTTGGGTATGATTGTGTTTTCCTTCTAGGATCTATTTATGGGAAATATGAGTCCTGTGCCAACATCGCCCTCGCCGATATGCAACAAAGTGCACACTAAAGTTGAAACCTTGATGTAACACATAGCAATACTTATCTTCATTATTAGCACTATCTTCACTATGGCAAGTACCTATCAAAGAGACTAGTGTACTGCAATAAGAACCTAAATGTGCATCAATATTGACATTATACAATTACTGTGAAATTACAAACAATGTTGAAATTTAGTAGTGAATTTGAATCTGTACTCTTAGCTTACTAATTAAACATTTTTACTAAGAATTAGTGAATAATTGGACATATATAAGAGTCAATGGTTGCAGATGAAAGATAAGAGGAGCTGATCATTATCCCCATGTACACGATGTCTATGAATACTGAAATATTGCCTGTTTTCAATAGTATAATAAAATTCAGTTATAAGACTGGAGTAACCGGGTAATGCTAAATGCTAGAACATTGAAAATTAGTTAAAACTGAGAAGAAATGTAGAATTTTGAACGAGGGTGGATACCGTAAATGATTGCTCAAGTGATTTACATGGGAAAAGGGCATACTAAGTATCAGTATACATTGGACATCTCATGAATTTCAACTCACACAAATTCTTCACTAAAATTTTTGACAAAATACCTCTGAAAGATTTATGAGAAATTGAGACTAACGATTAACCACAAGCAGCAATCATGTGTACCAAATTTTTCTTGGCCTAAAGAGCTGATACAATTACATTATGCTTGGACACTATGAATACTTCTCTCATTCAAGCCAGAAAGAAATCACTCGTACAAGAAATCAAAAGCTGTGGCATAATTGAAAACATAAAATATCCAACATTCACTTACCAATAAATGTTATCTTGATTTTGTGCTTGTTTAAAAATTCGCAAGCTTCCCTTGTCGTGATGTTCCTTAATCCACAGTCTCCATTTTCTGTTATCCACTCCATTAATTCTGTCGACTTGAAGTCTCTGAAATCCGTACACTCGGTGCAGTTGCAGAAATGTGCCGAAATTCCACACGCTCCGTCGTTTGTATTGCAGCAAGGTTTGTCACTTTCTGGATTGCACAGACTCTGTATTCTATAACCAGGTATTGGATATTTACCGCTACATCTAAAAAATTCAAAATCACATAACAAATAACATTGCAAGTAAAAGTCAGTATTGCATGCCATCAAAACGAAATAGAATAGGCGCTAGTGTTGTAGGATTGATCCAATCTAAAGTGAATATTTATATGTATTGTATCAGCACCAAGGGAGAATAAGACAATCCCTTTAGTTACTAGTCACGCCTATATTTTTAAAAGGTCTCTCACCTGTTTCACTTTGAGATACATGTACAGTATCACATTCTAGTATTTCTATGCTCGTAATAGCATATCACATCATATCAGCATATGAGACATACAATACTATAATTTATCATATTATGTAGTGTTATACATAATAATATATCATATATTGTCATTAAATGACTGCACACTATTTTTCTACTTCTCGTTGTTAAAATATTGTATTGCATGGTGAAGTAAAATAGGAAAGTACAACTTAAGAAGATACGCAGTGTGTACATACATACATACATACACACATACATAACTATATATATATATATATATATATATATATATATATATATATATATATATATATATATATATATATATATATATATATATATATATATATATATATATATATATATATATATATATATATATATATATATATATATATAGATAAATATACATATCTATATGTATATATGTATGTGTGCATATACGAAGATGGTGAAAGTCGAGACGTTCAAGGAATGGAAAATTTCCTATTGACTTATAAACATATACATATATATATATATACATATATTATATGCAATATCGTATATTATATATGTAAATAGCAACCTTGAATCATTACGATAAAGTCTTGCAGGCCATTTCATTGCCAGTCGAATATCTGTATCCATCTTTTGTCTTTCTAGAAAATCAGTTTTACGAAGGCCTTTTCTTTCCTTCCAATATCCTCGCCAGATCTCCTCAGTGAAATTTTCACACTTTCCAAACTTCTTTTGAAAATGACCTCTAAGAGGATAGGCTAGCTTTGCAATGAACAACGTCATATTGTGAGTCAACAGACTGCCGACATAAACCACAGCCGAGACACCAAAACATATCACCAGGGAGAAGTAAAGCTTGAGATACCTGTAATTGGCAATGGCTTTTGTTGCTTAAAGCTGGTTTTGAAAGGAAAGAACAGAAACACAGTTCAGGTGGAGATAGGAAGAAACAAAGTCAAAAACAAAGTTTCATTGACATAACACTGAAGAAAACACAAATGATAGCAAATAGGTATTTTAACTCAATGTTGGTAATAGAACCATTTTCACGCATTTCAGTACCAATATTGGGGGTTATTTGCGAGTTACTCTTGCTTTGTGTTATTTCAGATTTTCCTAAAATCTTGAATAAATTATCATCTACGAATTCATTTCTCATTGAGTTAAAAGCGCTTCAGGCATGTAAATTTTGCTTCAAAGTAAGCCCTGTTCTCATCGATTACTGTACCTAAGCGATTCAAGCCTCAACTTAAAACATCACACGAATGCTAGGATATAACTGAGTAAATATCCAATTTTAAACTTAGCATTGATGTAAGATGATAACGACATCAAGATGGGGCTCGCATACATGTACGAACCTATATATAAGCGACATTCAAAGAGTTACGTGCAGTCCATAAAGATAAAGTTATATTTTTTGAAAAGGAAACTACGAGGAAAGGCTTCATTAGAATTTACGATGGTATCAAAGATACTTAATCTCAGTAACGTAGGGAAGTTACCTCATTCTCTCCACATCCAGCTGCTTTCCAAAGTAACTAAGAATAACCAGTGAAGGGAATGCATGTAAACTTCTCTTCTGAGATGTACAGCAGACGAAGAAAAATTTAAGGAGAAGACATAGTTGCTTTCATCACTTTAAACAAATTAAAGCCTATAGGAGAAGAAAGAAAACAAATGGCGAGTTTACATGTGCCATTATTCCAGCTACGATTTACGTCTCCATGGAAACGGATACAACTACATATACATGTCTCGCAAGTTAAACCTGATCGGAACTGGCCACAAAAACCAGGTGATTCTTTTGTGATTAGTTTATGTCTGATAACCATGGGTAATAGCAAAAACGTTCAGGAATAAGGAAAAAAAAGAAGAGATAGCAATGTAGCTCTTTTGTGGACGTGTACCTTGAAGAAAGCAAGTTCGCAGTAGACTTACTACAATATTCACAACTATGCAAGTCGGCTTATGATTGTACTAGAATAAAGCGAGCAAGAACCTCAAACAAAAGCCTTCTAGATCTACAGCTTTCACACAACATCTAAAAGTCAAAAAGAAAGACACGTGGTTCCTGACACCAGTAAGATAGTAAGACTCTCTCATTAGCATTCACTGCAAAGTTCGACAATCAGCTGACTGAAAATGCGAAAGGCGTCAGTCTTAAAGATGGAATAACAATATGCTGAGCTATCAACCAGGACAACAGCCTGCTGAGTTATCGACGAGAATAACAGTATACTGAGCTATCAACCAGAATAGCAGTGTGCTGAACTATCAACCAGGACAACAGCATACTGAGCTATCGACGAGAATAACAGTATACTGAGCTATCAACCAGAATAGCAGTGTGCTGAACTATCAACCAGGACAACAGCATACTGAGCTATTGACGAGAATAACAGTGTACTGAGCTATCAACCAGAATAACAGTGTGCTGTGCTATCAGCCAGAATAACATGAGCTGAGCTATCAACCAGGACAACAGCATACTGAGCTATCGACGAGAATAACAGTGTACTGAGCTATTAACCAGAATATTCTGAATTATCAACCAGAATAACAATATGCTGAGCTATCAACCAGAATAACAATATGCTGAACTATCAACCAAGACAACAGCATACTCACCTATCGACCAGAATAACAATATGCTGAGCTATCAACCAGAATAACAATATGCTGAACTATCAACCAGAATAACAATATGCTGAACTATCAACCAAGACAACAGCATACTCACCTATCGACCAGAATAACAATATGCTGAGCTATCAACCAGAATAACAATATGCTGAACTATCAACCAGAATAACAATATGCTGAGCTATCAACCAGAATAACAATATGCTGAACTATCAACCAAGACAACAGCATACTCACCTATCGACCAGAATAACAATATGCTGAGCTATCAACCAGAATAACAATATGCTGAACTATCAACCAGAATAACAATATGCTGAACTATCAACCAAGGCAACAGCATACTCACCTATCGACCAGAATAACAATATGCTGAGCTATCAACCAGAATAACAATATGCTGAACTATCAACCAGAATAACAATTTGCTGAGCTATCAACCAGAATAACAATATGCTGAACTATCAACCAAGACAACAGCATACTCACCTATCGACCAGAATAACAATATGCTGAGCTATCAACCAGAATAACAATATGCTGACCTATCAACCAGAACAACAGTACGTTGAGCTAGGTAAAGCTCTTGAAAAGTATATCAGGGTTTGTGATGAGGTCAAACATGACAAAATCAATAACAGCAAAGAGATCTGAGAGAAAGAGAAAGCATCTCAGATACTGAGCTCTGCATGGCTCAAGACACTTTTAATGTAATTCCAACATTCAGTGCCACATAAATTATCAATAATACCTTACACGGTTAACCAACACAAAATTTCTTATACCACGAAAAAGCGGGAACATGCTTTAATCGTGCTAAATGCCTAGAGAATTTCTCACTTTTCTTAGCTATAGTGAAGTTCTGTAGTATCAATAGAACTTCACTATAGCTAAGAACAACTTAATATGTAAGAGGGCTGAAATTATTCCACATGCAGAGAGGCCTATCTTTCTGCTGGCCCTATATTAATATCCGAAAATAACTTGCAAAAGTCAGGCTGTACATGTGTTGTCTGAAACTGAATCACCAGAAGAAACTCATTTCTCAGCGAAAATTAAACATCATAACTGAATATTTAATATGATAAGGTTCAATTCTTTCATTATGCAAGCACCTTTCTACTCTGAAGTGTCGGCCAAAACACCAGAAAAAAGATATTTTGCTGTACCTGCGATCGGTAAAACAAATGTTCTTCAAACGCAGAACTTACGGTAAACACCGTTGGTAAAAATCTAGTTTGCAATTACGTTAAAAATGCTGGAACCAATAAAAAGCTCTCAGCAAAAGTGTCGGTTATATCCGCTTTCCTCAAAGCAAATTGTCCGATTTCGTACAACCAGCACTTAATCAAGCTGAATCATTTTATCAAATTTGTCAGATGTTTAATTTATACAATCTGTCACGTGTTTACTGAATACAATCTTTCATGTATGCATTTCATACAATATCATATGACTATTGTATGCAATCTGTAACGTCGTGATTGTGTGCAATCTTTGGTAACCAACTGTCCAATTAAAGATTCGCTTTTGAAGTGATAAGAATAATAGTTACAATATACAATTAGATAAACATCTAGTCTCTATTCTTCATCACCCAGATTAAATATCTTAGAAGGTAACCGTTAATCTGTAAATAATGGAATGGAATACAAAGAGCACTAATGATTAACATACAATCTTTAAAAAAGGTAATGACAATATTCAAGAAGATAACAGTTTTTCAAAGACAGTCTGAAAAATAAACGAGCAATGTAGGCATTTCATACATAAATATCAGTTGTATTTATTGACAGCGTCACAGAACTGGAAGATACAAAATGAAGTAAATCCACCGCCATGCTGTCAAATATGAGAATTCAATTAATACACAGTTCCAAACAAACTGCTATCCCCATACCACCCCCAATGCAAAGTGCTGCAACACCTTTTCGTGCATTACGTCTTGTCATTTCGTGAACCAATGTTACCACAATTCTGGCACCAGAAGCACCAATCGGGTGTCCCAATGCGATCGCACCACCATTCACGTTCACCTTAAATGTGGAAATATTATATTCTGATGAATCTATTACATTTTATGATATTCAAAACAGACATATATAAGCATAATTTGCTAGCTGGCTTACAATGTATCTTGAATAAATAAAAAGGTTAAAACAGAAGAATATCTTGATAATGAAATAAACACTACTTAATAAGCATCATATAATAAGGAAAAATCTGCAATTCTAAGGAAACAGGCACTATTACAACAGATTTGAGATGGATATAATAATATGATGTTGCTGTACTTTCAATCTGCTTGTCTGTATGTGAAACAGTTCTGATCACTTGTAGTAGGTAGAGAGTAACATAGAAATCTGTATTATGGAGCTGTTCTGAACAGGTTTTAGCTAATCTTCGAGATATGTTTTCAAGAACCTGAGAGTTCAGTGGTTTATGAATCAATACGATTATCAGAAAAACGACGAACCGCATTAGGATTGGAAGCCGAGAACAGTCCAGTGTACCATATAGATTTCATTTGTAGTTACGATTTGTAATATGAGGAAGAAGACATACCCTACCAAGTTAGTAAGTTAGACCATTCAAAATGGACAACGCATAGGAGTACGTTTCGAGACCACTAGTCCCATCTTACGCGAATTAAAGGCAAGAGATATATAGCCAAATTTCAAAATAATGTTGGACGGAAAACACCTAAATAAGGAGATGTGGAAATGGATCGAAATGCTCCATACTCAATAAACAGCAGAATTAACTAAATATGGAAATTAATCGGAAATGGTATATCCAAATAACCAGCAGAAAAAGCTTAAATAAGGGAAACGAATAAGCAAGTAAACAAGAATTCCAAAGGGAATTAAAAGAGAACCAGATGTAAAGAAGAATCATATTGATTAACCGTTGCGCGATCTCCGAGAATGAGGAAACTTTCCTACTAACCTAGTCGTTTAGGCAATTTCCACTGTATAGTTGGATGTACAATTTCCTATTTATTTCCATATTTAGGTACTTTCGCTGTTCTTTTAATATAAGATCAGTTTGATTCATTTCCAAATCTCCTTATTTAGATGTTTTGGTATTCATATCCCCCTCTCTTCCCTTTAATTAGCTGAAGATGACACTAGTAGTCTCGAAACGTACTTCTAGGCATTTACAATTTTGGAATCATCTAACATATTAACTTACTCGGATTTGTCTCCTTCTTAAAATCGCAAGTGGTAATTACAAATGAAATCTATGTGGTTCATTGTTGTTTTCACTATCAAATCTATAATCAAACTGTGTTTTCCTGCGAATGTCTATGAATCAATAGTTCTGTTTTAGTGTCTCTTTCTCATGAATTTTCATATTGGCTACCATCCCAATTGCTTGATGATACTACAGCAGGGTCTTGAAACGGCCTTGGGATAATGGCGGACTTAATCAATATAAATATTGATTTCGCAGACTTGCACTCTTATATTTGAAACAAAAGCACCATGCAACTTTGTCAGTATTACACTGGACAGGCAAAGCAAACAAACCAAGGGGGCGAAATTGAAATTCTTGCATAAGATAGAATTGTAGGAAGTCAATCGATAGAATCCTGGAAAATACCATCAACAGCAGCACAAGATTTCAAACATCAAAAAACTGTTTTCGCAGAAAAAGGCATTATTTGGTTGATAGCTCTGAATTTTTAAACATAAGTAGAAAAGTATAGAGGAGGAAATGGCTCTACACCTAATAGGTGTTCTACAAAAGTAGAAAAAATTTCATCACAAGCAGCATCGAGAGAAAGAGATTTGAGTAAGTGGTTTCCATTTCCCGTTGCTTTGTAACATCATAAACGAAGATTCATAACATCAAAGGTTAAGAAAAAGTCTTGATACCATCTATCAAATTTACGTAACCAGATTCACAATGATACTGTCAAGAATAATTTAAAGTGTTTAGTATGATAACTATGACTTCTTATTTGAGCTTCCATTGAAGAAAGCACAAACGTAACTCTGTGGTGTATAAGTTTTACTCCAACAAATGACAGCTAAATCCCATCCATCTTGCAACTAATTCTGGTTGTTTTCATATCTTATGCTCTCACTGGCACCTGGGCACCTTAATATCATTATAGATCAATAAATGCAGATCGATTTCGGCAATGCCGTGTTCTCTCTTAAAATATGATAAAACTATGAACAGAAGCAAAGGTTGATAATATATTAACTCACCTTGCTCTTATCCAATCCAAGCTCGTTAATTACCGCCAGGGACTGAGCTGCAAATGCTTCATTTAGTTCATATAACTCTACGTCATCAACAGTCCAATCTGCCTTAAGAAGCTAAAAACAAAATGCCCATTATTGAAATCGAAATCGAAAACAAAATGTCCGACATAATATACTACTTTGTCCTATGGGAGCAAACAGTGAAAGTTTTAAGGATTGAAAACCTTGCAAGTAGAATGGTCCGCTAAAACAATTGTCTAGTGTCCAAAGACATGATCTGTAAATGATATAAACTAAACTATAAAAAAAATTTGCAGAATATATGCAACTTCTAAAACATATAGTCTTAAGTAGGCAAAGGATGGGTTCGATTGGAGTGATGAAAATGTAAATAAAATGAGACGTTTATACACTTTAATGAATAAAAATACATATGGCAATCAAAAATAGAAATCTAATAAAAATGATGACACCTAAGCTGTACATTGCAATCCCATTTCGTGTTCTATTTACAGTAGACAACAAACTGCCTTGCCAGTCCATATCTATATGTATATGGAAAACACTATAAATGATAGGATAAGCTAGTAAAAGGGTTCAGTGGCCTAACCATGTTCATCTGAGCAGTCTACGAGCAGGACAGATTGTGAAGAAGATATTAGTGTTAGAGGTAGTGGTAGCACTGTGGAAAGCCCAAACTTCCTAAATCAGACTCGATGACACAGAGTAAAAAGCCAATAAATCCGTAGAATAAGCAAAAGGATTTGCCATCATTGGCATTTGTACCAGTAAAATACAGCTAGAAGGGCCGCATTTGAAAAAATGATCAGGGCAACATGAAAATTGCTTTGGACATAGGTCTAGCTAGATTCCTAATAGCTGCCTACAAAATAAAAATGGTCAATCACATTTTAGCACTGGTAGTAAAGATAAAGCTAGTTGTCCTCACCGCCGACTTAATTGCCGGTATCGGTCCTGTCCCCATGATTTTGGGATCTACACCAGCTTGTGCCCAAGCAACTATTTTTGCCATGGGTGCAATGCCACGCTCCTGTGCAGTCGAATATTTCATTAACAAAACACCTGCGGCACCGTCATTAATACCAGATGAATTGCCAGCTGTCACTGATCCAGGCGTCCGGAATGCTGCCTTGAGCTTTTGCAATTTTTCAAGCTTTGTGCCATGTCTTGGGTGTTCATCAGTCGAGACTAATTGAGCTCCTAACAATACATATTGACAATGATAAAACACTAAATATTGTAGTAAATGAAAACGTCCAGAATCCTGGTATGATCTTTTCTTTTTATTTATTCATTCATTTATTTTATAATTTTCACTCATTCATTTCGACATATTTAAAGTTCGCTACAATAAAATATTTGAATGCTAATTAAAACCACCTAAGTCTATACAAAATATACAAGCAAATCAATCACCAAAACTCCCAGAAATGCAATCATTCACTCAATCCTAAATTTTCTACTCAACAGTCAAATGAAAAGATAAAGGATAGCCGCACACATAATCAACACCTTGGGTGGTGATTGCCAGTACAGAATCTATAGTGGCCAATCAACTTGGCAAGGTATGATAGCTAGCTCTTTTCCCCGCCATATTTCCCCCACCCATTTGTTGCCATGTGACAAGAGAGCATATACTGAGTTATCGCTTAAGATACACCTCACTTCGGCACTAGTTTACAAGACTCCTTGCAAAAGGTACTATAGGTACCGAGATTCAACGCCGCTAAGAGGGTACAATGTATTATAACACGTGGTCGCTTGCATACACGTTTTTTTTATAAGAAAAACACTTTTTTCCTAAGGCTCAATTTTCTTAACTTTTCACGAATGTGAGGCTGAGATTTTCTTAAGATTTTCCTAACCTTTGCAGGAATAAACTGGCTGAAACAGGCTACTCTGTATTTGTTGGGCCACCATATGCACGACACCAGTGATGTGGTCCCAATACGATATCGTTTCAGGCCTCTCCGTTAATATTCAAGCAGGTGCGTGGCCGATCGCGCGGCTCGTGGCAAAATTTAGCATCAAGTCACGTGATTTTCTTAGAATTTTCTTGAATTTGAGCCTGGTGATTTTCTTAGGATTTTCTTAAGATTTTGGCCATTTGAGTCTCATTTTCTTATAAACTTTCTTCGTATAAAAAAGACGTGTACATCAATATAATTGTAGATTCATTGAAGTGATGCATAAATACAGTGACAATAAACACGTTTGTGCTATTGTATTAGCAAACCTCTAAAAGACAAGCAGAATAATGGAGTTATTTGCAAAACACCGACCCTGTACGTGTCATTACGCGTTTCACCTTACCCATCCACCGACCCTCAAGGCGTATATACGTTTTGGATGGCCCCCTGTGCCCTTGCCAATTCGTACTCAACGCATCTTAAACCAAAAAAGTCCAACCTGCCCGAGAGTGGACCTCAACTGGTACAATCTCGTTGGAAAATATGCCATTCTTCTGTGCCAGTTCTGCTCTCTCCTGTGACATTACTGCAAATGCATCCTGATCCTCTCTTGAAATCTTCCATTGCGTAGCAACATTTTCAGCTAAAAAATATGAAATGCAACAGAACTGAGGAAAATGTAAATCCCTTGTCCTTTGAACCAAGCTTCTCATAAGAAATTCCCATATCATTTTGCGACCCTGTTTATTAGCTGTTTTCATATAAATATCCCTACGTTTTTCCCCACTCTATAGCTGAGGATGGGACAAGCTCGTCCCGAAACGTACTTGAATATGTCGTAATGGATTAGTCGTAAAAATTGATTAAGTCTTAGCTCGTTTGTCTTGGATGTGTCGATGAAATGAAATGAAAGGTCTACAAATGGCTTTTTTTTCTAATTTATCTATCATGTGGCTCGTCGTTACTATTATCCTCATTATGTGAAATTTTGAAAATAGACAAAAATGCTTTCAACGATTGAGAGTTACCGATATTATCAATTGATAAAAACATACTTATTGCAAAGCAAACTTTATGTACAGCATTCACTAGATATGACATTGAGTACTGTACTGCAATTGGGCAAACAGAAGGTGTAATCTAACAAGGGAAGATAACTGAACGAGATGAGGTGTTGCTGACAGGAGGATTGCCTAGAAAGCCAAAGCCATTGATAGGATTAACAAATGAAAGCGAAAAATACTGTAAGTTCTATATTAAGCCACCAGGGGCTTATTGCTTTCAACAACTTTAGAGGGGGACCTATTGGAGAGGGGGCTTAACAAAACTTTGAAATATGAAAAGATTTTCTATGGAGATACACTATGTATACTTCAGAAATCTTCATCAATAAAATTGTATCCTCATCAGTTATTATCATTTCTGTTTCCAGCACATAGACTTTTGAGCTTGACTTTGATTTGCTTTGTTATCATTCTAATGAATGTCATTTGATGCCACAAAGTTTATACTCATTATGAACACAACTTATGTTTGGCAGCATTAAGTTACATCTTTAATGAAGGGCTTAATAGAGAGGGGGCTAAATTGACTTTTCCTTCTGTAAAGTGGGCTTATCAGAGAGGGGGTTTAATTGAGAGGGGGGATTAAGAGAGAAATTATGATTAGCAACTTATTCCTGTTGTTCATGCTTAGCATAAAATCTAAGCTGTTCTGTTCACAGAATGATGGTGGCAAAGCCTCAGACAACATAGGTTTGACAATAAAATGAACATTTCAACAGCATTTCTGCTAAGCTCCTTCTTATTGTCAACTCCTCTAGATGATAATTCCTAAGATACTGATGAGGATGAGAAAGTATACCCAACATGTTGAATGACTATGAGAAAACACTATTTGTTAAAATCTAGCAATCTCCATTCATTATCTCTTTTTGTATATATTATCCTTGTATGAAGAATTTAGTGGATTTCTATGCCCAATATTTGAAGCTATTTTATGCCACAGTCTCATGAAATATATGCTATTGCAAGCATCTTCATCTAAAATTCAATGCCATTTTATGCAACCCAATTAGCACATTGTTGACAAAGTCAATCCAAATCATATTTTCTAGACTCAAGAATAAGGGAATCTGAATATGAATATGAGATTAGTCAATAATAATTAAGTATGGTTTTGTTGTTGCTATTCTGTCATTTTGTCACCGACTGAGGAGTAAATATTAATAGAATAGCTCTTTGATCCATAACTCTATGCTAGTATACACACAGTCATCATATTTTATACCAATTTAACAACATTTAAATTCTAAACCTACACTATTATGCTTTTCTTTCTTGTTATGATATCCGGGGGAAGAGGCTGCAAATAGCAACTATAAGTTTAGTTTTGTTCACATGAAAATTATTTGACATTCTTACCAGTTATTCCCATATGAATATCATGAAAAGCATCCACTAGGCCATCTTGAAGCATTGTGTCTTTCAAACTTGCATCACCAAATTTAAGTCCATTTCTCATGTTAACACAATGGGGGGCCTAAAATTGGAAAAAATTTATACCAAAAACAAACTGGATCTGTGAATTAAAGAAATTCTTTCAGTGACTGACTACCCTAAAAAATATAATTTATGGTTAAATATATGTCTTTTGATAAATGCATTTTAGTCCACTATTGAGCATACATTTTAATATTGTAAGTTCATTTCTGTCACCAATAAACTGAATGCTTATTTTCAATAGAGTGTCACTTAAAAAGTTATGAGTACTTTCATTCAATGCTTGCTATGCTAAAGCAGATTTTTTCAGCTGAGTACAAAAAGTCAATTGTTTGATATACTATGGATACCATATATTCACTATATTCATACATCCAAATATAAATTATCCATGAACTGTTGAAATCCAAGACAAAGAAATGACAATAATGGTACCTAAACAGTCCTGTGTTTCTACCTAAATATATGAATCTAACTAATGTCTAGTCCAGAGATGGGCAAACCACATGCGGCCCACCAAGTGCTTTTTTGCGGCCCGTCAAAAACTGTTAGGAAGCAAAAATAACTTCGTTTATGACATTGTCCTTTCGTTTATGACATTCTCATTGACATTGTCCTTTTCATAACAGTTAGTCACTACGTGACTTCATTTTCCAAATGTATGTGTTTCAGTGCTTATATACCACTCTGTGTCTTGAGAAAATATTTGGCAACATACTATGCAGCCCTTGAAAGACTTAGAATTTGTGAATATGGCCCTTGCTCTCAAAAGTTTGCCCACCCCTGGTCTAGTCCCTTATCTACACCTACAGTCCTGTCCCAAATAGATACATTTTTCAGGACACAGTTTCATAACTAACTATGGATTTGTATAGAACATCACATCTATGAAATAGTATTCTAAAAGCACCTAGACCTGTAAAATGCATACCTGGCTCATACTCTCTTGTCCCCCTGCAATAACTATCTCTGCATCATTGCATTTCAGAGCCTGCATTCCTAAGACAATGGCTTTCATACCGGAGCCACACAGCATGTTCACTGAAGTTGCAGGCACTTCAAATGGAACATCTGCATTCAGTGAAGCCTGTCTGGCTGGGTTCTGGCCTTGACCTTTGAACAATTTAAGTTGTCATGACATTAGATCACATTAGATGACAAGAATACCACAAAGTACACCACAGCAAGTAGGCCTGCCCAGAATTTTTAAATGCAAATAACAAATAGCTGATTGCATACATAATGAATATACTTCATTGGCAACAACAGTACCAATTGTGTACTTGGAGATGATTCCTATTATTGCGCATAAAGTAGCTCCTTTGTATGTACCTTCGATTCAATTTGATTCAATTCTACCACTATTGATATAACAACAAGTTACAATCAAGCTGAAACTTGACATTACATACTACATTTAAACAATTAAGCAACAACCCAGTAAGTGATACTGAGGACTGTTGCAGAATTTTAAAGAGGAGCAAGAACCCCTTTAGTCAATTTCAGGGATGCTTCTGAATTAAAACAGTAATAAATGGAAAACTGTATGATGCAGCAAAGATAGTTCACATTATATTTTAAGGGTATGCTTTTAATTACTTTTGTAACTCTGGCTACACTTTGCAAAAATTGCAAGAAGTTCTCCTCTTCAACACTAATCCACAGAAGGTATATCCAATAAATATGAACTAGAATTAAGAGCTCAGAGATATAACATTATTGTAAAACATTACCTGCAGTTAACCCTTGCCCAAGAATAACTTCTGATATTTCATTAGGATTTACATTGCTCTTTGCCAACAATGACTTAATAACAATTGTCCCAAGTGATGATGCTTTATGTGAACTAAGGCTGCCATTTAAAGAGCCAATTGGTGTCCTTAGTGCAACTGTGATAACAATGTCATTGGGAGCACAGCAACCACTAGCCATTTTACTCACTGCAAGGAATAGTTTGAATTATAAATGTGGATGTATTCATGTATGATAACACATGAATATCCAGTCTTAAGAGTACAGCACCTTCCACAAGACCTCCAGCAAACAAAAGCACAAGGTCCATTGTACTGGTGTGCTAATGTGCTATTGTGCACCCGGTTTGGACCTTGGTCTTTGCATGGGGAAGGCTACTCTTAACATCAATACTGGCACTTATGCAGGAGAGAAATACTAAGATTGCATAGAAAATGATATACTATTTCATTACTGAAGACATGTTCTAACTTATGGGTCATTTTCAGCTACAAGCAGCCTAAGAGGCATGGGAAGATACTTAAAGTTACTTAAAAGAAAATAGTACTACTGAGCACTACCAGTTATGTCAAGTGAGCTTTTGTGTACCATCTATATATATATATATATATATATATATATATATATATATATATATATATATATATATATATATATATATATATATATATATATATATATATATATATATATATATATATATATATATATATATATATATATATATATATATATATATATATATATATATATATATATATATATATATATATATATATATATTGTTTTCAGTTTCAACTAAATAGCAAGCATTTTCTAGCAATCTTAAAAAGTAATATAATCCAGTCTAAACAATCACTATTATTACTATTATTATTATTTCTTTCAGTCTCCATATATTATAACATTTGATTAAATATTACTTTTGCATAGCAGACAAGCCAGTTATACACTACCTAACAGTAGAGAGGTGTATGATTGTATGTAACTGTAATGTTATTGTCATGATCTTATGAAGTTTCAAAAACATTATTATTATTATTATTATTTCAGATATTCAAGGAGGGTAGCCCTTCAGCGGTAGCTCCTTTACAAGGGGCCCTCCATCTAAATACAAAATACATATAGCTAAAATTAAACCTAATTACAATATTACAATCGGAATAGCTCATAAAAACGTAATATTTACAATACTTGTTTGCTAAAAATACCTAATTAATATCAAAAACGCTAAAATTACTACTTTTACAGTTTGCAAGGTTAGATGCCCCCTTTGATTCCACTGGTAAACTGTTCGAAGTTGCCACTCCCCTATAGGAGAAACTTTTTTGCCCCTTTCATTTACCATTAGCTTAAAGTAAAGTCTTTATAGCTAGCTTGATGCAATGGAGAATTTTTCGAAAACTACGGTTACGTAAACCGATATCAACAAGTAATAATGGAAACTAGAATATCAATATGGATATACCTCCATAATGCCTTCAAACTACAAGGGCAATTTTGAGGAGAATGATGAGTTGATAAAAACGTATCTTACTCAAATATTAGCGGACTGAGCCTCATGAATGGAAATGAACACTGCAATTAATTTCCAATGATCTAAAATACAAACAATCACCCTGAAAAAGGGCCAGCATTCACATAGCAAATTCTAATCAATTTGCCGCCATGAATTGAAACGTGGGGCTAGGCCCAGTCCCCTCATACCACTGCCTCATACCCATTTCCAACAAGGTAAAACGAGGTTTTAATTTTCACAACATTGAAAATATGGCGACTAAAGGGAAAGGTACAACAGAGAAAGCCATATATTTTCAGAAGATTGATGTAAGTGTTATTCGCCATGATCAACTTACTCTTATTACACCAGAAAATTTGTAGAAGTAGCAAAAGTTATGGCTGAGGCCTATTTTGGTGTGTAGCCGTGATTGAAGTAACAGTGTACCGATTGTTTTTGAGGCCTTGTTTTCGCGTCATATTTTAAATGCAATCTCGTTTTCTATACTTCTACGGACAAGTCTATCTAGGGATTATAATTTTCTGTGCTACTCACTACCTTAGCAGAAAGATGGAGAGGAAGAAGTCGAAGATGAATCAGGTACCGATGAAGAAGAGAAAGAAGAACCAAAGACAAAGTCAGCTACTCAGAGAAAGAGTGAGTACATGAAACGCCTGAGAGAGCTTCACATGAGACGGGTAACTATCAATAGTTTCCTACTTGTTAGCTTCGCGGCTTATACGAGTAATATTGGTTTATCACATACATCCACTGTGCATTCCGTTTAAACCCAAGACACCACAGATAAATGATTGTCTGTGTTGCCTGTCTGCATTAAAGTTTATGAACTGTGCTATTGACAGAAAACTGAGTTGCAGCATGTTGCTGGCTTTTGCAAGGTCGGTTATCTCTATACGTGTTGACTTGATGCTTACTACAAAGTACATGTGATCAAGATTTCCAAGATCAATAATGCCCCAGAACAGTGCTGCATTCAAAATTTTAAGAGTGCAGTGATAGATTGTAGCTGCACTCTCTAGCATGTCTAGTCTATCAAAGTTTAACTGTTGGGAGAATTACTAAACAATTAGTTTCAAGCTTTCATGTCATGGTCAGTATAAGGAGAAGGACAGACTACCATATTTGTTGCTATTTACAGCTTTCTGCATGATGAAAATGGTGGTTGTGCAATGCGTAACATGCCATAAGAGCTTTTGAGTGCAGAAATGGCTGCTAATACATAAACTTGAATGTTCAGAAAAAGTATGGATCATGAGGTCCTAATGTGGACTTCTTATATTTTATTTTCATCAGCCATGGCCCAGGACACATTGTCTGTTAAATAAACACTGTTGAATACTGACATTTAATGTCAAAATCCAGGCATTGTGCTTGACATTTTGTAATGGCTTCTGTTAGTGAATACATGGAAGTTACTTTTTTTATACAATTCAGCTTATCCTATTTTTAATGTGCTTACATAGAGATTTGTGTAAATTTTACCATCTTAAGAGCATTGAAGCTTAGAAGTATGGGAGTTTTTTTAAGATGTTCACATTACCTTACATTGTCAAGTATTTAATTGAATTAAGAAGGAATAATTAAGCAGAAAAGAAACAAATATTTCATTTCAAGATGGACACAATGTTTGTTCCACAGGGAATACTTAAATTTGACCTGCCAATGTCATATTTTGCATCCCATCTGTGTCATATGGCATGTGCCATCTCAACATGTATGATCACACACACATACTTCATGGAGAAGCTTTTATTTAGTGATAAATTTCTAATTTGTTTATTAGTATGGAGCAATGCTCAACATCTCTACTACAGTATCAAAAGTGTTATTGGAAGTGACCACTCTTTGTACCTCAATCCCCAAATGTCCACAATTGCTGTTGCTGTTCTGCTTATATCACTTGCTAATTATGTGTTAGCCGTTAGGCTGCCATGCAAACCAATGTCCCCTGTGGAATCCAATTGTAACTCCTTGTTTGTATATATTTATGCAAATAAAAAGAAACTGTTTAGTGCTTTTAGATATCCTTTTGTCTATGTATTGGTCAGAATATTGAACTGATTAAGTTTGTTGCTACTCTGATACATTCCTCTTATGGAAGTATCAATTTTTGGTAGAAATGTCTATAGATCAATACCATAATGAAACATATGATTCACCAAGCTTCTTTTACATTTCCATAGAATGAAGCTAGAAAACTTAATCATGAAGAGATGGTTGAAGAGGATAGGAGAAACAAATTACCAGCAAATTGGGAAGCACGAAAGAGAAAAGCAGAATGGGAACTTGCAGACCAAGAAGCTAGAAAAGTATTTCTTCCACATCTTTTAGTTTGAAATAAGTAGCTAGAAAATGCATAATTTGTTGTAGAGGATGGAAAGAGGATAGTTCCTTTCTAGTGTGATTCAATCTGTCTACATTTCCACTGCTTCCTAGTTAGGTGGCACAACTTATGACATAAACTGTTAGCCTTTCTCTTGCAACAGAGTCTTCTAAAATTATTCCTTAGTGTGCAGTCAAGTTATATGAGCTATCTATAGTTAAAATCTATGCTCCATTATGCCCATTGTATTGCTTTGAAGAGAGTATTACACTTCAGATACAGCTCTTCAAGGTGCCCAAATGTAGCCATTCTAAGCTTAAACTTTACCAAACTCTCAACACTTCTCATTTCCATTTAGGGTAATTTATCACCAATATGCATGTCCACTGTGCACCCCTTTCATCTCTTACTTCATTTGCTCTTCTGCCCCTCCCCCCACAAATTGACCCTGGCTACACCACTTCCTTTGAGTTTTGTTCTTTGTTATCCTTGGGTAAATTTCTCCCTGTCTGTTTTTTAAATTAAGAATTTTATGTTCATCTGTATCCCTGCAATAGGTGTATCATTGTTATTATCATGTGAAATTTAAGTTGATAGGTAGACACATGAAATATACTTTAGTGGGTGCCGTCTTTTGTCAATAATATATAAAAGGCTTTGCAATTCAGATCACTTCACATATTTTGGTGGTTTTCTTTTGTACAGTAAAGAGATTGTCTCCCTCTTACTGGATCCTTTGACAAATTTCTTCCAACAATGACTTTGTAAGATCAGATTTCTTCCAACATGCTTTTAGGTTGCAGAAGAAAGAGGTGAAGACTATGAGCAGACTAAGTTACTACAGCAATCTGCATATGAGTTGGAGATGCTGGAAAAGAAGAAGAAGAAGAAAAATCCAGATCAGGGATTTTCAGGTCTTCAAACATTCACAATTGTTACTTGTTCATTAGAGTTATGTCTTCTTTATAAATGTTCTCTATACATGATTAGTCTCTCACTTTGGGAAATTCTTATTATATATGGTAGTTAGTTCAATTACTGACTTGTTAAATACAGCAACATAACCAGGCCATACCTTTTGGGTGGGGGGGGCAGAGATGGGAATGATGCAGGAGATGACAAGGGGCCCACAGTGGCAGTGCCAGAGAGGCATGTTTCTTCTAGGTAGACAACAGTATCTGTTCTAGATAGAAACAGAGGAGAAACCTGCCCCTTTGCCCCTGGCTATGTCACTAGGTAGATAATATTTTTGTTATGTTCATGCTTCAAAAGGAGTTCTGATCTTTTGTTTAAAGAATCTCTTGTGCTTGCTTTGTCCATGAAAAGTCTGTTTGTATTACAGAACTTTGCTGTAGCACGAAAAAGTGGGAACATTCTTTACATAGAAAAGACATTGAAAATACCCATTACAAGCAAATTAAACAGGGGCTCCAATCCAGGAATATTTGATATTTTAGAAGTATATAAAAGGGTTGCGATATTAAAAGGTGTGATTTGCTTGTGAACTAGCTTCATTTCCATTTTGCAAATGCAAAGAGTAGAAAACTAGGTAGCTTGATTACCAGAATGTTGACTAGAAAAAATTATTGACTTTGGCTTGTAGCTCATGTTGGGTCAGTCTTAGGGTCTTGATTTTATGGTATGCCTCTCCACAAAACTGTGTGAAAGGACGATTTCCGATTACACGGACATAGACATGCTATTCAAGGCTGATAATGGTTGAGTTTACATAGCACGATAGTCGTTAATTATCAGGTATGATGTTGAGATACTTACGAAGATAGAGCTACTGGCTGGGGGAGTAGAAATTATCACCCCTCCCCCCTCTGAACGTTTGCAAGCAGTTAAAGAAGTCAGGAAAATATCCAGAACTGCAGTATATCTATGGTAAATTTATCGGACTGGAAAAACTTTATTTACTAAGCTATTGTAAATAGCTTTTTTGGGCGGAAATCTACACACGAATCTCTTACGCGTGTATTTTTCATTTTATTGATTGGAGGTTTTACTTTAAATGTGCTGAGAAAGTTCGGACTATAATTTTTCACCTTCGAATTGCTTGAAATATCAATGCACTCGTGGGTACTGACTTTCATTAATTGCTGAATAGAATATACTTGCTGTATTTGTTACAACCGTTGTCTTATGGTCGTAGATTTTGCTGCTGCACAGTTACGACAATATCAAAGATTAACACGACAGTTCAAGCCAGATTTGGACGCCTACAACCAAATGAAAGAGGACATGTTAGTGCCTTTTATTTTTAGTCAATATTTTTGTAAATGGTAAATAAAACTTGGCTAGAATTTACTTGTCATTATGAATAATGATGCTTGAATGGAAAGCAATGGGAAGATTTGAATTTGAAAAGAATACGAAGAAATGTAAGGAACTAGAAATGAGAAGAGTTGGGAGAGGAAAGATCTAGGAAATGAGAAAGTTGAAGAGGTAGGGAATTGAAATGAAATGGCTAGTGATAGGAGAGAAGGAAATAGAGAGGAGAATAAGAGAGAAAAATTACATTGGCTTTCCTCTCCCATTTGCTTTCAGCTGCGTTTTAAGTAAGTAGAGTACTGATCAGGGGATTTCCTTATATTTTGGAAGAAAGAAAAGCTCATTTGTTTTCCTGCTTGTAATAGCTAAGTTCAATCTAGTGAATTTGGTTACTTTGAATAATATTTCTCTTCATCTTCAGTGTACCCTATATTATGAAGTGATGTCGTATACTTCAACACTTCATTCCGCCACCTACCAGAGACCTATTTTGCACACTTTTATAAAGCTGGTGGTGGTTGGTGTGGATAAGCCATGCTTTTTTCACAGTGACTGATATCACTATGCATATATCAGAATTGTTGCTTTCTGATATGTTAACCAATGCCACATTCTCATTGGCAGGGGCAGCAATGCGTTCCCAACGGCTCATAGTCTTTCGTATGGTGGAGACGGCAAAGTTTCAGAGTCAGCTATCGATAGAATGGTCGAAGATCTGGATAAACAGTGAGTTTTTAGTTATGCTTGCGAAGATATTAAATGATAAGCTCATTTTTGTTATTGTAATCATCTTAGATTAGCTGCAAGTCGTAACATTCACTCTGCAAAGCACCCTAGCACCCTATGCAGCCCCGAGCTGCTATCTATGAAATACTGTGCATGACATAATAAGAAAGGTAGCGGCTAGTCTCATATACATTTCCATATGTGGAGGAGTGTCTGTTAGAGTGGACACTTACCATGGGCTGTCGACATGGTGAGTCAAGGTGACCCACTCCTTTCTCCGTCGTCATTATCTCCCCATTGTTTCAACATGGTACCTATTTGCTGTTAGGTACACAGTGATAGGATCCAAGCTATGGCCTTTGGCTTGACTTGGACCATAGACTTTCTGCATAGCAGGATAGGACTCTAACCACCCGATTACTCCCCTATGCATACCGTAGTACTAGTGGGATTTTTGTAATATTTTATCTGTTGTTGATGAGTAGCATGTGGCAATTAGCGAGCTTCTGCTCCCAACAACAATAGTCTTCCCTTTATACAAGGCAATGCCTTTCAGTTCCTGCGAAAGTAAGAAAGGTGAGGACAGTTTGCGAAATACTGTATTAATAAATTCAGAAGCAAATAGGTACTTTGTTAGTACCTAGGCGCCACATAAGAATCTTTTCGAGAATAACGGGGGTTAATCATACAATAGTAGCTCATTTGTTTCAACTTTGTTTTTCGTAAATGCTTTTTTGCTGCATCACAATATTGAATGTTTGTAAATGATCTGAAGTAATGAGGGCTTTTGCGAGTTTGATAACAGATTTCCTTGGTTATTGTTAGCAAATGTGTTTGTTCGTAGAATTCAGAAAAGAGAAAAATTCCACCGACGACGACAGCATTTTGATGACTCTGACATCAATTATATCAACGAACGTAACAAGAAATTCAACGAAAAAGCAGAGAGATATTACGGCAAGTATACTGAAGAAATTAAGCAAAACCTGGAACGTGGAACAGCAATCTAATAGTAACGTATGGAATAGGAATGCACAGGGCTCTTCCTCTGCTTTGTACTATACGGAAGATTTGGAATGGAACTCCAACGATGGAAGATTATCAAATTATCAGGTGGTCTAGTTCAGCTAACTGTTATTTGTATATTTAGACCTATACTCCCATACATTATTACTTAGATTTATTGAGACACAAAAGCATTCTTTTCGAAGCTTTATTGTCCTGTAATAAAATTTTCTGAAGAAGTCTTCAGCATTAGATCTCATTATTTTGATATTCCTAACCACAGATAAGTATGTGTGTGTGTGTGTGTGTGTGTGTGTGTGTGTGTGTGTGTGTGTGTGTGTGTGTGTGTGTGTGTGTGTGTGTGTGTGTGTGTGTGTGTGTGTGTGTGTGTGTGTGTGTGTGTGTGTGTGTGTGTGTGTGTGTGTGTGTGTGTGTGTGTGTGTGTGTGTGTGTATACATACATATGTATATATATTATGCTATTGAATTCTTCGTCCAATAATAGGTTTTTCGTGAACGATCCATCCAAGAAATTTTGTTCGAGCCACTATTTTCTGCTATAGCTATCTAACGTCGGGATCTCTGGGACGTTAGGATGTTGGGTACTGCGTGGATATCCTGTGACCTACGACGTCCTAGTGGATGTCCTATAACATCTGACGTCCTAGGGGATGTCCTATGACCATGCAGTCAGGTCTTTGAGGATTTAGAATGGACATATTTACTTTCCTCCACTAAGACAGAGATTGGGCAGCTCCTGATATGCATCGTCAATCAATTTTTTTAAATCATCAGATACAATTGTTACATTGGTGTCATCAGTATAAACGCTATTGAATATTGAAGGCAATGCCTAAAGTCATCCATGAATAGTGGGGGACCCAAACACGAACGCTGTGGTGTAGCGTATGCAACTTTTCTGGATTTTGATTGGTTCCTATTTAAAGTGCAAAACTGGATTCTGTTTGTCGGATTGGACTCGAACCACCCTCCAGCACTATCTTTAATCCCATGCAAGTTCAGTTTCCCTACAAGTATGCTATCACTCACTGTTTCAAAAGAGTTTCATAATTCTACAATTATGACAAGGCTGACTTTGTTTTTATCCATATTTTCTTACCAGTGATCAGTGGTATATTAGTAGCGATAATTGTGTGGAGCAAAATAGGCCAAAACAGCTTGATTGCTCGACATAATATTATGTTTCTTTAGAACGTTCAGGTAGTTGGTCATACACTAGCCTTTCTAACATCCTTGCACATGCTGAAATCACTGAACTGGATCTACACTGATTTAACTCGTATTTTGTCCCTGACTCGTGAATTTGGTATGGAAAACTTGCTGTTTTCCATATATAAGTAAAAATCCTGTTCTCTATCGAGGAATTGAAGATAAGCATGATGGGATAGGGAATGAATTGGTAGCGTCTTTTACAAGGTTTATGGTAAACTTGATTGGACCCGATACTCTTCCGATCTTAAGCCAACTGGTAGCATCTAAAATATATTTGTAATCAGCAGCTCTATGAATTGCGCAGAGGCTTTGAGTCTCCTTCTAGGTCCCTAATAGAAAAAGGGGGTCTTGATAAACGGGAGGGGGGTCGGAAGTATTTCTAAAATCTAATGGCAATTTAACAGGCTGTTGCGCTTCTGTCAAACGTCACGACACACTCGGTTTGCGAAAGAGACACTGTCACCGTAGTGAAAGAAGAAATTTCTTTTCTTAGGAAAAACCTCCAAGCCGTTTATCATTCCTTGAACTTCAATAAACGGGGGTCCTAGTAAGCTCCGGGGTGGTCGGAAAAAGCATGAAAAATTAATAAGCGTCCCCCCGTTTGTTAGGGACCTAAGAGTAATACAATGAACTATTACAGAAAGGCAGCTTGACATCCATTCAGCAGAGACATGGGCAGCTGCTTTTAATCGAAATATTATTAAATATACATGTACGTATACTACAGCTTTATGAAACATAATGACCAACTAAATGACCCACTTTCGAAATTAAATCAAAGCACAATGCCATTTGCAAAAAGAAAGCCGAAGAGAAATTATTTAACTCAACATGCTTGCTGATTTACAAAAATGGACAGATATTACCCTAGGGATAATTTTGAGGTTACTGGATGCAATACGAAAAATTACTGATAAAGATTATATGACGGATGGTGTTGCAAAAGAAGAAATAAATGCAATAAGTTTAAAAGCCAGTTCAACTATGAGTTTTCACTCGTATTTCACTTAATTTCCTATTCCAAGTAATCTTGCTTTTATTTATCTTCTTGTTTAAAGAGCTATTTTCTTGCTTATCTGGCAAAATTTCAATCAGCGCACTGGCTATCAACTCTGCCTGGAGCAGTACCTCTGATATCAATTTAACCTAGTGTTATGCACTTTACGTTTTGGAAATATTTCAATCAGTACTTTTGCTATCAATTTTGCTTACGTTCTGGTATTATTTCAATCAGTACCTCGGCTATCAATTTTACCTGGTGTTATGTATTTAATCTTTTTCTTGAAATTTCAGCTCAGAATCCATTAGTCGCGTCTTTATCTATTTATATACATGTGAGCTTTGGCTACAATCTGGTTGCTTTGAAGAGTTCTTATTGATTCCATTTCCAAATACGATACGGCTTGTTGTGTTTTATCTGATCGGTGTATGATAGATATACTTTCGCTTATCAGCTTTCATTTCCAATGATATGGACTCTTTTAGATCTGAGGCTATCCTGTGTGTGAAGATAGAATAGTGGTGGTATGGCTAGGCGATTTACGGGTTTTTTTATCTTATCTTTAGCACGATCAACAACGGATTCAATGTTGATAGCGTTGCATGTGAGTGCCATAGGTGACCATTGTAATTTCCCCTTTCTAATGCTAATATATTGAAGTACATAGGATTTCCAGAGAGACTCCAACAACACATTGTGTTGAGCAATTTGTAGAATGCAATGGGCATAGGTGCTTTAAGAATTTCAGGCTGGGAATTGATTAAATATGTGCTCTAAACTGACAATAATCAGTCAGTCAGTGAATCATTCAGTCTTTCATTCAGTCAGTCATTCAGTCAGTAATTCAGTCAGTCATTCAGTAAGCCAATTCTACACTACCTATCAGTAGTCACATATGCCATAATATTTTTAAAGTCAGATGAGAACCATTACTTTGTATCCTTCTATTTTCTCAACATTATATATACCTCCAGAACTTTTCCTCACTTAATTGATGATTATGCCTGAAGTATGAGTCGAAGCATTTTAACGGATTTGTCGAAATCTCTTGTGTCAACCTGAGTGCAGCCTGGCTGGCTAATTGAAGTCGTATTCGTTCTATACTAAAGAAACAATGTCTCCTCTTTTTGTCGTTCTGGTATTAAAGCAAATAAGAACTGCCTGAAAAATCACTGCTGTTATCATACTACGCGTTGGTTTTGTTGTTGTTTCACCAAGTAGACAGAATATAAACCTATTCGATAGACCGTTGTTGTTTGTATGAGAAATTTGGATCGGCACTTAGTTTTAAAAGTTTGTTAATAGGGGCCTAAAACTGCCTCATTGCTGGAAGCTGAGCATTTCTGGATGGAAGTAAATGTTGATCGTCATGAAAAAAGCTCAAGCAGTTCACAAATTCACAAATCAAAAACTACAACCTTCTCCAATTAAAAATGAAGTAAACGAAGACTTACAAAAACTGAAAGAAGTGTTCACAATCGATAGTCTAATCTAGTTTATTTTGTTGAGCATAGCACTAGAGCTTCTTCAACTTATGTAAGGTCTAGTACTAGTTTCTCATAAACCAGTTTCTTATAAAAAGACTTGTAGTGTGCAGTGGAATCAAGCATAACCACCAAATGTTTTGGAGCCCTGTCAGTTCTGTTTTCTCCTGACCTAATTGTCCAGTCACTATACAAAATGGGCCCAGTCTTAGCATATGTGGTCAGAATCCTGCATGATGATTGGTCAATGAGGTTGGGAGAAAATAGATCTGACAGGGTTCTGAAACATTTTGCAGCTATACTATTGAATCATAGGTTCGATTCGAGCCAATCTTATTAATCAACTTGCTTGAACCGATACTATAAGCTAATTTGTCAGTTTGCTTCAAATTTAGCATGAATCCACGCAACATCCCTTTGATCCTTAAAGATGTGATCATATAACAAAATTACTTAACATTTTTCTTTCCAACTGCATTTTTATATCCATTTCTAGCCTTTCTAAATTCCCTTGTTCCAGTCAGCTGGTTCCATTACTACCACTTAGTTATGTATAGGCCGTTACTTTACTTGAACTACAAAATTAAGATGACAGATAACTATAAGTCACTCTACCACAACCACAATAGACACCTTTTTTCGTAAGATGAATAGTGTATAAAAATTGTAAGACTCGAGTTGCAGAAATCTAAGAGCAATCTAAGATCAATGCAAGGCTCAAACTTCGTCAAAACTTTTCATTTCTATTTTCTTTATTTCATTTTTACTTCTTTAGACATGGTGACCTCTCAGATACTAAGATCTGTTTTCCAAGGGACCATGTTGAAACTCATACATAAAATGTAATGTCTAGACCCTATGCTTATTTTTTTCAAAATGCAAAACAAGTGAGAATTTTAAAATATATGTTAATGCCATATTTATTTTTCTGTTCTGCTCTATTCTTGTTTTTGTCTGTTCTGTTCTTGTTTTGTCTTTTAGATGAAGTAGCACATCAACAAAGACTTCAGTTTCTTTCTTTGATTTTTCAAGCAAAATTGTACCTTTCGTTGCCCAAAACTAATTTATGAATAATCCTATGCATGAAATAAATTAAGCTATAAATAGCAAGATTCAGTGAAAAATTAGTGAGGTACTCTTTTATGAAATGGTGTATACGCTGGACGAAAAGCAGCTGAGGCCGACATATTGAGACATTCATATGTAAAGCCTGCCGCACATGGGACAATTTTTTCGCTAGCAACAAAAACTGCAATGCTTGAGAAAATACCGCAGTCGTTGCTGACAAAATCGCCTGTGTGTGGTAATCAAAAGACAAGAGATTTTCATCGTCAGCGACTGATTTGATATATCAATCTTGCTTGATATTTCAAATCTGTCGCTGACGACAAGAATCTCTTATCTTTGACTACTGCACAAGGGCGACTTTTGTCGCCAACAATTGCAGTTCTTGTTCTTCAAGCATTGCAACTTTTGCTGCTGGCGACAAAACATCGCCCAGTATGTGACAGGCGTAAAAGTTCAGAAAAATATGCCTTCATTTTTGGAAATACACCACAAGTGTAGGATAGCTCATTGACTTTAACAACTCCTTAACTGTTTCGACTTCCTAATTTTTCAACGTTTCCTTTGGCTAGTACCCTATAGATTGTAATGAGGGATCCTTACGCTATAAATGCAAGAGATGCAAGTGTGCATTTGTATTATAGGATTTATCAACATAATGTGTATAATTTTTATTTCCCAGGGTAAAACTGCTAACTATTCATAGTTTCATGCAGCTTACACCATTTCTTCTGATTTTAAACAGCCATCACTACGGACGCAAAAATTATTTATATCCGGCAGGGCCTTCTGTACTTGCATATATCTTGTTCAGGTTCTTTGACTCCATTGTGCACAGGCAAGGATTCCTGCAGCAAGGGCAGCATGTGGACGATAGTTCGCCTACCCTCAGCTTACGGGAGCAAAAGTGGAGTGAGATGTGCCTTTTGATTAATGCTACCAAAAACTTCGCGAACGTATATCAACGTTTTATGTATAAAACAACAGCTTGCAGGTACTGTTCTGGAAGTAGAATTCAGTGAACACTCATAAGAGCAGTGGCTGTGGCATGATTCTTCTTACCATAAAACGCACTTATGTATGAAATCTAGCCGTGAAAAGCATATTTTGTATGGTATGATACCTAAAAGTAACATCTTTGGTGTCCTGAATACAGATTTGGTCTTCAGCCTTTTTCAGGCGTCCATGTGCACAAGGTGCCGTGCGTGATGCACCCTACTTCAAAAAATTATATTTCAGCAGAAAAGACCAACGGCAAAGACGCTTAGATAATTAATGGTTATATGTCATCATTCACTTTGCAATATCAGCTATATTTACAGGTCATTTATTGCTTTTAGCCTGAGCAATTAACTTCCACCTGTTGTTACCATATCGTAGTTGAGAGTCCATCAAGAATGTCTCCACACAGTCAACATCCAATTGCGTCATTGCTAGCTATCACATGCACTTCTCTTATTCGGTATGTCTTAATGCAGCTTTTTGGTGTCATCAAAAAGGCACCAGCGTTCAATCTCAAGCAGTCCACAGACCTCTAAATGTACAGAAAAATTAAATATCTTCTCTATCACAAGCTGCTGGAAAGTTCAGATGTTATGGAAAAAGTCAGTTTGTCTTGACATCATTGCATATCTCCATATTCAACGGAGCTTGGTAGGAAGGTAGAATCTCTAATCCCAGAAGGTACAAAAAGCACCCTAACGTTCTCTTCATCATTGCCAATTGAAAAAGGCCAATTAACCCTTGGGCCCCAAGGTACCCATTTTAGATTCTAACGTATGACGAAAACCTTGGGCATCTGAGGATTAACTATTAAAATCACTCACAACATGTTTACTTGAATTTAGACTGTTAACTGTAAGTCACCTTTGCTTCTGTAGGGAAGCTGATTGACTCATGTTTTACTCACATTTGCACTGTTTTTGAGGCATATCTGTCATAATAATGAATGTATTTCTACTTTCAATCGGCCATTAATAATTTGTTCTAGGTTAATCCGTGAAAACCAGATTTTATAGGCTTATGACCTAGACACAAGTATGGTAGGTTTGATTTGTCAGATGAATATTGATTAGGAAAGATATGAATATGCAACCCGTCTTCTTTCCTGATTTAGTAAATTAGTGTGTTTAAGTTACTAAGCGAGCAAGTAATTTGATAGAAGAAGTAATAATATAAATTGTCAAGAAGATTAGACAATATCGCCAAGAATATTGACGGATGACCTATACTTAATGCACTTATAGCGTAGAGAGGCTCCTTTGGTGAATTAAGTAAAGCAATTGATCTTCAAATTTTGGAAACACCTGGTTTTTGGACCTTTTCCTTATTAGTTTTCAGTCGAGCCGCGAACAGAAACAGCTGGAAAGTGACAAAATGCAGCGCGTTTACAGGAAAAACTCCCCTATTACATTCTATAGCTGATTTTGAGCAGATTATATAGAATAAGGTTACAGAGCAATGCTATAGATCGCATGTTCTCGAACATTCCATATTTAAGAAACAAGGGCCAAAGCTATAATCCCCATTGGAATAGGCTTCGAAATTGATTGAGATATCTAGCAAACAAACTGCATTTTTGAAACATGAGCGGTTTTTGGTGACAGAACTTATATGCCATGGAACATAAGGAGAATTTATGTGTCTAACTCATAAGCACATTATTCAATTGAAGAGAAGTAAGTAGACTGAATGGTCAAGTGTTCCTCGTCTTCTTCAATAAAACAGTTTGGCTGCAACAACGACATTCACTAAAGATGTTTGTTATATGTTTATATCAGCATGGAAAGTAAACGAAGGAATCAGCAAATCCAGCTAGAATTGTACGAAAAGGTTCGGTTATCCCTTGAAGTCAATTGTGACAAGTCCAGAAAATATTATAAAACTCATCAAAAATGACTCAGTGCCCAATTTGTGTATAACGAGGAATGGCTATTGAGATTTTGGTTGGTGCATTAAATAACAGTTGACTATTGGTCATCAGATAATGTGACTGCCAGTTCTTCCTAGAATGCAGACCTATGGCAGTATTAGAAGGAATAATCAGGAATGTTCTATGCTCTGTCACTCACTTGCATTGATTCGGCCCTTGCGGTTTAGCGCGTGCGATCGCCCTCGTGCGCCTTCAAACCCTCCCCGGTCACTAGAGGCGGGCGATATATCGCTCACCTCGTTGATTATTTCCTTAAGAAATCTCCCTCCGTGTTTTTGATTTTGGTGATTTGCTATCTACTATTTGAATAGTAATTTTGTTAGATGTTAATCTTTCCTATAGGCTCTGTTACCTTTGTTTACATGTTGTTAATGTAAATTCGTATATCTATAGGAAAAAAATGTGGGTTGTAGTTAAAAAGCTACGTCGAATCGGAGATTTGAATACTACCAAGCGTCATTTTCTATCCCTCTTTTTTCATTGTTCAAGCTTAAGTTCATAAATGAAATAAGAGAGTTTGATCTAAGCTTGCTATGTATTAATGCTTATGACTGTTCATGAATCAGAAGCTTTACCTCAACTGTGCATTTACGCACTGCCCAACTGACAGTGTATTTACCTCCCCCCCCCCCACCCAACTTTGAGCATTTCCTAATCTGTTTCTGACCTGTTGGCCTCAGGCTAGATATCTGCTGGTTTTGATTACCTACCTTCGAACAAAATACCATCCCTTATCCTAAAATAGCAACATTCAAATCGAAAATGCATTTGAAGAGATATTTGCTCAACTGGTGGAGAAACTAGATCAAATATTAATGCAAATCCAAAAAGCAGCTAAGTAAATTGTGCTTGAAGTAGGATACAAAGGTAGAGAGCAAAACAGTTTTCAAATAACTTCCCTTTGCATATTAAATCGTGCAGTATGAAGCATCGCAGAAGGCCAAAACAAGTCCATTTGCCGAATAGAAACTGGTAGTAATAAAACTACTACATGCTGGTCATCTGATAAAGTTTTGTAGTATTAGGCCCTGCCAGCATATGCTTTTCGTGTCTGAGACTACAGCGTCAATTACTAGTGACTTTACAATTCAATTTATCTGCTGATTGGAGGTATTGCGAATTAAGAAGCCTGGAAACGCATATTTTTGCCATCTGCCACGATTAATATAGGCTTCACGCCTCCATATTACTGGGTAATTGACAAATTGATGAATTGTTGAGTTGATAAAGTAGATGATATAGTCACAAACTTCTAGTTAATTAGATAATGCCGTAGATGAGCAGACACGGCTATCTGCACAGTATTTAAGGAAGGTTTCGCATTGTGGCGATATTTCGGGATAGCAGAGATGCAATTATAAGGAACTGCTGCTGCAGGGCAAAGCATAATTGACCTGTTTTTCTTTCGTTACAAGAAGACGAACATATTATAATGTCTAGAAGAGCAAACACAGCTTTCTGTTGAGTATTCAAGGAAAGTTTTACATCGTGGTGATATTCTGAGATATTCAAGCTGCAAGAAGAGTGTGTTGCTGATGTGTAATGCTTAACCAAGCTGACTTTGTCAATAAAAGAAGGATATCAAGCCCTCCAACGGAAGTTTGGTAAGATATATTTAACATTCCAGAAACAATGAATCAGTATTGGATAATTGCATTGTTAGCAACCACCAGCGTGGGAATTACACTCTTAGATTCATTTTGCTTGTATCTTGTCTGTATTCACAGACAAGCTAGGAGACCGTCAATGTTGGCAATATGGAACTTGCTGTTCGCTCATTTGCTACAAGGAATTGTCGTTGTACCGTCTTATGTTGTCAAAAGGCTTGAGTTGAGCGATAAAACAATTTACAGTTTTGTTTGTGACACTTTCAGGTTTTCATATTTGGTAACAAACTATCTTTCTTGTCTGTCATTGCTGCTGATAAGTGGCGACAGGATGTTTGCGATTAAATGGCCATTGCTCTACCGAACAACTATGACTAACCGTATAATGATGGCCGTAATTCTAGCTTGCTGGATATATACCCTGACTCTTTGTATCATACCATTCGTACCGGATTCGGGTAATAGAAAAAAATGTAGCTACAACCCGCAGGAAGAATGGACGTTGTTTATGCTGACCTGGAACACAATGCTTCCGTTCATTATTATTATATACTGCTACTCTGTCATTTTCAAGTCCGCCCGGAGTTCAAGAATGCTGCGAGCATCGACTTGTGCCGGTAGGTCAGCAGTGAAGCAAAATAACGACCATAGAGATTCAGAGCTGCGAATTGCTAAGATATCATCAATAATCGCATCTGCTTACCTGCTCTGCTGGGGTCCATCGTTTGTCTATTACTTTTCGCTCGCAGCTTGCCCAACGTGCTTTCCAGCGTCTTACTTTGATTCCGAAGCGGAACGAGTCGTAGCATTTCTCATGAAGTACCTCACGTTTGCAAACGGAATAGTTTCACCGATCATATATTGCTACAGGTACGGATGGTTTAGAGCGATTCTGCCATGCATCAAGCCAAACCAAATTGCTGCAGCTTGAAACTGATTCAGAACCTTTGAAAATCAGAGCGTTTAATAATCAACTGCATGTGTATTCGCTTTTCTAATAGATGAGACAGTCTTGAAAAAATTAATTTCACTTTAATGTAACTTCCAAAAGTCCTTTAACCAATTTTTATTTAGAAGGCATTCTGACATATGTAATTAGATTGCTCAAATTTGGTATATTTGACAACATCTATAAAACTCTTTGAGGGAGTAGTTCTAAAAGCGTAGTTCTGAAAGCGTATAGCTAATTCACAAAATCTAAATAAGATAGAATTGCAGCAACATTTAAATAGAAATACAGTTTACTTGAAATAAAGTAGAAAACTTGTAGTAATATAAAGATATGCATGGTATGCAAGGATAATACTAAAAAACAGTACTTGCTCTTATGTAAACCTACGCTACAGATACGTAAACATTGCGAAAGTTTATTTCTTCGTAGTATGGTGTATAGAGCTCATTACTGCAGAGGACAGAGTATTTGCTGGTGTTATTGTATGTAGTAAGGGCTATGCATTCCCAACTGATACAGTGGCCAACTGCCAATGCAAGTATGAAGCCAATGGGTATAATGGGGCATTGCCCACTAAACCAACGAGTTAATCCCCCTTTTCCCTTCCAAAATGCTAGGGAAGTATGTATTTTCTCTAAAAGTCTAAACTGTAAAAGTGACAAATTTGGTGCAAGACACTGAGCAGCAGCGAGTTCATTGCTGGATATCTTTTGATAAGCTCGTGCTCTAGTTGCTCAAAAGGAGGGAAGATGTTTAATATCTCTGGGATCTGGGTTGTGTCTGTATGATATTCCCTCATCTTTAACTGTTGGCTTCGTACTCGAATCAGTTGTTGTTAATGATTGTACAAAGCTCGAAAACTCAGATTAATAATTTGAAGCCATCCGGTACGAATTATCCGTGGAGACAATGAGTACTGTATCAAGTAGTTATTCTTTCCTTCTTGTAAATACCCCCAAGTACCATTACTAACGCATAAGCAATCAACTAATTCGTTTTTTAGACAAACCCCGCGACATTCGTGCTTTTATGCATCACATTCTTAGATTGCTGTATTTACAAACTGAGCATGTTAGCAATCTTCAATCATCCATCTCCATGGTGCTTGCTTGCAGCCGTTGTAAACAACACTCTTTCTGCCATAGCTATGGTCTCGCTTCTACAGACAAATATATAATTAATAGATAGATTTTGTATGTCATTTCGCATAGGCAACGGTTAAAACGGTTTAACTTCAATTTCTTGATTCGGTGTTTGGAAGCTTCCTTCACCTCCATCGACAAATCTTTTCCTTCCACAACTTCCCATGTCTTGAAGCTTAAAATACTTCTGGACCTCCTATTTCATCTCCTTGTAGAGAGCACTCTTGGACTCTTCATACAGACAATTTCGCCCATCTTTCTAATAACTCCATACGTCTTTGTTGTAAATTCAATGTGTTCCTTAGTAGGTACGATTCAAAACACAGTAAACCTAGTTGTTGTCTTTTCATTTTCAACTGAACTAGCTCCAAAGTTGACCAAAACCTCCTAATTTTCCAGTTGTTCACATTAAATGCCTTAGTTTTCTTTTTTTTGAACTTTACATTTATGAATGAACAGCAAGCGTTCTTATCAAGAGGACGTTCTGCCTCACTACAAAATAGAACAAAATGTAATTAAATTGAAGCTATACTTAAGCAACCTCTCTACACACTAGGGGATTCTTTGTCAACTTCATTTAGTGTACTACTATCCTAAAAATACAGTCAAAGTAAAAGTTGAATGTGAATGGTCACTGTCGTCAATACTGTCTGCAGCCAATCAATAAACCAAAGACTCGTGAGCTCTTTCCCTAGTGCATTCGCTATAGAATTACAATTATGATTTTTTCAATAGGAAGGTACATGAGTGTATACGGCTGTTAGTCATAGTAAGCTGTAATAACTTATTGCCTATATCTTTCTGCAATAGATTTCAGTGGCGGATCCAGAGGGGGGATAGGGGGGCTTGAGCCCCAGTCAGATTTCTAGGTTTAAGAATATAATATTCTTTCACTTTAACAAATCTTCCTATGTATAGAGGACAATTTGCAAGTATTGCAGCTCTTTCGGGTCGGCAGAAGTGGCAACATGTAGAAAAACAAATGTCAACAAAGCGTCTATATGTATTTTGCTGACTACCATTGACCGAAATATGTATTAGGTGTCCAATCCTTTGTCAGGATCTCCATCAAGAGACAATGGATATTCCGAGCCCCCTTGGTCTATGGAATACTCGATTTCACAGGGGCTCAAAGCGTCGTCGAAAAATTTACTGACTGCACGTGACGCAGCAAGCCATCCAGTGTCCAATCGTTTGCAAGCATCTTGATCACAAGACAATGAATATTCCGAGCCCCCCTGGTCGGTAAAATGCAATGTGTTTTAACAGTGTATTCTACGGGCGAGGGGGGCTCGGAATATTGATTGTTTTGTGATCAAGATACTATCAGACGATTGGATACTAAGTGATTTCTGTAGTCACGTGCAGCCAGTTAAATTTCTCATGGACGCTTTGAGCCCCGTTCAAATTGAGTATTCTGTAGACCAAGGGGGCTCGGAATATCATTTGTCTTTGAATCATGGTTTTATTGGATATCCGATGCGTCTTTGGGTGCATTCCGGCCAGTAAAATGCACTCGATGATAGAAAAGTGCTAACAGGCATCTAGAACCAGAACCACATACAGGAGATTTCATGCGAGTTCATCAGATACGTGTTGTTTACTGAAATCAGTGCCATGTTCCTATTTCGAAAGAATCGTTAGATACTTTTGGAGTAACATGTGAAGGCAGCCGAATGCATTATTGGTGAAGAAAGCTTAAAAGGTAAGCGAATATAGGTACTAGGAATTACGTGCTCAGACTACAACAGTAGTGAGCCATTTGTAGCGTCGTACCCAGCTTTAAACGAATGTATGAGGTGGACTACGCATATAAATATTGCACTTTGTTAAACTGTTAATTTTGATACGTGGGGCTTCTGGTTAGAGCTATTGTGTCTGCGTTTAGGCAGAATGACTTGATAGCCGCTTGCATCTGTAGGACCCTGTTTGCATTTTGTAGTTGGCAGTGAGGGACTCTCAGGGCTAGTTTAGACATCATTACTTGAGTCGAATCAGTTACTTGTACTTTATCTGAAAAGCCTGAAGTCTGTGAATTGATTTGGTTCGACATAACTGCACGGTACATAAATTAAATCTCCGTCTTGGATAAGGACTGCCACTTTGTTGTACTTTGCTTCCTTTTCACTTCAGTGACCCATGCGTAGTGTGTTAACAGAATCACCATGAGTCTCAGGAAGTCGATAGCATTAAACACTGTTTACTGTGTAGGCGCGATAAATACGAGCAAAATAGACCATTCTTCTAAGAATAATGATGCCATGATGTGTTCTGCGTCACTGTCACACGATATGTTTCGTTACAGTAGCAAATAAATTGGAGCTTTTAGATCTAGTTGTTCTGTGCGTTCGGTTGATTGAATTGGCAATGTACATTTCTAGCCTATTTAGATACAGAATGTTGTAAAAATGATTTGCTATTCTGAATGTTGAGCAGAGAACAGATAAGCAGAACCATCACTTCAGGTACTGAACATCGTCCAGATCTTATGGTGAATTGTTAGGACAGGGCTGATAAACTTCATAGCACATAAATGTGATTGATCATCAAATATTTCGCTCTATAATTTCACTGCATAAAGCCTACTTCAAAACTGACCACGCCCACCACGCCCACACTCGTGATGTTCAGCCCCTGTCAGATTTTAGTCTGAATCTGCCACTGGATTTTACCCTAAAAATCTTATCAGCTGTTGACCGAGTATGCCTGGATCTAAGTTATGTTTTCTTACGGTTGTTTTATTTCAATCCTTTTGGTTTTGATACATTAGTCTTTGAAGCTTAGTTCCGAGATACACTGTTTACTTCATAATTATGTAGGTGCTTCTAACCTGCTAAAAAGGCCTGCATGACTTTCGTCATTATGCGTACTTATTCTTATCAAACTTTGATAGTGGGGAAGAATTATTGGCCACTAAGTGGCTTGAAATGGACCTTGAGGCCTTCAGCTGAAATTGAAATACATTTCTTGCTTTGTCTAAAAACTAAATTTTTCAACCTGGCAGAGAAAAGGCGAGTTAATACCTTACCTAAAAAAGGAAATCCAGAAGCACTCTTAATTGAAACTGGGGAAAGAATATAGAGAAAAACAGCTTTCTATGCACATTGCAAAAGAAATGCGAAGTCAACATCACTTCTACGTATAATTATCACATGTGCAACTAGGCTCTTAGTTGAATCTAAACAATGATTTTGATGCCAAATACAAGCTGTTTATTGCTCGATGGTGTCGCCAGTTCTCACTTATTGCAGCATATTAAATCAAAATTTGAGCTTGACTCAAGAAAATACACCCAACTCCTTCTACAATCGCACAATGCAAAGAGGAAAGTTGCAAAGTAATATCACCAACTAATGCAAGAGATCCTGCGTACTTGTACAAGAGGTCGTAAATAAATCCCGATGCAATCAGCAAGACTTTTGTCGCTGACAGCAAAGACTTTTGTTGATAGTGAGAGTACATGTTTCCCGCACACAGCGAGATTTTTGTCGCAAACTTCTGCTATTGCGCCATCCGCATTCTTTTTGCAGAAACTGAACTGAAGCACATGCTCAATGAAGTGATTCTGAATGGGTGAAGCATTCTAATTTTCCCTCTAGTCCACTCACACTACAAGACCTTGTTCTTTTACCATCAGCAACGAAGACAAATATCAAATAAAATTGATATCAAAAGTTCACTGTCAGGAACAAAATCTTCTTTGCCAGCTGCTGTTTGCATTTGGCTTGATAGCACCTGTGATTTTATAAACCAGTACTTCAAGCACTGAGAGCAACGAAAGAGTGCTGGAAGCAAGGAATGTAGCATATACTTCTTACGAGTAAGAGCAGAATTCTCAAGGAAAGACTTCTCATAAATGGGTGGAAAGACTTTCAACGAACTACCGATGAATGCGAGAAAATCTGAAATTTGATCTACCTTTACTAAACTTATGACTAACATTCATACACTGTATTTTAATTATTGATACTATACCGTTCTTTGTACTACACTTTCGTTTTTGTTACTGATATGCCTCAGACAAGCATTATATATCAAGAACTTTTCTTAATCCATTTCGGTTCAGGATAAAACTGATAACGGCAATTTTGCAATTGCTGGAGTTTTTGATAAGTATCATGTTTAGTATTACTATTATCATTTGTCACAGAAAATTCTTCTTTAAAATCTAGAAGTAGAGCAGAAGAAGTATTATTTGTTGATCATAAAATTTATCTAACTTCTCGCTTAAACTTCTAAATAATTTTTGCAATCCCATCTCTCTATGTAATCATGACACTTCTTCAAATCTTTCGCTAACTGCTTGACGTATCAATTTTCCATGGCATTCGTTTGCGTAAAGTATAACTTAAGACAAACCATTTACAGGCATCTCTTCAGAGTTAGAACTTTATTTCATTCAAGTGAATAATGTTGCTGCTAATTCTTCATCTGTTTTGTTAAACTCTTCGATTAAATTGTTTGGATGCTATACTTACCATAAGAGCACCATTCATTTCAATTCGTGTGATTTCCCTCTACTAAGTTGTTGGAGAAACTTTCTGTTAGACTTGCAACAATTGAATTTCTCCCATCCATTGCTCATAATATGTTCTTGTCCATTTTGTCAAGTGCATGTTTCCATTTGTCTCGGTGGATTCTTCAATTTCTGATTATTGTATCTAATAACTTCATATGATTCTGGAAGCTCCAAGCCAGCATTCATCCTCCACAGCCCTTAGCTTTGACCGTATCAGAGTTATTACGTATTTACAGAGGGAACTAGTAATGTCTCATCGCCAAAGCTCAGGGTTTTCCTTGTAATCGCTCCACACAAGCTGCCGGTATATGCTCCGATCATAATCGAGTATGTTTGCACAAAGTATACACATCGTATGTTTTGTTGCACAAACCCGTAAATCCCTGGAGAACTGAGTGTTTCCTAGTGATGTGACTAGTTTGATGTCATTTACAAACAATCATACAACAGTGTTAGCTTTCCTTATGCTGTTCTAATTTGTACCTCACTACATGTTCTAGTTTGTACCTCACTTTTTACTTCAAACCAGCTGATTTCCCATTTGTTTGCTAATTTGGTCTTTACCATTAGCCTTCGAGACCTTGTAAATAGATTCGTGGAGGATATGAAGCATTTTTACTAACAGTAGCATTTTTGTCGATACCAGCATGACTGTTCGCTGAAAGTCACTTCCCTTGTTGACTCAAATAACTGGTATACCATGCGGTCTTATTTTTTCCTGTCCTCTCTCCTTTGATCTGTCTTGTCTGGTTGGCCCAACCAGAATTCCTGCTGTCAGCCAACCTCTTGGCTTCACACAGCAAAGACCTCATCACCTAGAGAGGCTTAGGTACTATACATTTATCTTCCAATGCCCAAACTCTCAAACTTTAAGCTAAACATTCACAACTTTTGTTACATTTTGAAAAAGTTAATTTTGCGGGAAAATAATGTAATTTCTTTCAGCTCTAAACCAGCAATATTATTCATCGATAATATTGTACTACAGAAATACTAATCATAAATTGAAAAGCTGGCAAGAATTGTCGGTTTGCTTATAAATTTTTACTGCATATCGCTTCTTCATTTAATCGTTTACCAAATCATAATCGACAAACACTGGACTTATAATCCTTAAGGATGGAGTAAGTCTCTGACTCTAAACCATTTGCTATATGACTATGCGTGCATAAAATGGATATAGCTTATGACTGTCTAGCCAACTGGGGTTCTATTTGTTCAAATCCCATTCAAACTATTATAAATATTAAGTTCAACGTAAGGCAGAAGCGTGTGCCATTTTTGATATGACAACGGGTATAACTAGGCTTGTATTGAACCCACGATTCCCTAAAAAAGCGCTATATTATGAAGTTATAACTAGCTACAACCTCTTGCAGCTTAGATAAAGAAGGCTGAGTGAATTTGGTGTTATAGACTCAGTGTTAGAAATGATGAAAAATCACACTTGGTCTCTCCTCTTTTAGAAAGTATTTATTCTATCTACAGAATGAAAAAGTTAGCTTTTCTGCTATTCTGGCACACTAATGATAGATCATGCAATGAATTCAAATGGGATATATGCAATGACACTTCTTAATCAAGCTTGTCACCCTCTATAGCATGAATCTATAAACATGCATCTGTTCTTTGTCATCCTTGATCTGTGTGTGCTTTAAACTCAGGAGACGTTCAGTCTAGAACAATTAAAGAATGATTAACGAGTCGTGACATACTCAGCTATTCATAATCTCTCTCCTGAAAATATTCTTTACTAACTAATTGAAAGATCCACGATTTCAGAGAATAGAGCCAGAAATCATAAAAGTCTGCAAATCTCAAAGTTAAGGTAGAATATGCAAAGCAAAGTTTCTACTTTGGTGCCAAAAAGTGGAATAGCATACCTGATGAGATTTTGAGAACAAGAATCAATCGCTCGCTTTAAGAAAGGTTGTTTGAAGGCTTTTTTTAACCTAAATTTCCCAGGCACGACCGCTTGGTAGAGCCACATATTAAGGCTTCTCTTCTCTTATTTTTTTTTCTGTAAGTGATTTATTTTCCCTGGACTCATAGGCGTAGCTTTTGTACATATTGATAAAAAAGATAAGGCAAATAAAGTTTCCATGCAACTGTCACGTGATCAAACTGATCAAAATCTGAATCCCCTTGCAATTCTTCGTTCACACCTTCCAACAAACGTTATAATCGGGACGATGAGAAAGGAACACTTCCAATAACATGTGAATATGTCGAGTAGAGATATTTGGCAGTCTTATTGTCCTAAATATCTAAGTTTCATTGATCGTGGTGACCTAACCAGCACCACTTCATCAAGTTTTCGATGAGCATGTGATGATTTCATTGACCAGCTAGGAAAGCAGTATTGCTGGCAGTCAAGCCATTGGATAAAGAGAATGGAATTGATGATAAAGCAAGCTGTTTCGATTACTTCTGAGAGATAGTGGATGAAGATATCAAAAAGATAAATTTACTTCGAAATCCCCTGGAAAAGACCGCAGCTAAATAACAGAACGGTTTGAATGAATAGAATGAGCCATGATAGGAATCTGTATTTCAAAGTTTTCAATGCGGATTAATAGTTACACGTAATTAGGAATGTGGTGGTACTTCAAAGCGTAAAGCAATAACTTTTATCGTGCAGGTCTCTTCACACCTGGGTAAAACATGACACAGTGAGTCCACTATTGTTGAATATCAAATTGCGGCATGCGTTTATAAACAAAACGGTTGAGCTCGAACGGCAAAATCCGAAATATGTTAGATTGGTAAGTGCAAGCAAATGCTTCCAAGGTTCCGTCTCAGGGGCTGTTTACACGGAGGCAAGCCAGCCCGTGTAACCAGGCTGGCTCGCCTAACTGAGATTTGGCAGAACAACTGAGATCTGCTTAGTTTACATGGAAGCGGGCCCAACCCAGCCCGATCAGGCGAGATGGAATGGAGATTTAAGAGCATATGCAAAATGCTACGCTTATTGTTTTAGCTTGGTAGATTTAGTTAATTTCATGACTCATTGTCATCCAGATAAGTAGGAGAGCTAATTTTTCATTTTACGGTATCTTTTATGGCCTAAAACTGTTAGATATGAAACACGAGAGAAGCTAGCTCGGTTACCCGGGATGGGGATTTTGCCCATGTAAACTCATTAAAGATTCATCTCGGCTAGGCGAGCTAGCCCGGGTAGCCGAGCTGGCTGACCTCCGTGTAAACAAACCTTTATAGCCCCAGAGCAGGACATGTTCATGAACAAAAACAACGACTGGCTTGTAAGATCCTGATAGATGCGTCACTTTCATTTGAGTGACAATCTCAACTAAGCAATACTTAAAGGAAGAGGTCAATAAAGATGGCAAAAACTATAAGCTGTGCTTCCCAGGAGACCGAGGAAAACTGCTAACGTCTTAGTTTCTAACTTAAGGTCTGTTGCTTGTAGCAGCTACAAAATGGAGTGGGGGGGGGGGGAGAAGCTCCTCAATAATGCATTGTGAGAGAAAGCTACTATAACTGTATAACATCCCAAGTTAGTCTTTGAATTCCTCAGTTCTCTGCACACTGAAGTCAAAACTCCCATGAATTTATAACGCAATTTTTAAGACAATACTAACACTAGGAGATCGTTGTTTCTTACTTTTAAGGATTTGATATGGCATGGTGGTATGTGCTTCTTGTACCAAGTGATTGAACCTTATTGCTATATTAATACAACAAAGGCCAACTCAACTGATTAATAAGGTATTGACTTGCAGCAGAACACTTCAAGCTGAGAAGGATTATTTACTCAATTAAATTAAATTGGCAACGAAATTTATGGCGTTGAGACCTACCGAGAAGGCTGCAATAGCTGAAGTCATAATTCGAGCAGACAATGGATCATGAAATACCAACTTTATAGGATTGCTGTTTATTTACTGACCATTAGTAACAAGGTCTACTTCTCTCAATGAAAGCTAGCAATATTAATGTCATCTACAAACAGTTGATATGAAAGAAAGCTTTACACTCAAATGTAAAGTTTAAGAATTGGTTTTTGGCTTTGAATGGCTCCATGTATTGCGTGATATGTTGACGATTTGATTGTTACAGGATGTACTTGGCAATACGTTAAAGGATTCATGTTCAACTCTAAACAACCTGAATTTATTCAGATGGTGAGTAATATGGTGGAATTGCGAACACGATTGGTGGTGGATGCTATGGTGATAATTGAATTATAAAATAACTTACATTCTCGATTTCAGCGGTAAGGTAGTCAATCAAATATTTTTCTTTGAATATACAGATGAATGAGTTTCAATGAAGAAGATTCTATTGTCAAGAAATAAAAGGTCGAAGAAATCAAGATATAACCTGCAGTCACTATTCATTCGTTTAGAAAAGAAAAGTAAACAAGACTTCTTAAAATTGACATTGAAGATATCTTTCACAAAGTTGCTATAATGAGTGTCTTCATAAGCTAGAGATGATTCTGGAGGAAAGGATGAAGGCTGATGCAGGTATAGGCAGCGTTCTCAACATTTAAATTGTCATTCCAACTAGTGGTACACTGGTTGCAGAAAACTTTGCACCTGCAAGAAAAACCTGGGAATGTTGCAAGAAAATCTTGTGCTCGTCTCCTCTTTTAATCCTAACTTCTGTTGCAAGAAGTTCTGATTGTAAAGAAGATCATACCATTTGCCTTATGATGAAGCTTCAATTCAGCAAGTGCCCATTAGCTAGTTCGTTTTTGGACTGGATCACAGAAATTTGAAAGTAAGAGATATTAGATCTATCAGGGCACATTAACCTTATACATACATATAGATAAAGATAAGATCATCACGGAGACAAGAAATCCTTTGTTGGCAGTTGACTTTGTCAGTAAATCTTTTCGACTATCTCAGATCATTTACGTCAAAAACATTCTAGATATGTCTTAAAGTTTTACTTTGAAAAACAATACGTTTTGAAACATATCGACCACAACCAGTTCTACCGTATTGAACTATGATAACTATGCACCGGCAAGAAGACAAAATAAGTTCTACCGAAGTAAGGAGAGTGAGGCTGTTTTAATTATGGTTTAGCTGCATTCCAATGCAAAATTTGATTATACATGCAATTTCTATTTAATATTGCTGGTATTCTCGTCATGGGATGACCATCAAATTCCATAAAGAGGACTATAATCTTTTACTTCTTGACGCTAGAAATCTGCAGTTCACCACTTGATGTCTTTGTTCACGTACAATTTCATTGTTTGTGGGATTAAAGTATGTCTTTCAGCTGCTGTATCTTTTCTGTGACGATTGGAGTTATGAATGGGTGTGCACACGATGAGCTTTGTGTTTTTCTCATCGTTCATAATACCTAGGTTATCGTGCAGTTTCTTGTGCTCATTGTTAAGCAAAAACAATCAGAGATTAAATTTCAAGCTTGGTCAGGGCTCCAATGGGATAGCTCTATATTCTAATCAGCCATGTAGCTGGAAGTAAAGCTGCACATCAACAGATTTTATCATTCCGAAGATCATAAGTCAAGGTAAATGTCACTCATATATCAACTCAATAGAACAGGATTCCCCTTTTGAATCTTTGAAGTGGATTAATATGTTTACAAACAATTAGAATAACCGAAGGATTTACAGCTTAAATGTGTTTGCTTAATTCCTTTACTGATGTGAATCTAAGGCCTAGCTATAGTTGAACAAGAACCAGTTAACAATGGAGAGTCAGTTATGGGAACTACCCTTAATGATCACTACGTGCAGTCTTGTTCTGTTCGTGAATTTGGCTTGCATATATTTAATGTACAAGAACGGAAAAACGACAAGGCCTTCGTCAATTGCTGTACTGAATTTACTTTGTTGCCACGTAACACAAGGAGTGTTAGTAATACCATCTTACATATTGAAAAGATCGAGCTTATCAAATGAGGAAGCTGCTATTTGCGACACTTTTCGCTTTTCATACATGATAGCCAACTATGCTGTGTGTTTGTCGCTGCTGATTATAACGGTAGATAGGACATTGGCTATAAAAAAGCCATTGCTCTACCGCTCTACAATGACCAACCGGAAAATGATATACGCGAACCTAAGCTCGTGGATTTATACAGTGCTCCTGTGCACCATACCATTTGTACCAGATCCAAATAGTTATAACAAATGTAACTACAATCCACAAAGAGAATGGACACTAGTGATGTTAACATGCAATACAATGCTTCCATTCATCGTTATTGTTTGTTGCTATCTTATAATTTTCAACTCCGTGCGAAGTTCGAGAATTTTTAGATTGAAATCACAAATTGAGAATAGTAATGGCTCAAGTTCAGGACCGAAAGGGTCAGAGTTACGTATTGCCAAGATTTCATTACTCATTGTGTCTGCTTACGTTTTGTGCTGGGGTCCATCATTTGTATACTATTTTCTACTCGCTACGTGTCAAAGTTGTTTCCGCGAGTCATACCTTAGCTCGAAGGTGGAACCTATGGTCACATTTGCCATGAAATATTTGACATTTTTAAATGGTATCATTAACCCTGTCATTTACTGTTTTGCGCACAAGAGCTTGAAAAATGGATTTAAAAGCAAACGTAAAAGGCACGCAGTTAGGCAACGCGCCTTTACTGGCGAAGTCAGCTTGCGCGCGGTTGAGGTGTCAAACAGAGAGTTTACTGTTAGTCAAGTAACATTAGAAGATAGCATATGATGTTTCATCCTAGATCGTGGTTTGACTTTTAAATGAAACAATCCAGAATGTAAATATAACTATTGGTCAAATGACTAGCGTTGTAGACGCTATCAGTCTGATTTCCTATTCCAAGTCTTGGTGTATTGTGTTGTGTGGTGGTTGCTTCAGTATGTTGAAGATAAATAGCTAGTAGAGATTTTATAATTAAAATTTGCTGAGCATGTTCAATATATGCTTCGTAGTCAATTATTTTAATACTGAGAACTAGAGTTTGTGTTCAGTTTACTACCTTTACTTGAATTTTGCTATGAGCTTTCTTAACTTAAAATATATGTTGTTTTTATTCCCTATTTCTTTTTGGAAGCAAACTAATGAAACTCTCACTTCTTGAAGAAATTACTGTTTTTCATGGTGTGAGATTTCGAATGCTTTTACTTGAAATAAGTCAATGGGGAATATTTGATTAGAATGCTTTCATTAGTTATTTTAAGTGTTCTATAACAAATCTCACGTGCACCGATCCTCTAGGGAAAGTGGTCACCGCTCGAAACGAAATCCCTCAAACATTCATTCGTCAGTAGTGATTATTTATTCAATCTAATTTTACTAGGTCCGTTTTTGAGATATACATAACTACTGTATTCTCTTCATTTTGGGTTTTATAATGCGAATAGGATTCTCTCCCTCATCTAAATGGGCTGTCATTCGCATTGTCATTGTCAACGTCATTTTACCAACTAGAAATACCACTGGTAGTTGACATATAAAGTAACTACTTGAAAGCGTTTGGATCTAATGCAGTCCATTTTTACGCCTCAATGCAAAATAATGTTTCCTAGCATATAGATTTTGCTCTTCCGTTGAACGTGGCAACTTGATATGTTTAGTGTAAAACAAATAACAAGAGATAACACCCACTTCTCAGCTTTAACCTGATCCTTTATTTTCGTTGCCAGTGAAAAGAAACTCGACTTAACACTTATAAGAGGGAAATAGGAAATAACAACGTCAAGCCATTAACACTGTTTCTCCTCCTGCTCCTACATCCATGTAGCTGTTAGAGTGCGTACTGACGAAAGCACTAGGCCTTTCTTGATATCCTTGCTAAGCTATTCCTACCGGTCAAAAATAGCTAAGTCCAAAATTTAAAGCTCCTCCCTGCGAGTGCATGACGCCTTTCTTCGTTAGCGACTGCAAAAACAACTGTTAGCCCACTCAAATACATGTGATTAGTTCAAATAAGCACCCCATCCCAATGCTGAGTGCTTAGCAGGTCAACGGTATATGCTATTTCAAAATCTTGGTAAGACCTGATTGTTATCGAACAGATGACAGCTGGTTGCAAAGATGACTTATGGCACAGGCGTCATTCAATCACCCGTTATGTAACGCCAAATTTGCCATTTTTAAGACCTTCCCTCCCCTCTCGTGACGCTCCGAGGCATAGTCCTTCATATAAATTAGTATACATTAAGCAATAGCGTAACAGATCAAGGTACCCTCCCTCCCCGCTAGAGGCATTGCGTAACGGGGAATAATCCCACACACCTGACGAAGTAAGTAGTAGAAGATAGACTCGTATTTTGCTTAGAACACATTATGAATATTTACATTCACCTCTCAAGAATCAACTCGGTTTGTTACTCACATAGATTTGTCAGTTAGGGGCTACAAAATAAATTGTCGAATTTATGCAAAAATTAAGAAACGGACCGTCTACAGGTCTATTTAAAAATTTTTTCTCAATTCCACCATTTTGAGATGATGATCCGCTGCGCTTGCGCGATAGCATCAAAGCCGCGCGGCCTAGTATTTGAGGTTCAACGTGCGTTACAAAATCTGGCAACGAGAAAAAGGTAGTTTCTTCCAAGCTGTGGATGCATCAGTATTACCTAAACAAACAGAATTACTAATGGAGTATGAAAATTGTTGCGAGGAACAACGAATCAATGATGAGGACGTTGGAACGGAAGAGGAGCTCATAGACTTAGTGAAAGCCTGTCCGATATTGTACGATGTCCGGCTTAAGGTTTACAAAGACAGGAACATGAAAGACAGTGCTTGGCGCTCGATTTCCGAAGCCATGAAGCTCAGTGGTAAGACTCTTCTACTTGCTTTTGCTATGAAATGCACTTAGAGTAAATGAGATATTTATTAATTCGCCTTTGCCCGTTCTCCATACCCAGTTTCTCGTGTACAAGTAAATGGCAAGTAGGCCTCATGGCTCGCAAAGGACAACTTTTTGTGAGTCGATGTATGTAAGTTACATCCTAGCAGTGTACAGGAATCAAAACCATCTTATCATAATAGCATAGCAATTTGCCGAGCTGGACAGCCTGCAGATATGATTAATGCCTCCGTTTATCGAGGAAGTATGGATAAGAAAAGGGTGGTAACGTGATGGAGAACGAATGGCCCGTTGTAAGGTTGCTAAAGTGCAAAAAATATTCGGAGCTAATTTCAGCCTATCAATTTCCTAACTATATAGTATTATATGCATGTACATGCATTGTATAAATAATATATATCTATATTTCTAACATGTATATATATATATATATATATATATATATATATATATATATATATATATATATAATATATATATATATATATATCTTTCAAAATTGTAAATTAGGTAAGGGTATGTTGGCGTTAGCGATAGCTATAATTGTACGCTGCCAACTGTAAACAAATTGCTAATAATAATAGAAATAATAATAATAATAATAATAATATATATATATATATACTTTTTTGTGTTTGTCTTCTTAAGTACTTGATGTTTTATTCTTGAAACCTTGCAGTAGTTTTAAAAAGTTCTTAGGAATTGTAGCCAGTGAATCCAAGCATCACTGGTTTTCTACAGTCATGGCTCAAACCATCTATGTTTCCCATAGCAGTCAAGCGCTCTAACCACTTGGCAACTCGCCCATATATATATATATATATATACATACATATACATATATCACACACACATGCACACACACACAGAGTTGAATCCCATTAACTCATACACAGGACAAGTTGGACTTTCACTTAGTCAGATGGATTCACTTCTCAGTTCTCTTAGATTGACCCACCAAAGTCATGCCAAAATGTACCTTGGATAAGCCAGAAGTTCACTTTGTTGTACCAATTCTATGTGTCCCATCTGCTAAACTACTCCACTTTACTTTGACTGGCAGTCTCAAGGCCTGTTCATTTGAGCTTGATTACTGAGCCAGCTCTGCTTGTCTAGAAATTTGTCACACCAAAGGCTTTGTGCATATTACACATGTGCAGTGTATGTTAAGCTAAAATAGAGGATATTGAAATCATCACAGAACAAATTGAAAGTAATGGACATACTTGGATCTATATCCCATTAACCTTACAGGTAATTTCCAGCCTTTAGACTTAAAGTGAATGGCTACAAAAGAATTTTGAAGAAAATACTCCAAGATTGGCATACAAAAGAAATATCTTTCAAAATAGCAAGAAGTAGGGATATTTAAGAAGCCACATTGAAGAGCTGTGTTTTCAGAACACACTAGGTACCCCCTTGGCTTCTGCGATTACATGCTCAATTTCATTGATATGATACAAATTGATGAAGACAGAAATTGGATTGCAACCAGGAGATGCTTTTATTCCTATATGCAAGTAGCAAAAAGTATTGTGTCAACAAAAAATAAAAGTTAAAACACAAAAATCAGTAATTTTTCCTTTTTGCTGAATCTTGAAAACTTTAATCTCAAAAAAGTACTTCAGTGCAGATGTTGGCAGAAGTATTTATTTTGTAGTATGCTGTGCATTTTTAGTCAGTTCAATACTGATTGCTTCTTAACATTTGAAATATTTTTGTTGTCATCGCTCTTTAAGGGTTTCTCAAGAGTTCAATAGCAATGGTAGAATCAACACCTGGATGTATTCAGGTTTCATCATTAGAACATTTGGCCAGCCTGTGTCCGAAAATTTGTTGTCAGAAGTTTATTGTCCATAATTTCATCCACTGAAAGGTTGTGTTCTTATAGGCATAATCTTGAGAAGTCAGATTTTTCATTCATGTATATATATATATATATATGTATATATATATATATATATATATATATATATATATATATATATATATATATATATATATATATATATATATATATATATATATATATATATATATATATATATATATATATATATATATATATATATATATATATATATATATATAAATAAATAATATAGAGTATACAATTCAAATCCACAATGTAGCTACTTAAAGTTTCGTGTTTCCACTCATCAGGCTACTAACATGAAGTTCATTATGCATCGTTATTTAACGTTACCTAATACTACGCTGGGGGGATGGAAGATTACATAATAGGTATTTGTTTCTATGGCGACATTTCGATATAAGTTCTGTCCTTTTGTTTAGTAGACCCCTTGGGCTAGCTCTTATAATTACGGATTTTTCTGTCAAGCAAAGTGAGCATCTTCTTGAACCACTTTTAAAGGGGGGAGCCCTGGCAACTATGCACCAATTTAATTTGTAATCTTTATTGCAATCCTTTAGCTTCCACACATGTTTAGACAATTCAGTTTCGTATATATATATAATATATATATATATATATATATATATATATATATATATATATATATATATATATATATATATATATATATATATATATATATATATATATATATATATATATATATATATATATATATATATATATATATATATATATATATATATATATATATATATATATATATATATATATATATATATGTATGTAGAAAATAAACCAAAAATGCACTTGTCTGTATATAAACGTTTTGTACTGATGAAGATTTTAATCGAAACCTATACATACAGACCAGTGTATTTCTGGTTTATTCTCTTTATGCATTTTATATACTTAGTGGATGTGGCTTAGTTACTTGCATACTCAGTTTGTTTATATATACATACATACATACATACATACATATATATATATATATATATATATATATATATATATATATATATATATATATATATATATATATATATATATATATATATATATAATATATATATATATGTATATATATATATATATATATATATATATATATATATATATGTTTGTATGTATGTATACCATATTTCTTCAATTATAAACCATCTATAAGCCACCCTTGATTATAGGCTGCACCCACAAAGCTTGTAACTGAATGCTGCAATATTTTTTAAAGAAATGGAAGCAAAGATCATAGTATAAACTCAAACACCTTTTTGAGGTAGAAAAACTTTAAAAGCGAACTAACTTCAACTAAATAACCAACAAATATATTGCCAAGCATGGCATTGTCTATGTCTTCAATGTCATTCACAAGTATTTCTTCCTGTCCGCCAAGGATATATAAATTGTTTTATTGTGCTATGGTGTTATTTTTCAAGTCCTAGAATGCAAAAATAAATGGAAAAATATCAGGGATGCTTATGTGAAGTTTCTTCATGCAGTCAAGGAGGAAACTACGACTGGAAAGAAAGTTAAGAAAAGGTACAAATATGCTGATAAGATGAAGTTTCTTGACAGATGCATACAGCACAGAAACCCACCTGGTACATTGTCAAACATAAGGTCCCGAAGAGAACCAACTCCACAGCATAACAGTGTCTCTATGGTTGTTGATTACATGGATGAAAGTGCTTTAGCCCGTGAAGATGACATTAAGCCTCCACTTAAGAACTCAGATGTAGTCTTACCTAGCAAATCAAGCCAAGAAATCACAAGGGAAGATCTTGGGGAAGAAAGGTATGGTAAAGTGTGTAAAGTTGAGACTGAAAAGCATGGTGAGATTGGTCACCATGCCACTTTTATTAATGAACAGGATGATTCAAAACTGTTTTGTCTCAGTTTAATATCAACATTGAAAAGACTTGACTCAAGGAAGCGGCAGCTTGCAAAGATCCGAATCCAGAATGTACTGTATGAGATTGAATTCAATGAGCCCTCTGTTTCATAAATAATGCTCTCTAAGGAAACTCTTATTTTGCTTATTGTTTTGGATTAAGGTTGTCACTTTGGTTTAGGAACATGATTCCTAATTTACCGTAACTCGTAAAACTGACAAAATGTTTTCCATTTTATGTTCATTCACTCACATGGGAAATATTTTCGCATTGTTATTAGTCCATCTTAACATAAGAACACCAGTTGTACCCGAGAACTCTAGAGTAGAGATAAAATAGATCAGAAAATAGACTTGCACCCCATCTTGTATTTTTTCTTAGTTACGTTTACCAGCCCTTGCTCAGAAATGTACCTAAGTGAGCGTGGGTGCCTGAAGCATGCCTAAATTTAGGCATGGAGCATGATATGTCAAGCACCCAAATTCATGAAGCCAAAGGTGTGCATTCTAAAAAGGGTGCAAAACAGAGCCCCTAAATTATTCAAGGAGCTTGTTTGTTAGAGCACCTTTGCTTTGTTCAGTGCAAGGCCTGTTTTGCTTATAGCCTATATATTACTTTCAGGCTGCTTAGGGTATCTATCATCCATACAGATTTGGTTTTAGTCAGATTTTTGTGGTTAGCAATATGGATTAGCTTTCTAGATTTGTTTTGGCTCACATGTTTCCAGCCATGTATGATATAGTTCACATCACCATATGATGACAGTAGAAGTTTGAGTTTGCTTGCCAGATGTGGAACTGCTTGGTTGTCCCTAGACTGGTTGATTGTGTGTTTAAGTTGAATAGGTTTCCAAGTATAATTGGTTTGGCCGTCTATAAATTGAAGGTGTTAGAGTGCAACACCCACTGGAAGCAGGTTCAGTTGGCATATTGATACACATTATGTCACTCAGCAAAATCTTTTTGTGATTTGCAAACTTACTTGTAATTTTGACTCCTGTCAACATACTAAATTGGTTATCCCCTTGTCCCAGGGTGTATGCTTGCAGACATAAACTTTGAAACTTTTTGAAGTTTTTCTGGCTCTAGGTTATTTGGTAGCCTCTAGCTAGATCAAAAGGAATGTCCCTGTAACTTTAATATGCACAATGTAGCTAGACTAGATATCAAAACACAATAGTGACGTAGTTACTAACTGACAGCTGCCATTTTCAGCAAATGTCCACTTAGCAAGAATCTCTTCACCCTGTATTGTGCCAAAATAACAGGAGAGTCACATCTTTTTTACATTTATGTAATATGTAATAAGAAATATTTTTATATCCATGGCTAAGTTGTTCCAGATTGCTTGACACCAACATGGTCACTGAGTACCTTTTTATTTCCATCTTCATTACTACTGAATTTTGTGATACAAATCTTCATGATGTTAGATATTCCTTCACAATATAAACCTTCATACATTTTTAGTTAGCTCTTGCCTTGAGAAAGAGGACCATTATGATAGCAATTAGTTTGAACACTGGACTCTTACAGAGAAGTTGTGTAGCTCTAAAATTTGCAAACAGTCTTGTGAATAGTACTGGAAAAATTCCAATAATGGGCCAATTAGCTGAAACATTTTAAGGTATGTTTCATGCATTATGGAAAAGTTTATGATTTTACATATATAGAAGAAACAAGCAGGTTTTTTGCTTGATTTACATTTTGATTGTATTATTCTTCAAATTTGTTTGTTAACCAAATCTACACATACCTAAGTCTGTGTATTTTGTCTTGGACTTTTCTTGAACACTTTCAAGGGGAAAAAGTAGAGGCAACATTACAGGTTGAGGGTGTTTGACTGATATCAAAGAATGACATTATGACTCACTGTAGTAGCTTCGAATTCAGCCCCCCCCCCCCCCTAAACCTAGTAGCAATTGTGAAGTATTTTCCTTGGTATTAAAATTTCCTTATGACAGCCTTATATCACGTAGTTTTTCCAACAACTATCCTTCATTAATGAATTTCAAAAATGAAAATTTTTATACAGGGCAGTGGCATGCCAGAGGATAATCTTCTATGGGGCACTTCTGAAGGGAAAGTTATACCCCCCGCCTTTCACATCTACAAGTAAAGATATGACAAGATGGATATCAAATCATGATCTACTTAGTTAGAGATGTCATCTCTTTGATAGGACCTCTAATTACATGTGTTTCCAACGGGGACTCTGTCTGTATGCTAAAGAGGGCATGGTTGAATTAACAGGTTGAGCTGAACAACCTAGGTGTAGGGACATTGCCAAGAATCGATACCAGCTGGCTGATGAACTGGACTGGAGGACCAACCATGGTAAGATCTTACGTTACAGAGATTTTTAACTTTAACTCTCTAGATCGGTTAAAAAGATGTCACCCACACTAAAATTTGAACGAGCAGATGTACTTGAGTGTTAAGGTGCAATCACTATATTTTGATGAAATTGGTAGAATGATCGGGAAACGGAGCTTTATGATAAATTTTGAAACCGAGGCGATAACAAAGGAAGCCATGATGCTTTTAATGAACTTTCATTATTACAAAAATCGTCCCAAAGTTCCCCTTGAAATAGTTCATACTAGTGATGGGTCCTGGAAATGGTCCGTAACTTGTGTGTCATAATCACCGGATGGTCTAATGCTACAAATGGATGCGTCATAATGTTACATTTGTGAAAGTTAATTAGAATTGATGCTCGTTGTCATCCCTATTTTGAACTCTAAAGAGGATAATCAGCACTGCAAAGGAAACTCGGTCAAAATTAAACAGTTCAACAAAGTGACAAATGCAGCTTAAGAACAGACCATGGTTGTTAGGACAACTTTTACTGATGAGCCGAAAGTATATATGTATCATGGAGGGTGATGTGATTGCAAGTCATGTTAAAAAGGGCGTCTTTGCGCTTGAAAGGCTTGAAGGCATCACAACTGGACGCTTGAAAAGCAGCTGTGTTGGATTAGAGTTTGTGGACTGGTGGTTTCCTATCAGCACGTAGACACTACGCTATTTTTTCAGGTAAGGTCCTGTTCATGTGCAACTAATTAGTGTAGGTTTTTCCCTTTTCTATAGTCAAAAGATTAGTTTTGCTGAAACAGTTCACCAAAGAGTTCATTTGGATAAAATCTACCTTTATCTTTCGATAAAATTTCAAGAATTATGAAATTTAATGCCGCTGTCTAATGGATACACACGAGATAGTTTCTTCTTTGGAGACGAGATAACTTCAGTTTTGGAACAACCACTCGTCAACTTGTTCGCTAATAACGAACAAGTCAAATAGGAGTTGTTCCAGAACGGACTCTGGCAGACCTAACATAATGTCAAGCCATGAAGTATATGTATAGCTCGCTATAACGCAATTTCTACTTAATTTCAAAGGCTGTTATATATATATATATATATTTATATCTTAGACTTCAAGGGCTAGTAAGAATTATTCTTCAATAATGAACAATGTAGGAATTGGCCCTAGAGGAGCTTCTATACAGTAAGAAGACCGGGATGGAAGGGATTCAGCAGAGTAACTAAAACTCTTGAGGGGAAATGCTGGCGTTCCACATTGTTTCATACTTATAGATGGTTTAATAAATATCATTTATAAAATTTAGGAAAGATTTTAAGGAAATCTCAATTTTCGATTACTACTACAGAGCCACTTTCAACTCTCTAATTATTTTCTACCATATGGTATCGTTTGACATTTTCATCCTTCCTTTCTGAAAGTTCCTATTCAAAAATTTTAGGGGCTGTGAAACTTTATTTAAAGTACCTTGGGACCTAGTAACATTTTCTTCTGTCCTGCATTGGACTACATATATTTCATGGTGAGTTTGGAAATTCCGTCCTCCTAGAGGTGTGTCCCTTAATTTACGACGCTTCCCTTAGTTGCAGAGAAAAACTAACACACCTCAATCATGTAATTTGTGGAGTTGTTTCTACTAACATCATGATGGTTGCTATCAGTTTCCAGAAAGCCACAATGCAGATCTGAAATACTTCATTCTTGACATCCTTGCTGAAATACTTCATTCTTGATAACTACGTGACAGCTGGGAGAAAGTAAGTAAGCTATGGATATTGCTTGGGAAGGATATTTTCTATCGATCAACCGGCATTCCTCCTAGTTGCTTTTCATTTTACACAACTATAGCTAGTTCTAAACGGAGTAGAACATGCAATGGTATAGATGGCAGACCATTGATGAACGTGAAAGTGCCAAATGAACTGTTTTATGTACTTTTGATCAGCAAGAAATATAGATGGAATGCATGCTAGACGTTGGAGCACTAACACTACCTTTTGACTGATAGAGCACCCTCCCTACCCTCTTGTTGAATTAAAAAAGTCGATTTGTTTTTATTTACCACTATTATAACTAAGGTTTTTCCACAACATTGTTTAGTAGGTGAGGCGATGTTGTTGTTAAGTAAATTGTACTATTCAATAGGTGTTCCAAGGAATTTTGGCAGTGATTGTCGGTATCTATTCTAGCCAAGGAGGTAACTGATCGTTACTCCAATCAAAACTTTAATCTTTGTTGTATTCAACTACGTAATCAGTTTGCCATTGGCTTACAAATATGACCACAATCTGCCGAAACTCAACTTGAATGCGTTCAGTGAATCCCCGCATTCCCGCTAAATGTCCAACGCAACGGTTCCGAGTCCCTTTCGATTTAGAAGAACACATGAAAAAACTGTAGGACAACAATGTTCACAGAAAACAAAGTTAGGCAATTTTTTGCAATATAGATTACAGCTAGTCTTTACCCAACTAGACATAAATGTTCATACTACTTTGGGAGTAATCCTTTGAAAGGAGGCTGTCTCTTACCTACGAGAAAGATAAAGTATATGTAACAAAGGATCAAGAAACTGGTTAAGAATAAGGCATATTTATGCTTTCATTAAAAAAAGCCCTGGAGTAAATCTCTAGAGATAAAGAAAAAGAAGAAAATAAAGGGATTGTTGGTATCAAAGGCAAGTAGTCCTTTGGAGCAAATGAAATTTGAGATTCCCTTAAACTGATTGGAGAAAGTAACACTCTAGTTTCAAACTGCGCTGAAGCGAATTGAATCAGGTGCATTAAGCTCAAATTTTGATTGGTTGAGTGAATGAAGAATGTCACTTGGTGATTTTCAAAAGCAGATCAATTCCAGAAAGAATAAACAAATGTGGCATTCAATTTTGAACCCTTTGCTAATAAACAGACATTGCTATAGCCAAACAAGGGTAAAGCTTTGTTCTGCTTATTGCTTGTTTGATAACAAAGAAACATGGTGTAGAATTTTCCGGGATGATTCAAAGGTGGTAAACAAAAGTTAGGATGAAGTCAAGACAGAAGCATCCGCTAGAAACAAGTGGAGGCTTGTCTGTCCGATGCGAAAGAGTGCGAAGGAAGGACTCGAATCTAAAGTAAGGACAACATTGCTCAAGTCCAATGTAAAAACAACATTAAAGTTGCTCGTTCACGAGAAAGTGGTTTTTTATTAATTATCAAACCAAGCATTACTAAATGACCTGACTTGGGCATTTGAGTGTAACCAAATGCGCCATTTAATTCATTGTTGTTAATGGTTAAAAAAAGCATTTGAGTTAAATATCGTGGTACAGTACAGCTTTGAGCCTGCGTCTTTTACTGCAGGCTCGGTTAATGGTTCGAGGCACGCTTAAAGTACACGTTGTTTTCTTTTCATAATATAGCAGTTTATAAGAAAGCAGTTCTCAGCTGCTCAAAAAGTTAAGAAAGTTTCGAACTGTATTTCTGAGACCTAAGAAATTTGATGAGTTAATGGAGACTTAAAACTCCAGTTTTATGCAAGTCCATCGTCCATCTTCTCTTTGCTTAATTTACATAGATTTCCTCTGAAAATCTATGCATTTCAGTGTTATTTTATGTAGTGCCTGTCTGTCTGCGTAACACTACAGCGGTACACAAATTCAAGCATTCTCGCTAAGGAAGTCTTAAGAAAGTTTCAGTACTGAACTCATGAAAAAGTTCTGGGCGGAAAACATTTTCTTATAAAAACCGTATGTGCATTGGTTTGGGTGATCGCTCATCGTCTGTATGAGAGGGGCTGGTATCTGTTGGTATCATCATGGAGAAGCATGTGACAATCATTTCTGTTAGTTTGTGAGTCTTCAACAAGCACTCCCGAACAAACAGACTGCGCATAAGTTTGGCGTGATCTTGCCCTTTACATGGAAGAGATTTAGCAAATTTATTCAGCACAGTTTTGGATCAGACTGTAGTCCTACTATCCGTTGATCAGAAAATAATGTAACAGGTGTTTCTCTGGTTTGAATGCTTGATTTTTGCATCAAGAAAGCGAATCCGGTGGTGTTGTATGTGGCTCAAGGAGCTCCCATACTAAATGAGGGCGGTACCTGTCAATTCAAGAGAGTCTTCAAGTTTCTTAAGCTGCTTGTAAATAAAATACAAAGTGAAATAGAGTGGTAAATATTTGCAGATCACACGGCATGCGCGGTCACTCTTGCTGTCAGAATATTTACTGAAAGTTACGTCTCGACCTTCAGATGAAAAAGTGTTATTCCGAGCAATATTTGAATAAATTTGAAAACAAACCTTTGCGTGATTTTTATCTAGTTGCAGCGCAAGCTTGCAAAAGAATGTTGTCCAATTGCGCCTTCAGCTCGTCAAAATTGTGAATTTTGAACACGTGCTTCTCCTTCGGTTCAGATGCTATCAGTTGCAATTCAGAGAGTGAGATCTGTGGACCAATCCCAAGCGAAATGATATTCACGTGGTTTCTCTAAAATAAACAAGACGATCCGTGTAGATCAATAAGTTTGGTATGATGCAAACAGAGAGACCACAAGCTCAGGTTATAAAGAGTAGTAGTTGTGATTCGCAATGAATCGTACCCAATTCACTTATTTCTTTTAATGAATATTTGAGGAGATCAAAGCTTGCTAAATCATCATCTTTTCATCCTTGTCCAATTTCATAGCATAGTTCCACAGAAGGATAACCAAATTCATTGATGTTTTTAATTACTTGCAAGTTTATTTCAACGAAAATGCAAGAAAGATTAATTTCTCTTGTGAGGTAAAATTCTCAGTTTTAGGCATAGGAAGGGTCACCATTCTGGGAACGCTAATTATGAGAATTTAACATTTTCTTATTCAGGAGTTTTAGCCACACATGTTTCAAACTTGGGTAGAGGCGATAACCTCTAAAAGATTAAAACCCCTATTGCTCAAGATTTCACAATCATTATCATAATATAGTTCAAAGCCTTTAGAAGTTCTTTAATCATCTAGAAGAATCTTAGCTTTCATGTTCTTTGATTCCTCCATCTCATCATACACTGTGTGTTCATATCTTTACATTTGATAATCAGATTTCCCTTTACCTCTTTTAAGAGTTTAGTACTTTGGTAACAAGCAGCAAAAGAATTTTAGGGGAGCTCGTAAAGACATAGCAGCAATTTGTGAAAACAAAACAATTGGTGAAGAAAACTGTAAGATACTGATAGCTTCTGTTGCTTTATTTATGATTTTAAGGTGTGAAAGTGTCCATTTTTAGTCATGCTCTCTTTCAGAGCTGTAAAGCTTGATCTGTTAAAAATTTGAGACGATTAGATATGACAATCCTTCCTTATATGACTATTGATGACAGCAGCTAATGTTCCATTTCAAAGTACTTTATTTCCACTAAACTGGGGAATCTCAAATACAGAAAATTTAGATGATTCAAGAACAGACAAAAGACAAAAATACTAGACAACAACATGGTAGATTTTGTATCCTGACAACAACATAGTAGATTTTGTCTCCTAGCACCTAGGTGTTCACAAAGCCGTTTGAAAACTGAGAAAACCCTTAAGTAGATTGCAAAAGAATGATTTTCAAATCGATTTCCTTTGACTTTGAATTGTGTGTAGACTAAACTATGGGAGAGCTCAAACTGCATTCAAGCTAGGTGGTACCATTTTGAAGTGAAACTCCATTCTGGAGTGTCATTTAGTGAGAATCGCTAAGCAGCGTTTCTAGAAGTGTTGCAATGGGTAGTAATGATAAAGTCTGATTTTTCTCATCTATAATAGACGTGCAATCAACGCCAAGAGTCCTTGGAACACCCACTGAATAATACAGTTTATTTGACAATAGTAAATTTCCCGTCAATTTTGACGGCTAGTGATCCCCACCCCCCCCCCTTCCCCTTTACCCCTTTACCCCTTAAAACAATGTTAAGGTAAGCACTTAGCTGCTAGAGTGCTATTTGAGAGCAAATCGACTTATCTGCTGCGAGTAATCCCTGATTAATTCAACATTGTTCTCAGGGGGGATTGAGGAAGTTTGCTCTATGATTCAAAAAGTAATGCAAGTGCTCCAAGGCTTTTGGCTGATTGTGTCCCTATAATTCAAATAGTCATTTACACAATATCTCAAGAGAGTCTAAAATATCTTTGACATACCTTCATTCCCGCGGTTGCTATGCCTAGGTCTTCTGATCCAGGATTGGTATTCCCATCGGTTATGACAAGTAGAACTTTTGGCTTCCCTGCAGGGTTGCATCCACCACAAAAGAAACTTGACTCAGCCAGTCTTAGAGCTCTATCCGTACGTGTCCCTCCTATACAAGTGAAATTGAATGAAAAATATAGCTTGGACTTTTTCTTGCGGTTCTTTTTTACGTTCCATAAAATGTACAAGACAAATTACACTATAAGAGTGATAGCTGGGAGAACGGTAACTATGCCTACCTTGGGGCCATAGAGTAGAAAAATACGAATGCGCAACAGCAAATGACCATACTTTGCCATTAATAATAACCAAATATTTGTATATTCAAATAGGTAAAATGCAATTTAAACAAAATGATTTCCACGTCAATTGCAAAGTATGGTATTTTAACTAAAAAAGTAAAACATGCCATAAGCACTTACAGAACTTAGAAATGCAATTGTATATATGCGAAAGAGGATTGTCTTCGGTCTATCAGGAGGCATGAGTTGGTGTTTAGTAGAAGCGTTTAGTCTCAAGCAGATATTATATAGGCAAATTTAAAATTAGCTTCTTGGCTTCCAAGGTAAAATCTTTATCTCCTTATAGGAGGATTTGCATTATATTGGCTCATAGACCTTCAGGTTTTTCTATGAGCCTTGAATATGTCATTGATACCGGCGAGGAGATTTATTTTATTTCAAAATGTTCTACATGTTACATCAGATTTTCATAATGTAGACCAAATTTGCATGGCACACGTTAAAATGACAAGATATTGGCAGGTTTGGAATTTATATTTGCGTTGAAACTAAAGAGGAGGCTACTCAATTCTGGTTTGGCCTATCTGATCAACAAGCCAGACATCATCAAGTTTACCGTCGTGGAAAAGAGGTTGCCCATCCTTGATGCATTTGGTGAACCTGAATTGCTATTAAGATTTGTTGTAAGCACTAAGCAAAAGCTGTCCTCTTGATATGACATCAACATTGATAGAGATTCAATATTTCATACCATATGAATAGACAATTGAGTCAATCTTGGCCTTGAGTGCAGTTCTTTCATGATACCTGAAAATGCATTGAAAACAATGGAATAACTCAGATTACTATACAGCTGCATATGGAATAAGGATCTCTGTCCGTCTTGTCAACTGACAATTAAAATATATCTTTCATACATCGACCTAGGCTAAATGTGGCACTTGAAGGCTTTAACTAAAGATACCTGTTTAGGCTCAGTTGAACAGCTATCCCATCATTTCGCACCTCTAAATCAAAATAGTTTTTGTACGTTAGCACAACATTTTTAAAAGAAGTCAGTATTCGTATTTCGAAGACTGGGTGCGGCAAACGCGTTTTCGGTAAAAATACCGCTAAGATATTTAGGAGCAATGCGGCTGAGGCATTTAAAAACCGTTAGATTTACTTCTCTATTAAGCAAATGCTCAATTGCTTTCCATCCTAAACTTTGAATCTGAGGTTTGCTTGGAGCAGCAAAATGACTATTAGTCAAGATGCGTGCCGCTCTGTTTTGGAGACCCTGTAACCCTAAGATGTCACTTGAATTACAGCAGTCCCAAAGAGAGCAGCAGAACCTGATGCGAGGCTCAATGATTCTGTTATAGAAAATCTTTACAACTGCCTCGGAAAGAAAGTGTTTGGCATATGTCAGGAAGTCAGTTGCACAAGAAGCTTTGTCAGTGACTGACTTTGTTAGAATATTCCACATGTGATTTCATCGATATGAACACCTAGATAGTTAACATCACATGCAACTTCTATATTTTCCTTACAAATAGAAGGTTCTCAAGTGTTGTCTGATGTTTCAAGACATTTATTCTTGTACCTAGCGGTTATTAACCTAGAGCGGAATTTAGCTTCATTGGGGATTTCCTTCAATAACCTCTCGAGTTTCCTTAAATCTTCATTTAAAGTCTTTTTCAGCAAAGTAATGTTTTTAGCAGAATGATAAGTACTTATATCATAACCATACATAAAAACTTTACCGTTCTTTATAAAGCGAGGAGAGTCATAAACATAAACTAAAAATAGGAGTGGACCTAAACAAGATCCTTGTGGGACGTTTACTTTGATATTCTTCATATTTTAATCTGCACTGTTAATTCGATGATATTGCTTTCTATTCCTTAGGTAGGATGCAAACCATGATAATTCCCTAACGATAACGCCATCATGCTTGAGTTTTTGATAGAGAATTTTATGATCAACCGTATAAAAGTCCTTCTTGAGATCAAAAGTAAATTAAACTTGCTTAAAAATTATTTAAAGATATCGATGCTGCGGTACCAATCTTCAGTATTTTTCAGTAAACAAATGGCTGGTGGTTGTAATACCCTGAATCCAGATTGATCAGATGTCTGGAACTCGTTCCGTTCTAAGTGTTTGTGCAACTGGTTATAGATAAGTTTCTCGAAATCCTAGCTAAACAGGTAGTACTTTGTATATATGTCTACAACTCGATTTGTCTGACTTGTCTCCTTCTTTGAAAATTGAAGTCATTCCAGCAATTGTCTGGAAAAGTGCTGGTTTCAATAGAAATGCTGAATATAAACTTCAGAATTTCGGAAATTAAACGAAAAAAATCTTTAGAAAATAACCAGCAGAGATAATCTAAGACATTGCTTCTTGGATTTCCATTTCATTAATTGTCCTGACATCAAAGATCTAGCCTCAATAGCTAATACTAATTTTTTTAGATGGAAGAGAATTTGAGTTAACACCAATATCCACAGCTAACTTTTCCCATTTTATTCGCAATTCATTGCATACCTTAGGCCGTTTAATTTTTGCTTCAGCTAAATTTAGCGAAAAAAATTAGTCCAGATTTAGCGCACGTTTGATTTAGCAAATAGCAGCTTAGATCGATTAAGATTAATACAAAAGTTAGATAAAATGAATTTTAACGCAATTTTAATTTAGCGAAAACATACCTTTTCGCTAAAATCGTTAAAATAACATGACGCAAAAATTAAACGGCCTAAGGTATATCATCACATACATAGTTTGTTTTAGAATCTTTCAAGCTGACAAAATGCATAAATTATGATTGCTTATTAAGTAGCGGATTAATAGTCAGCCAAGATTCTTTCATATTTGCCTTGTTGCTAAAGATATTATCCGAGAAATACTGCTTTTGAAAACTCTGTATTCAAGGCGTCTACCCCATTTCTATATTGCCTATAGCAATTTATCAAGTTTTGTGATTTTTGTTCTACATCAGGTCTTTTCAGTCAACCTTCATTTTAGATCAGTTTTTATCCAAGGACAGAACTTTTTCTGAAACGCGAATGGGGCAAAGAGGGCCGTGTTTGTCAATTACCTGGGAAAACAAATTTAAAAATTGTTGAAAGAATATATTTGCATCGCCTGAAGATCCTAAGTTTTATTTCCTATCGATAGATGCAACATTCTGAGTTGAACAACAATTTTTGCACACTATGCATGCTCGTAGGGCCTCTCGCTCATTCGCACGAAAACAAAATGGAAACTGGTCCTCAGTGTTAAAGTTTGTGTATTGAAACAAGTGACAAAATTTATAAATTGATATGATAATGTCTGTGTTGTGTTGACTTTTACGATGAAAATAAACCCTACAACCATCGTGTTTCGGTGATGAAGCAGACCCATCTCTATAAAGATAAACATTTGTCCCATATAAGATTCCGTACGCTGGGGAGTGCCTGTTAGGGAGGAAACTTATTGTGAGCCTACAGCATAGTGAGGTAGGGTAGCCAGTTCCTTCCCTCACCGCCTTTAACTTCCCCAGTATTGTCACCTGGTACCCAGTTGCTGCTGGGTGAACAGTGAGAGAGCATCCCAACTATGATACGAGGGTTGGGCTCGAACCATCGATTTTCTTCTGTTAACTTTGTAGCGAAGCAGTCTGATGCTGCGAAGTAGCATTAGGAAATTTGAAGAGATAAATGACTTACTTAGTATCTCGTGGTGTGAAATCTAGCTTTGCACTGTTGGAATAGTGGATGATGCCAAAACGAGTTTCAGAAGACCCAATTTGGAAATCATCACTTAGATCCTTGATAAATGACTTCACTTTGTTGTAATTAGCTCGCCTGACACTGCTTGAAGCATCCATGATAATACCAAGGTCGATGGCATTCTTGCAAGCTATAAGATAATGGAGTATTGCTATACATGAAGTAATATTAGTAATGTGTCCATGATGTAGTATGGTTAATAGGTGATATTGCTTAGGCCATTTGGGACCTATAAGATTCTACTTAAACATGAATATGTTTCCAAACAGTTCAGTTCCAAAACGGTTCGACTCCAAAAAAGTTCGGTTCAACAACAGTTCCAAAACAGCTCGTTTGCAAATTATTTCGGCTCCAAACATTTCGGTTCCAACCAGTTCGACTCCAAAAAAAGCTCGGTTCCAAACCAGTTCACATAGGAGTCCTTTTTAAGCAAAACTTACGTTAAATGTCTCCAAAAAAGCCATCTAAGTGAACTGTCTACAGTTCAGCCATAGATGTAAGCTTTTCTAGAACCACAAACCGTGTGGTCCGTGTAGATGGAATGCAGGAGTAAACCAGTTTCTAATCAGTTTCGAGTAAACCTGGCAGATGAGCTTTTTTGGAACCGAACTCCTGTAAACGGTCTTTAAATCTTTCCCGCCCACTACAAATGCTTTCATCTCTCTCTCAAATATTTCATAATTTTTGCGCGAAGATTGAGCCCCAAAAGTTCATTCGAAGGCATCAATTCTGTACTTTGATATAATATGTTATGAGAAATATTCGGCACAGATCCAGTCATGAACTTGACTTTCACCCATTGAGTGAGTGCTATATTATTCAAAGACAAATCTCATCCTTGTCCAGATTGATCGCCTCAAAAGAGCGTGCAGAACCCAAACTCTTACCTTTCTTGCAAGGCTGGTCATTGCATTTCTCCAGCTCCTCAGGCTCCCCAAGGCTGGTGCAGTCCTTTCCAGATTCACTCGGTCTAGGATTTGTGCAGGATCGAGATCTTGTCCTAACTCCTCCTCCGCATGATTTTGAACATCCAGACCAAGTACTCCACTCACTGTAGCCACCATTAAGCACTGAACTTGTTTCTGTGAAATAGTTATTTTCATAAATATTATATTCCTCTTATTATATATATATATAATATATATATATATACATATATATATATATATATATATATATATATATATATATATATATATATATATATATATATATATATATATATATATATATATATATATATATATATATATATATATATATATATATATATATATATATATATATATATATATATATATATATATATATATATATATATATATATATACCCTTGTATCTCCCTGTTTATACAGTTTTCAGTTTAGGGCTTCAAGATATTTAAAATGTACTTCGATGTTGCCAGTAAAACCTCATCTCTGTAAATGAATGTAAATTTTTTTCAGGGACAAAAGTTGCAAGCGGTGATTTCTTTACAGCTACTCCGTTTCAAAATGGCACCGCAATGAAAGATGTAGAAATGGAAACATCTTGTTGGTTAGTAGTTTGATGTAAGCAAATCCGCTGATTGGTTTAGAACAATGTGTGGGCTATGCTATATAAACCTGCCTTGAAGATACTGACCAGTCTATGAAAGCTCATTTCACGCCACTTACTGTTTTCTCTGACTAGTTGATAAATGTAATTTGTCTTGTCTTTTCCAATGCACTCAGTTTCAGCTGAATCCACGCAAGGGTTATAATCAACACCTATACACCTGTCTGATTTTCCTTGCATTGCGTATCTCTCCTCCGCAGACGGCCCAGACCAACATTCCCCGTAGAATTGCAAACCAAAATATGAGTATCCTCGTTGTTCCGTCAGCTCTGCGCATCTGCAGTACAGCCTATGGATAAAATTATTAACGTAGACAGTTCGACATTGGGATTTGTCGTTTGAAGAAAGAAGATACAAGAGATCAATGTAACATAGCAGAAGTGTTTAAGTTATATCACTGGATGAAACATTATTACAATGTTGACTTAGAATTTTGTAAGCTGCAAGAATGCAAGTTCTTTGTTTATAAGAAAACCACCTTTTTCCTGAGCCTCAACTCTTACCTTTTCCCGAAATTGAGGCTACAATTTTCTTAAAATTTTTCAACATTCATTGGAGTAAACTGGCTAAAAGAGATCGCCATTACTTGTTATAAAAGTTTTATCTTTGTTAACCAAGATTATCAAAGAAGAGTCTCGATCTTTGTAAAGGAGCTTACAAAGAATGAGTTGAAATCAAGAGGTAAATAATTTTCTTTAACGAGACAGATAATCGTTGATGAATGTTGCTCGATTTCCATGGTGTCCAATTATCTGCCCCTTTCATATTTCGCTTCCCTGAATGTTTATACTAATGAGACTTTGAACTCACTCACACTTTGTAGAGAGCAATATGGCTGATGAATGTCATGACAATGGCCAATAGACGATGCAGAAAAGTAGGAAGTAAATAGGGTCTTCAACGATACTTACGAGTGGAGAGTTGCTGGGTAGTCCTTCCAGTTGATAAGTATTCCATCGAAATTATGATTGATCGGATCTCTCCGATTGACTAACTCATAAATCAAAGGACGCACCGGTTTCACGTAGTCGTGATAACAGCCAACTTTTTTCCACTTTCTTTCACATTTTTCTGCACCTGCAAGTCAGATGTTTTCCTTGTGAGAAACATAAGTCATGCAGGATTCTCTTAGAACCTACCTGTACAATACCAATGTTTCTAAGGACCTTTCACTGCTAAAAACAAAACCGTACAGGGATCTTTCCATGTCGAATATGTTGGTGGTTGCAAACAGCCAAGAATTAAGACGTCATTTCGATAAATTGCAGATTCTTGTATGTGGAATTCACGTGAACTGTTTGTTACCTTAGTAGTGATGTTTCATTAAGAGCTTTGCGTTGACACAATGTCTATAGCATTCTGTCCTAACACCTAACACCCAGCACTTAAGAATGTCTATAGAGTTCTTAACGTGCAGTTAAATTTAAGAGTTAATGAGGAACTTCAGTGCTGTAAACTTGTAATTTTACAAGTTTAGCAAGTTGTATTTTACCTTTTAAGAAGGTGCAATAGTAGAGAGCTGTAAGAACTAAGCCTTGAGCTAGGTTCCTTATGAATAACGTTCATTCATGAACAGTCAGGGTGAATCTGAGTGCATATTTCCTAGAGATCTCTGACACAGAGAGTCAAATCGGAGATATTTTGAAGCAAAGTTTTGGCACAGAACCATGCTCTGAGCAATTGTTGCACAATTCTCATTACGTCACCACAACCTGGTGGCATTTTTTGTATACTTGATCGTTAACTGACCTTTCTTTTTAACACCGAGAAAAATGCGCAAGTCATACGCACGGTGTAGAGTGTATTGTGGAAGAGGACTCTCCGGTGCACTATGTACGTCAGGTTCACACTGGATCCATAGTGTAGCTGTCTGAATTGTTTGAATTGTTGAAGACAATCGTATCAGTTAATTCATCCATATTCTGCTTCCCAATGAGTTTATCAAAGTAGCAATCGAAAGAAACTTTCGTCTTTCTTTACAAAAGTAGTTTTAACAGCATGATACTAAATATCTATATAATTATATTTGACTCCATTGCAAATATTGTGACACGAATTCCAGGCTTGCAACTCAATGAATCCATAGATACGGACTTTAACTTTGAAATGCTAAGTGTGTGGTTTTGCTGGCTACATGAAATTTGAAATGCTAGTATAATCAAGGTCCCGACACGTTAGCGGTCCCTTCCTAAGAATCGGCCTTGCTTTATAGTTCTACCTTGGAGAAATAATTGCTATGACTAACAATGTGCTCTATGAAAGTTCTTCACGTTGTTTAAAAATAGGAAGTAAGTTTTGTAGCTGTTTGGTCCCAGCAAAGTTTCATCTTACCCTTGTTTGATCAATTTTTGTTTTGGAGCGAAACTTTTTCTGTTTTACGCATCATGACTCAATGTATATAGACTTTCACGTTCAGGACTAGAACCAAGCTAATATAAATGACGAAATAGAGCTCTTCAAATACATTACTAAAGTTGTCTATCAAAGGTATTTCCTAACGAGTGTTTAACTGATCTTTGCCTACTAATATTCACACAAAAGCTTTCAATTCCTGGTCATTAATCAAACAGTTTTTACTTGTTGCAAATATTAGCGTTTTTTGGAAAGGTTAGCAGGTTTTTCAGATTATGATAGATACGTACTTCTGTTGCCCACCTGTTTAAATTTCCTCTGATGTTCCAGCAAAAAATGTTTGAATTACAGACATGGTCAGGCGTACCAAAGAATATTTATTCAGGTTTTCGTAGAGCGCCTTCATAGTTTCGAAGAAAATGCAAACAACGGCCTGTGATTTACAGTAAAGCCCGCGAACTGAATGCCAGAATATGTAACTGACTATTGATTACTCGATATGCGGAGGACGACCTTAGTATGGTCTATCTCATTTTAATAAGAACTAGTACAATTGAGGTTTAGGCTGGCTGTTCTTACGTTTTCAAAAATATTCAGGCTAAATTGTCCTTAATTTTTCTTAAATTACTGGGGTGTAGGCAACTTTGACATTTAGACAATATACAAGAAAACATTGAATGTTTATGAAACATGCATTAGTTTTTATAACTTCAGCAGAAGACGAAAGATATACTTTCTTACAGATCTATAATCATTGCCAAAAGTCTTGGTAAACTTACAGATTTTTACTAACTGAAGATTACGGTGTTTCAAGGTTCTTTCGGAAAGCAATGCAGAGATTAGCAAGTTTTGTATCAGTCTCTAATCATTTTGCAACAGTGCTTCAGCCTCAGCTTGTTCTTAATTTGTTCTTAATTTCCCAACAATTTTGAGGCTCATGTTCTTATAAAATTGTTCTTATAACAAAAGAGTGTAGTCATAGTAAGGGAATTCCATTATTGAATGAAATCACCAGAAGATTTGTTTTCGAAGATAAGAAAGCAAATATATCACCACTTTCGTAAGAAGCGTAGATTCGACTGCACGTGTAAGTAGACATCTTCAAGGCAAGCAAGTTATGAAAGAGGTGATATCTTTGCATACTTACTTTCGGTAATCAAGTTTCTGGTGATTTTATTCATAATTGAATTAAAGAAGTAATCTCATTCATTTATCATTACAAGTAGGTAGAATAGTGTGCCAAAATGATTGAAGAAATTTTCAATTTATTAAGCCATTACAGTGGAAACACGCGATAACACCAGCTATTCTTTGGCACGTGAATGAGCGTTACCTCAAGACTTAAAATAAGCCTAATTCAGTGTGAAATGCATTAAGTTAACAACGTGAACCACCGTGAACCTGATAGTTATCACCATTGTTTGATAAGATTCTCTTGTAAATCTGCTGCAAATCAAAATGAGACTGATTTGATTGCATTTAAATGATATCACAACAGAACAGGCATACATATAATAGAATGTCATCTCGCAAAACAATACAGCTAAAGTATTTTTCTGAACGTCTAACAAATCTTGGTTGACTTTCCATTCTGGTTCAATAACGGATTAAGTGAGCGTACCTAACTCTACGCGTTGCTACGATTCCATTACAACTTACTTCAGCATCTTTAAATATTCTGCATTTCCCCTCACTTTTATTATCTTGTTGACTGGGTCTCAGCCTAAATATTCTGCAGCAAGTTAAGTAATCAAATATTGAATAAGCTGTTTGTTTATAGCAAGTAGGTAAGCCTCTATCGACTATGCTAGCGGATCAACTTTGACTGATGAGTAAAAAGGTACCGTGAAGGAACAGATAAAACACTTCATGACAGGTTCCTCCTTCACAATGAAACCATTTCGTAGCCGATATGAGTGCAAGTTAATATCCTGCAGCTATTGCTTACTTTACTACTACTACTAAGACGCCACACGCAGTTAATACTGCACGACGCGTTTCACAATGCCACGCCAGTTTTTTCTATCTTGTGTCAGTTCAGATAGTCTATTTAATTGCTTACTTTGCATGAGCTTTTTCTGCTTACGTAACTATGATCAATGAGTTGTCATAATGGCTTAAAACCAGGCAAGAATTTAGAGGTGGACAAGGGGGATATTGCCTGCCCAGTTAGAAGATTCTGCCCCCCTTGCCCTCAAGACATTTTAAAGCTAAAATTATGTGTTTACTTAAAGACTCAGAAAATAGAAAATTTGACAGAAAGTAATCAGAATATTAACATTTCTCACACATATCAATGATTTCATTAATCTCTTTCTTTCCAGAATGGGTGTATCTCTAAGTTCAGAAAAGGCGTTTTCCTAGAATCTATGGGACTTCATTTCAAAAATTTTCCTAAAACCTTCACCCTCAGACACCATTCTTTCCATTCCCTACTGTCACACCATCTTTTCAGAGCTGGCTTCTTACTGTTAGCTATTGAAGCTTTCTTGTAATGACATATTTGAAAGCTGGAGAAAGAATGGCATATACCGTAAATGACTGAATAGCTGCCAGGAACAAATATTTCTATTTTAATCCTGATCCCTGGAGTGTTAGCTAAATTTACAGAACATGAGCAAATTCTTCTGCAAAGTAATACAGTTTTCCTTTAACCATATCCAAACAAAAGATACTTTGATAGAAAGAAGCAGGACAAACTGCGTGTCAGTTGCTTTGGAGGGACCAGAAATAGGACGTCGACCCTGCTGTTCCTTTGAAATTCATGTTTACCACAAAAGGTAAGGGCTGCCACTGTTATTTAGGAGGAATTTGCAAATGGAGAGGCAATTACCCTCGTTTTCAATTGAGGATCGCTGATCTTTGAATTGCAAAAGTGCCCAAGTTAACTGTGCACGGCAAATCTGTAGCTGTCTACACTAGACTCAAATAAGTGTCCAAGCCTTCATGACTATCATCAATTCAAACAGTCATTGCTTCTTACTTATGAGAACACTTGGGGGTAGTCTTCAGTCATTTACTGTAAGTTAATATGGGAAACCAGGCTAACGTATACTTAACACTAACAGTCAGCTCTTGTGAAATGCTAGATTCTTTTCATTTTCATCTGATTCACAATAATGGTTTATCTGCTTAAATATAGTCATAGCACCTGCACTTGCAGGACAACAAAAATAAAGAAACTATTTGTTGATGCGAGGTTTAATAGCAATAAAAACACAGTTGGTTTACAACAAAATCATATCGTAAAAGCAACAACTTTTCCAAAGCTCATTTTTACCAAGTAACCCTAATTTGACCTGTTCTGGCTTTGCATTCTTTCAACCACTTTACAAAAAGTTGCCTCACTTCCTCCGAAAGTTCAAATTGGATTATCCTTAGTCAGGGACGTAAGAAGCATTTGGAGGGTGAAGGGATGCATGGGCTGAGGGGCACTTGAGTCACACCCTGCAGTTTCAGAGCCACACCAAAGTTTGCCAAACCTGCTTCTTGTGCTTATTTATTTATTTCAAAGAGAGCCCAGATAGAATTATGAAGAATGTAAGAAAGCATGATGTATTCAACAGCAATTGAAGAAGAGCACTTCTGATTTCGAGTGTTTTCAAATTTGCAAACATTGGGGATACATTCCTTCAGTATCTCATATTCTTGCTTCTCTGCTGGTAGCTACCCCAAATAGGCAAGCAGCATTCAAAGTGCCGTTCAAAGACATTTTGACAATGATCACTTGTGGCACTTATGGGGAAGAATATGTTGTCTCTCCAATCAATTCTCTCTTGACATTGAGATCCGATATACTGAGCACTCTAATAGATACTTCAGTTGTTATCATTTTAGTTTGTTATTTCCCACACATCAGTTTTCTCTTCTGCTGGTCATCTATCTACAAAACACCATTGATAACTTCTTATCGTCCACTACAATGGTAGTATGCTTTGGTTCTCTGCCGTTTAACAGCACATCCTTCCACCCTTTTATCACTAAAATTGCTTTGGCCAGGTTTATCAAATTATTTGCTGTTTATCAAGGATTTTTAATTCAGAATCTATTGTTGTATTAAGTCTTGTAGGCTTTTATAGGAGAATACAAGATACCATCCGAATGCATCATATTTCTGGCAAAAGGCCTAAAGAAGATCCCTGAGACACCTCCATGTTTTATACTTTTAGTTGATGACCCTGTCCCATTAATCTGCCAGCACTTTTCACTTACTGAGTTCAGTGCTCTGTACCGTGTAGTAGAAGAGTTCTTGCAGTAGTAATGCACAGTTCTTATTTTCAAAATTATTCTAGCTTTTATTTTATTTAAACAATTTCTTCTAATTTACAGGATCATTGGGGGCCCAGTGCATGATTCTATAAGCTCCTATCATTGATGAAGTAGGAGATTTTGAAAGAAAATTTGAAGAAGTAAATTAATTCGAGACATATTGATCTCATAGATAGGCATGACATTCATTTGCGACTTAACAGCGTTGTTCCAAAGACGTTCTTACTGTTTGTAATAAAAAATCAATTCATTTGCATAGTCCTAATCAAGTATTGTAAATTGTACATGGGTGAGTGGCCGATGGACTATAGTACCCACACGTTGCACAGATGATTGGTGGTTCATGGCTTACCTCGCGCCATAGTTTAGATGCTCGCTCACTGTCCACGCCACAGGAATTGGTTACCAGCTGACAACAATTAGGAGGTAAAGGCAGCAAAGAACGCAACTTGCTGCCCAACCAAATGAAGTCAACAACCAAGGATAACTGGTCTAACAAGCACCCCCCCCCCCCCAACGTATGGAACGGCACAGGGAACTAACGGATAAATGTGCACTGAGATGGAGTAGTTAACACAGACCATCTTATTACTGCAAGAGAAATGTGATTAACCTTTTCATTTCATTGCCTCATTCAGTCCATTTAATAAAAGCTTGTAACCACTTTTTTACCCCCCAAAAGAACATATAAATCATTCTAAATGTTTTTTCCACTTTCCATGCAATCTTAAATTTCTGTGATACTTGACGTTTTCTTTATATATCTTAAAATTATTTAACCATTATTGTCATGTTTTGCCTAATACTTTCCTATCATAGCAACTCTAGTTCTCTCAGCAGGAATTATTAAGAATATGATAAGGATAATTCCATCTATTTATCCAAACAATATTGCAAACAGTTAATTTTCCTTTGTTAATTTTTCAGTAGAGCACCTGCTGTTTTCAGATCAGAGTTCTTTAGACAAACATTCATGTGTAATTTTTAATTCAAAATAAAGCACTTCCCATAAAAAGAAGAAACAGCCATTCACTTATGTCAAAAGGAATACCTTCTTATAGTTTTGCCGCTCAACTATAGCCACTATTTGAATTAGGCACCTTTGATATTGCTATCCAAAAAGCCACCCACAAGCTAGATTCTAAACAATAACGCGCTGAGAGCTTAAATGTTATTCTTAGGTGAAGCAATCATGTTTCCTTTCATACATTGAAACAAATTTAAACAAAATTTAAACAAACAAATGATGCAATTTTTGTCTTAAGTAAAGTATAGACTACATAAATTTATCAGTTATCTCGAGCATTTTAAAAGTAGAATAGCATTTGCTAATCGAAGCGACAGTGATGTATGCTTAAAGGTCCTGCTCTTTTGGTTTGCAGGAATATGTAATTCTAGTATTCTCTACCGTTGTTTGGTCAGCGTCGTCTTTACAGTAGCACTACGCTGTCGTCACGTTGTTCTGGCTTCTATTAGCATTTAAAATTTGCTCCATGAGTCTATGATGCATATTCTCAATTCAACTTTAGTTTTATTTGCTAAAGAAATTCCTTATACTTAGTACAAAAAAGACGAATCTGTAGTTTATTGCTAAATGAATCTTTCAGCCAAGAAGCACTCCATGTTTACTACAATTTGGAGCAATTATGCAAAAGTAGAGCAGACAACATTTGAAAATGAAGGATTGCAAGATTAATACTTTCTTTCAGGTCTTTTATACCCCGAAATGTGTCAGCTGACCAAGCATTTAGGATTTTGGGTTAATCTTCCTCTTCTCAAAGTAACTTGATTCAGAAATTCTGCAAGAAGTTGCTTGATTTATTGTGCAGAGGAAAGAGAAGACTTTGAGATTTTCTAATGACTGTCTGCGTACTTTCAATAATGTTTTCAGGCATTGATGGCCCTGTCAAGAAATGTAATCCAAGCAAATACTTGAAAAGCCTGCAGCAAGTGCTCTGAAGAGAAATGTCGATCTACATGGTTTACACTGCAAGGTTAACCATGAAATGGCTTCGGCCGAAAATGATGAAAGGCAGATTTAATCATTAAAGAAAACATTTGAGATTCACTTATTCAAAGTTTGAGTAATTCTCTTAAATCTTTTTGTTCTTTTTGTGTATCAACCTGCAAATCATCAATGCAAGGACAAGTGATGAAATTGTGCTCTGTTTAATGCGCAGTATGTAGCGTAGGGTACTCCATTACTACCAATCTGCACTTTTGTCTTCTTTACTAGAGTCCCTTAAAAGTATCACTCAGTTCTGTTCAGCATTAGGGTCTTTGTTATAAAGAAATTATTGCAAATTTTTATATCACTGAAGTTAGACCTATCCTGGTTCATAGCAAACGTTGCCGTAGAAGTTGATAGAGCATAGACACTGGAGCTAGTTAAGGGAGAGGAACAATAAAGCAGCTCAAAAAATATTTGCTAGATAGAATGTTCAATTAATCCATTCATAAGCACAAATAGAAATCAGTTGTGCTTTAACAGCTGATACCTCACCGGCTGCTTCAAACATCCCTGTCCAAGCGGACTACTGTTCGTATACCTATCTATAGAATCCTTTCTTGATCCTAACTGTCGAATCCTAACTTTCGAATCAATATGCCAGAAATCTCTAAAGCCCCATAAGATTTAACCTTGCCATTTTACCTATAATCGGTCTCGGTAAGGTGAGGCAAGTAATTCACAATAATGTGTTATTTGAGACAACTTCTGTGAATCGACTGCTTGGGAAAACATTGGCCTTTAACTTCTATATATTACACTCAATAGATCCTTAAAGCACAGCCTACGTTCATTCAACGTGTTAGCTTTGAAGTCGTTTGATACCCATCCATGATATGATCACTGCTACTTCAATGAAGTATTCATTGCCAGGCGTCATTGCTAAGAAACTTTGAGCAACCTTCATATGTTTCTCTTCTCGTGGAACCTGGCAGAGAACTTGAAGTTCTCCTACCAAATTCCATCACATTTTACTTCCAATAGCGAACAAAGCAAAACTTCCACTTGTCTCGATATAGAGAAATAGAAATTTAAACGTTTGTTGCAAGATACTAACTCTCGCTCTAGACTTTAGAAGAAGTGAAGTCGCTATGAGTTTTATCTTACCAAGCGACTGATGGAGGATCTAATCATTTTCAAGTAGGCAGTTTCCTCGAATAGTATTGTTCACATTTGTATTGGTAAGCAAATTTTGAGTTAAGCGGAGAAATATGACCATAAAATTTGTCATAAATTTGCGTTTGTAAGTTTCCATTCTGGTGATATTTCTATAATAGGGACCATTTCATTTTTCATTTATATCAATGCAATTTTTTATATTCAGATAGGAACTTCTTAGAACTTCACACAATTTGCTACCACTCATTTGCTAGCCATGAGATAAACTACTTTATGCAGTTTAGATGAGAAACCTTTATATAAGTTTCTACTAGTTCATGAACAATGACATAAGCTTCTGAATATAAGCATTTGTTCTACACATAGTTGCAAAGAGAAGAAAACAGAACTTATACTTGAATACGCGAAATCCATGATATTGATAGTGGAGCTACTATGCTTCGGCCAAGGCTACCATTCAAACGCTATGCCTCTTTTTCCTCTTAACACTTAAATTGAAGTAACACTATGTTTGGAAAAGTTCATTAACTTATTAAGCTATATTCTGTCAATTTGTAACTAGCTCTTGGCCACATAATGCGACTGACTTTGCAACACTATTACACCAATAAGCATCTTTGTACATTATGCTAGATTTAACGCTACAACTGGCAACCACTTTACGGAAATAAAATCCCTGCAACAAAATGTAAGACCTATACTCCTCTGTTAAGCTCTATCTTCTTTCTCATCCCTAACACACTTTTGACATTCGTTGCTATAACATAAACAGCAGTTTTAAAATTAAATACTCTACTCGTGTCACCTTACCAATTAAAGCTATTACTTATTGTCTCATTTACTCTTTCCCTTACATACTTACTAATTACTAATTAAAAACTGGACAAAGTCAATGCTATCAACTTTTTATCTTCTTGCCTCAATGTTGAAATATGTCTACCTTGATTCATGTGTATTTTCTTAAAATTCCTACATTTTCTAAAACTATGTATGAAATCCTACATTCAACTTGCAAAAAACATGCCTTATGATAGAAATTACGGACAATTTTCGAAAGCAAAAGAGCGTACCTCCCAGTGTGCAGATGAATGTCAAAACCAAAATGATAGACTTCATCATTTTCTTGCGAGATGAATCTTCCTTCTGTTTGCAGCCAATGAAAGACCAAATTCATGAATGAGAGTTGAACGGGTTTTACGCGGATTTATATGCAGGTCATAGGGTGATTGTTTACAGGAGAGCACGCAGAGAAAATCAATCAGATCACATGATAGAGAGGCTCGGGAAACAAATGCACGTTTGAAACGGTGGACATTCTTATTGTGATTATTCGTCGTCAAGGTACTTGATATGATGCTTTGGCTGGGCAGGTATGTTATCAACAGCGACTGTCACGGTTTGACTATGCAAGCCATACAAGGGAAGAATCGTCATCAACGTCGACTTGAGTTCAATACGGACAAACTGAGGGCGTACATCATACATGTGCGTCGGCTTATCTGTGTATTTTTCGAAATGGAGAATTTCTCCAGGCAACATACAGTTTCCACTTTGGGCTCTGGGTAATACGAACTATGAGGATTGCTGTGAAATGTCAATTAAAAAATGAAACTACAAATTATATTCACAAAACTTGGGGGAAAATATGACTCTGGGAAGTTTTGAACCATATTTGTATAAGAATTTTCTTTTAAAGCTTTGAGAGATTATTCAGCTATAAAATTATGACTGCTAAGAATTTATGAACAAATGAATAGCTTAGGGTTCAATTAATCTACTTCTAGTTGAGCTTGAACTTTTTTATTTTTTACCTGACATTTTTAACCGGTAACTTGCAAAGCATACGCATAGATTCTGCTGAACAATAGGTACAGAACATCTATAAAAGAATTTAAATCAACTTATGATTTTCATACCTTTTCCCAAGAAGCAGCTTTCATATCATTCATAGGAGTTTTCATAAAGAGGAGAACAAGGATAACAGAAGTCGGGACACCTGGGTTACTGATTTCTGTATAATTATGTTCTATTTCTGGCCACATGTTTCTCTCTACCACAATGGTTCCCAAACTGGGGTCCGCGGTCCCTTAGGGCACTGCGATGGGTGTCAGGGGTTTGTCATGGCTCGTTCAACTTGCTATTTTGGTTGCTTTACTAACATGTACCACTTTTGATATTTCCTTTCTGTGAAAGTATATCTATCGAAACATGTATATGTATCCCTGGAGGGTACCCTGATTCGAAAAAGCATGCTGCAGGGGGCAGCCATATAAAATAATTTGAAAAGTTTGGGAACCACTGCTCTATCAATACAGTTCTTCATATATCAACTGCCTACCTACTATCTAATAAAATGCTTCATCTATACAGTATTATCGAATATAGTCCTTCAAATGCTATAATGACAACATATTTTAACATATGTATTTTCACAACTTCTACTTTTTATGTCAAAAGCTTTACGATTATGTCAGTTTTCCATTTTCGATATTTCAAACAGCCAGTAAATAGCTTTAGCTTCATGTAAGCAGATTATAACTTCCCTTTGAAAATAGAGGATTTAATACACTAAACTGAATACATTTAAGAAGGGTTGGCTATTGGTTAAATACAATAGCTCTGTTTCCAGATTCAAAGTGATTTGTTGCAATTAGAGTCTAGGACCGATACCGTCGTCATTCATGTTGGTGTCGTTTATAACAGATCATTCCTTCTTGGTTTTGCTATACATGTTTGTTTACTTTATTTTCCAAGTTTTCTCTGCCATCCTCTGAACCTATTATTTATTAGCTCAGTGCATTGCTTTTTGAGTTAATCAACCTTTCTATCGTCGTGCTTTATGCCATTGATAACATTAAAACTCGCCACGAGTAAACTGTTAAGAAATTAACTATGAAAATAATTATGTATGAAATTACCTAAGCTAGCATATTTCAGTAAGAAGACGCTTCATTAAAAATTGATATTGCAAATTTTGGGATAGAAAGCTTGAGCTCATCGTAGAATCACCCACAAACAGCAAATATTATGGAGTCAATGACTCCAGCATTTAATTAAGCAACATCATTCACACTTTTACTTTTCGGCTTAACACATGGCTAACTAAAACTTGAGCTAAGATTAACAAGCACTATAGAAGTACCTACCAAATTGGAATATGAATGAATATCTAGGAATATCATGACTTTCAGGAGAAAAGGAGAAATGCACTCACACTTAGGATGGCCATACGTTCTGCTTTTGCCAGGATAGTCCTGTTTTTGAGTCCCTATGGCCTTCAATATATTACTGTACTTCCACTGCTTTCTGACAAATGAACGCTTCTAAGTATATTGTGCACATTGTATGTAAGTTTTCCGATCTTGTTTCCTCATTAAAGATATGTAATTCGGATTGAAACATAGTGTAGGCTGTATTTCAAAGCAGTTATATGCGCATTTAGATAGTATTGTGCAAGTATGTGATCGTTTCTTAGTCTGAGCAAAGAATAAATGTTACATGTTGGCCTTGTTGTAATAAAGTAATCTAGTGGTAATATTGATTTCTATATGATGCTGGATTTCTTTTATAAACAGTTGTGGTAATTGCATAAAGTGCATTTCTATAATATGTCTCATTGTCATCACTTTTCACACTGTCATTGAAAAGAAAAAATTCATTTTGGATCATTTTTTGGGCAACATACCAAAGCCACAGCCTTAATTTCTGGCCAATAGTTGCCCATGTTCATCACTGTTCAATCTGCAACGCCAGTAGTCGCTCTAGAATGAACTTGCTAGCGTCATAGTAATTCGAGAAGAAAAGCTGGAAAAGGTGGGAAATTTCTAGCACGATTTGATTTTGTGTTCTGTGCTATATCACCCTTTAGTCGAATTTCTCATTGTACATCATTGCACTTAAGGGTGTAGTTCCCAATATGGTATGGTTTGTAAAAGCTTATTGCCTGTTAAAGTTTCCCCATTCTGTAAACAAAACAGTATTAGCGAAGAAAGTCTGCAGACGATCTTTTTGCTCAAATCTGTTGATAGCTTAACTCTCCCTTAGACTAAGCTGTGCTTTTTATAAAGTAATCTGTTGAAACCTTTTTAATTGACCCTTTGTGGATAACAGGACAAATTGCAGCCAAATTTGGCACAGATTGTTGAACTGGCGATTATCTGTTGTCTGCTGGGGAGTACCTTTTCGCTTGGCAAAGACAGAATATCTTCGATTCTGAGAGAGAGCATCAAACTGAACTGAGCAAATACTTTCATGGAGAATGAATCAATTTCTCTTTAGTTTGAATCGCGGGTAACACATCACCATGAAACAACAGTTTCACGCAAATATTAAAAGTCAATTTGATACATACAAGTAATTCATGGCAAGCGGATCTTTTCCCCAAAACAACTAGAAGTACTCCTGTTTTTTCAGCTGGTTGATATTTAAGAGGAATCAAGAAAATCTAGGCAAATAACATGAATACGAACACTTGAATTTAAAGAAATTCCATGATTACAGCCCTGAGTCTAGGCAAATAGGATTGCAATGAGATTTGTGTGTTCAATTGACAACATATATATTGTTGAATAGTATCAAGTAAATGCTTTGGAAATTTGATTGCACTCTGATTTGCTATAATCCTTAAGGTAACCATTCTTTTGAAGGTCGAGTAATCTGAATCAATGCAAGCTAACATCATTTCTGCATAAGGCCTGTATGAAACCAAACAAGAAGTAAACAATAAAAGTTTCATTCCACTTTGCTTAAATTTTGCTCACATCAAGTTCAAACAAGTATATCTTACTGAATTTTTTTCTTATAAGAAACCCGCATATAAGAAACTGAAGCTCAAAAAGCCCAAATCATAAGAAGATCTTAAGAAAATCGCGAGGTTCAAGGTCGAAAGTTCATCTTTTCTACGTGCCAGAAATCGATATAAGCTCATTCTTTGCAAGCTCCTTAACAAAGATTGAAACTTTTCTTTGATAATCTTGAATACCAAGGATAAAACTTTTTTATAGCAAATAATGGTATCCTGTTTTAGCCAGTTTATTCTAGTAGGATTTAAGAAAATCTTCAGAAAATCTCAACCTCAATTTTAGATAAAGTTGAGAAAATTGAGGCTTAGGCAGTAAACCAGTTTTCTTATTAAAAGAGAACCAGTGTAGTTCACAAAGGGATATGTATTGCGACGCCGACATTATACTCATCAGCATTATTTACAGTTTGTGCTACATAGTTACAGAAGCTAAATTGATACCAATTATTTATAAAGTAATTTACAAAGATTATTACAAAGAATATTTAAATCTACATATCATAACGGGCAGGTAACAGACAGATTATACAATCGCAACAATTTGCACACATTGCAATTGCAAAATTTCCTTGTAGGCTTTCCTTGCTTTTTGTAGTTTCGGATATTTTTCTGACTGCAATGATGATTTACGAGGAATGGCATTCAAATCGTTATTTAATATGCTTTATTTGGTCGAACTCAAAAATGTTAGCAATGCAACACTTGTTCTTTCTCTTTTCTTCTTGTTTCAGCTGCTCCTACTTCAAGTAGCGTCACTACAGCGTATAGCTTATCTTTATTCTCCTCAGTCTCTAGAATCTTCTTCGATGTCATCCATTCACCTTGTGGGACTTACCAGTTCCATTATTTCTCTACCCACATACTTTCTCTCCCTTCTCTTAGCATGTCCATACCACTTCATGCTGCTCTCTCTAGCTTTTGTGGATATTTCCCTCACCCCCAACTTACACCGTACTGTCTCGTTTCATACTTAGTCTCCCCCAACAACCTTTTGTCCCACATCAACTTTCTCGTCTCTGCTATAACCATCTTTTCCTCATGATCTTATTAGGAGCACTGCATTGATTCCACACAGCATAGCTGATCGCACATTTACTTTATATAAAGGTCCTTTTACACTAACTGGTGCATTCAAGTCACACACCAACTTTGATACTTTTTGCCAATTGCTCCATCCTGCCTGTGTTCTCTCTGCAACACGTGTTAACATTGGTTATTCTTAGTAAAATTTATAACTCCAGTTGAAAATTGAATTCTTGAGAAATTGTCTTGTTTCTTGGAAATGGTTACTGTCGCGAATCTTGCATTCTTATATTATATAACAATGATTGTAGAAATAACTCTGTTTTCATATACTGATTTGAATTGATTTCGTGAAGGAATATATGTTAAACGCCATAAATAGTTGGCTTGCAGCTTACAAGTTCTCTCAGTCCTATCAATTTTAAGTCCCAAGTCCAGTTACCTTTTCGTAAATTCAAGAAGATGCAGTAAATCTAGCTTTTGTTAGTTAACTCTAAAATCCGACAAACATTTCTGTCAATGAAAGGTTATCAAAGAGAAGGGTGATGTTAGATGTTCTATGCTTAGTAGAATTATAATAAAAAGATACATCTAAGCTTCACTTTACTAGAATGAAGTCATGGCAAACCACAACAGACTAACAACCATTCATTTCTATGCAAATAGTAAGAATCAGATCTTTCTTTTATTCGCTTACAACCTGACGAGAATTAATCCGTCCGTTTGTTATAAGGAAAGGAAGACCAGATAAGGATGAACAGTTGTAAAATCACTCCCTCTTTGTCTTCCTAAGATTAACATGGGACATTCGTATCATGCCCAAGCATGGTCGTAGCGTTTCTCTTCACTGCTTCTTGCAAAGTCTAAACACCAATTTCTCTGTTTTGTCCCTATTGATAACTTTAAAAGCGAGTTTTTAATTTGATTCCTAACTAAACAACTGTGTTGCTTGCACATGTTATAAGTTACATCAACTTTGGAGCAATACTTATACAAGGATAGCTGAAAAGTGACGTAAAGCCATAACATAGAGCATGTGGGGCAAAATCATGTCTCTCATCTCTGATGTTGAAAGTGATAAAACGGTTTCTTTATTGCATAATATAGCAGCTGTGCAGATTTTAAGTCCTTATCTTCTTGCACATGTAGTGTCTGATTAAAATGGGGGAATCTTTTCCAGGCAATGAACGCTCAATAAAACGAAATCTTTTTGGATCATGAAATCATGAATAGGAAGCCATATCTACCCAAGATACAAAGGAACTCATCTATGCTTCCCAAGGATATAATTTCCTACCATTATTGATGAGAAAAAATTCCTTATTTTGGTACAAATGAAATGCTAAACAAAATGCCACACAATTTGACAAAGAAATAAATCAAAAGTTTCGATTCAAAGTTCTCTCAGGTGGCACTTTAGATTTAGCTAACTACAAGAAGAAGCAGGACGAAAAACACACTTCGACTTGTAAATACTCTCATTAGATATTTCAAACTCTTCATAAATTCAAAATGCATTGAAAACTGACACATACATAAAATTATGGCTTCAATCTTATTGCTACTCTCCTTTAGGTTATAAGACACTTCAGTTATTAAATAGTATGCCACCTGTATTCATTGTAACCCTAAAAAGCTGGCCTCCGTTATTAATGGCAAGAAAGTATTTGTCTTCAAGATCCTAACACATAAATCCACATGATATTAATGGAAATATCAAACTTCAAAAAGTCAATAATAAGCAACCTTAAATTAATGAATGCTTCATTAGTGACAATGGAACAAATATGACGATCATTTACGTCAACTCCCATGTTGAGAGAATACATTACAATAATAGATCAACATGTCTCTTGATTCCCTATTGGTTATAAGTGTTTGATTAAAACTTTGGTGAAGTAATTAGCATCAAGCCATAATTTTCAGATCTCTAAAACTTAATAATAAAAAAGCTAATTAATACCTCCTACTTCTTTGATTTAGCTAAAAATGTCGTCAACTTTGCATAGTGATAATCTTTTGCTGCAATATTGTAAACTTTTCGATCAACATTTGGATTAACTGACTTGGAAGTTTAAATCTACTTACACACAGGTATTTACATAGAAAAGCAAAATCGATGTGTTATTGACGAACTCTTAAGAAGTATGTTGCCATACAAATGAATAGACCTTTACATTCAACAAATCTCCATATAATAAAGTATGTCCAGCAAACAAGAAATACCTCTAGGACTTGATTGTCTGCTCCATCTCCACTAACACTGGCTGTAGATTTAGCAGTGGTATATATCTCTATTTCTTAATGCTACCCAGTTGTTGAAATACTGATGTTCACATACTAATAGGTACTATGAAACTATTTTTTTTTCTATGCACTTTCTTGATACAATACAACACTACTAATACAAGAACAAAACGATACCACTGGGTGCAATAGCAATGTCATACCCAGTGGCCATTACATAGAAGGCGCAATTCACACTAAGAGCGAATTTGCGAAATCACTATACAATTTGATAAACGTAGTGGCTTCATACCAGAGCGGCCACGAAACTATTTAGCATTAGCTGGCAAAACAAAACTTGCTCGTACTATTTTTGCATGATATTGTCATCGAAGATAATGGGCATACCTGAAAAGTGATGGTATATTACTATATCAAGTGGCAATGTGGCAATGTGGCAAAAGCAAATTCACTCTACAATGAACGTTCTTAAAATAAGCACTAGCCTATACTACAGTTTTCATCATCTTCTGTCATGAGGGATTACTTGACGGAGGGCATATTAGGAAATGTGATGTCCTGGTATAGGAAATTACTTGGGGAGGACTTATTCGTGAATTTCCAACATGGGGGCTTATTTAAGGGAGGTTTACTCAGTGGGGAGCTGTTGAGGAGAAACAAATTCAACCGTTTACAGTATTTGCTAAAGTACCAACTGTCTACTTCCGAGGGATCATTTGCCCCCTAGCCCACCAAAGACTGCCACTAATCTAGATTATTATGGAGGAACACTGGTCACATAATATTACGCTTAGGCAGCAGGGAATTACACATATGTGATTAAGCTTAATGAACTCTGGAAAATGAAATAGAATATCACAAAACTTGGAAAATAATGAGGAATGCATATTAAGGCAAAACAAAGCAAAAGGAGAAAAGAAAACAACTAATGAAAACTGGGGAAACACATTAAAGTCGAAAAATAGGAAATTTTGAAACTTGAGAAGCAATGACAAATATACAAATTGATGAATCATAGCTTATACCTAACCTTCATCTTCAGAACTTTACAATGAGAGACTACTATTTATGTGTATTAGTTTGGGTGATCGCTCATCGTCTGCATGAAAGGGGCTCGTATCTGTTGGTATCATCATGGAGAAGCATGTGACAATCATTTCTGTTAGTCTGCGAGTCTTCAACAAGCACTCCCGTACAAAACGACTGCGCACAGGTTTGGCGTGATCTTGCCCTTTATCATGGAAGAGCTTTAGCAAATTTATTCAGCACATTTTTGGATCAGACTGTAGTCCTACTATCCGTTGATCAGGAAATAATGTAACAGGTGTTTCTCTGGTTTGAAGGCCTGATTTTTGCATCAAGAACGCGAATCGGGGGGTGTTGTATGTGGCTCAAGGAGCTCCCTTACTAAATGAGGGCGGTAACTGTCAATTCAAGAGAGTCTTCAAGTTTCTTAAGGTGCTTGTAAATAAAATACATAGTGAAATAGAGTGGTAAATATTTGCAGCTCACAGGGCACGCGCGGTCAGTCTTGCTGTCAGAATATTTACTGAAAGATACGTCTCGACCTTCAGATGAAAAAGTGTTATTCCGAGCAATATTTGAATAAATGTGAAAACAAACCTTTGCGCGAATTTTATCTAGTTGCAGCGCAAGCTTGCGAAACAATGTTGTCCAATTGCGCCTTCAGCTCGTCAAAATTGTGAATTTTGAACACGTGCTTCTCCTTCGGTTCAGATGCTATCAGTTGCAAATCAGAGAGTGAGATCTTTGGACCAATTCCAAGCGAAATGATATTCACGTGGTTCCTCTAAAATAAACAAGACGATCCGTGTAGATCAATAAGTTTGGTATGATGCAAACAGAGAGATCACAAGCTCAGGTTATAAAGAGTAGTAGTTGTGATTCGCAATGAATCTTACCCAATTCACTTATTTCTTTTAATGAATATTAGAGGAGATAAAAGCTTGCTAAATCATCATCTTTTCATCCTTGTCCAATTTCATTGCATAGCTCCACAGAAGGATAACCAAATTCATTGATGTTTTTAATTACTTGCAAATTCATTTCAACGAAAATGCAATAGAGGTTAATTCCTCTTGTGAGGTAAAATTCTCAGTTTTAGGCGTAAGAAGGGTTACCAACATGCAATCTGGGAACACTAATTATGAGAATTTAACATTTTCTTATTTAGGAGTTTTAGCCACACATGTTTCAAACTTGAGTAGAGGTGATAATCTCTAAAAGATTAAAATCCCTATTGCTCAAGATTTCACAATCATTATCATAATATAGTTCAAAGCCTTTAGAAGCTCTTTAATCATCTAGAAGAATCTTAGCTTTCATGTTAGCTTTGACTCCTCCATCTCATCATGCACTATGTGTTCATATCTTTACATTTGATAATCAGATTTCCCTTTACCTCTTTTAAGAGTTTAGTAGTTTGGTAACAAGCAGCAAAAAAATTTTAGGGGAGCTCGTAAAGACATAGCAGCAATTTGTGAAAACAAAACAATTGGTGAAGAAAACTGTAAGATACTGATAGCTTCTGTTGCTTTATTTATGATTTTTAGGTGTGAAAGTGTCCATTTTTAGTCATGCTTTCTTTCAGAGCTATAAGGCTTGATCTGTTAAAATTTGAGACGACTTGATATGACAATCCTTCCTTATATGACTATTGATGACAGCAGCTAATGTTTCATTTCAAAGTACTTTATTTCCACTAAACTGGGGAATCTCAAATACAGAAAATTTAGATTACTCAAGAACAGACAAAAGACAAAAATACTAGACAACAACATGATAGATTTTGTATCCTGACAACAACATAGTAAATTTTGTATCCTGACAACAACATAGTAAATTTTGCCTCCTAGCATCTAGGTGTTCACAAAGCCGTTTGAAAACTGAGAAAACCCTTAAGTAGATTGCAAAAGAATGATTTTCAAATCGATTTTCCTTGTATTTGAATAGTGTGTTGACTAAACTCTGGGAGAGCTCAAACTGAATTCTAGCTAGGTGGTACCATTTTGAAGTGATACTCGGTTCTCGAGTGTCATTCAGTGAGAATCGCTAAGCAGCGTTTCTAGAAATGTCACAATGGGTAGTAATGATAAAGTCTATTTTTCTCACCTATAATGGACGTACGATCAATGCCAAAAGTCCTTCGAGCACCCACTGAATAATATAGTTTATTTGACAATAGTAAATTTCCGGTCAAATTTGACGACTAGTGATCTCCACCCTTCTACCCCCTTACCCCTTAAAACAATGTTGAGGTTAGTGATCAGTTGCTACAGTGCTATTTGAGAGCAACTCGACTTGTCTGCTGCGAGTAATCCCTGATTAATTTAATATTCTTCTCAGGTTGCGATTGGGGGAGTTTGCTCTATAAGTCAAAAGTAATGTAAGTGTTTCAAGGCTTTTGAATGATTGCATCTCTATAATTCAAATAGGCGTTTACATAATATCTAAAGAGTGTTTAAAATATCTTTGACATACCTTCATTCCCGCGGTTGCTATGCCTAGATCTTCTGATTCAGCATTGTTATTCCCATCGGTTATGACAAGTAAAACTTTTGGCTTCCCTGCAGGGTTGCATCCACCACAAAAGAAACTTGACTCAGCCAGTCTTAGAGCTTTATCTGTACGTGTGCCTCCTATACAATTAAAATTGAATGAAAAATATAACTTCGACTTTTTCTTGTGGTTTGTTCTTTTTTATATTCCATAAAATTTACAAGACAAATTACACTACAAGAGTGATACCCCGAAGAACAATATCTATTACTACCTTGGAGCCATAGCATAGAAAAATGCGAAAACGCTGCAGCAAATGACCATACTTTGTCATCAACAATAACCAAATATTTATATATTCAAATAGGTAAAGTGCAGTTTAAATGAAATGATTTCCCCGTTAATTGCAAAGTATGATCATTTGACTAAAAAAAGTAGAAAATGCCATAAACACTTACAGGCCTTACAAAGACAATTGAACTTATATGAAAGAGGAATGTCTTCGGTCTACCAAGAGGCATGAGTTGGTATTTAGTCGAAGCTTTTAATCTCAAACAGATATTATATAGGCAAATCTAAAATTAGCTTGTTGGCTTCCAAAGTTAAATCTTTATCTCCTTGTAGGAGGATTTGCAGTATATTGGCTCATAGATCCTCAGGCTTTTCTTTGAGCCTTGAATACATCATTGACACCGGCGAGGAGATTTATTTTATTTCAAAATGTTCTACATTTACATCAAGAATACTATCAAATCACAGCACTGAAAGTGTGATGGCTTCAATTTTGCAACAATTATTCAATTGTTTCCTGTGTACGTTATTTTTCGAGCACTTGGAAATCGCTACAAAGAAATTAAGAATCTGAAGAGAAGTTGTTTGTATAAAATGAAAGCATGGGAATTTGCTACACTGCCAGTTCTTCACAATGTGCTTACCACATCCCAGAAAGTGAAAGCTTAAATCCCAGAAAGAATTTTCTTTACAACCCTTCACAACTTAACCAGCTCCTTATAAATAAATTGTCCACTTTACTCTATTACCGGAGACGAACTCTCTCTGAATCACATATTTCCTCTCAAACACATATTTCAGAGATGGGCATCCTCCGGCCTGCAGGCCAAATGTGACCCACAGGCAGGTTTTTAGTGGCCCACTGATATTAAAGGTTTTGGTCACAAATTCACCTCGATTAATGACAAACTTTTATAAATCAGATTTTCCTATTGTACACCAAATTCGCATGGCACACATTAAAATGACAAGATTAAGAGGTTTGGAATTCATATTTGCATTGAAACTAAAGAGAAGGCTACTCCATTCTGGCTTGGCCTATCTGATCAACAAACCAGACATCATCAAGACGACCGTCGTGGAAAAGAGGTTGCCCATCCTTGTTGCATTTGATAAACCTGAATTGTTATCAAAATTTGTTGTAAGCACTAAGCAAAGGCAAAGAAAACAATAAGTTTTCTTGATATGGCATCGAAATTGATAAAGATTCAATGTTTCATACCATATGAATAGACAATTGAGTCAATCATGCCCTTGAGTTTACTTCTTTCATGATACCTGGAAATGCATTGAAAACAGTGGAATAACTCAAATTACTATACAGCTACATGTGAAGTAAGGATTTCTTTCTTCCCAGTAAACTAATAATTAAAATAAGTTTTTCATACATCGACCTAGGCTAAATGTGGCACTTGAAGCCCTTAACCAAAGATACCTGTTTGGGCTTATTTGAAAGGCTATCCCAGCATTTTGCACATCTGAATGACAAATAGCTTTGTGTGTTAGCACAGCATTTTTAAAGGCAGCCTTAAGTCAGTATTTGTATTTCGAAGATTGAGTGCAGCATCAACGATGTTTTGGTAAAAATATCGCTAAGAAAATTAGGAGCAATACGACTGAGGCATTTAAAAGCCGTTAGATTTACTTCTCTATTAAGCAACTGCTCAATTGTTTTCCATCCTAAAATTTGAATCTGAGGTTTACTTGGAGCAGCAAAATGATTATTACTCATGATGCGTGTCGTTCTGTTTTAGAGCCCTTGTAATCGTAAAATGTCACTTGAATTACATCAGCCCCAAAGAGAGCAGCAGAACATGATGTGAGGCTCAACAATTCTGTTATAGAGAGTCTCTACAACTGCCTCAGAAAGAAAATGCTTGGCATATGTAAGGAAGTCAGTTGCACGAGAAGCTTTATCAGTGACGACTTTGTTCGAACATTCCCCGTGAGACTTCGTCCATTTGAACACCTAGATAGTTAACATTACATATAGCTTCTATATTTTTCTTGCAAATAGAAAGTTCTCAAGTGTTGTCTGATGTTTCAAGACATTTCGTCTTGTGCTTCGTGGTTATTAACAAAGAGCGGAATTTTCCTTCAACAACCTCTCTAGTTTCCTTTAATCTTCATTTAAAGCCTTTTTCAGTAGAGTAATGTTTTTAAAAGAATGATAAATACTTCCAACATAAGCTTACATAGAAATTTTTACCGTTCTTTATAACGCGAGGGAAACCATAAACATAAGTTAAAACTAGGAGTGGACCTAGGCAAGATCCTTGTGGGACGTTTACTTTGATATTCTTCATATTTTAACCTTCACTGTTATTTTGATAATATTGTTTTTTATTCCTAAGGTAGGGTTTAAACCATGATAGTTCCCTACCTATGACGCCATCATGCATGAGTTTTTGATGGAGAATTTTATGATCAACCGTATCAAAAGCCTTTTTGAGATCAATAGTAAATTAAACTTACTTAAAAGTTATTTAAAGATATCGATGCCGCTGTACCAATCGTCAGTACATTTCAGTAAACAAATGGCTGGTGGGTGTAATACCCTGATTCCAGATTGATCTGATGTCTGGAACTCGCTCCGTTCTAAGTGTTTGTGCAACTGGTTATAGACCAGTTTCTCGAAATCCTAGCTAAACAGGTAGTACTTTGTGTATATGTCTATAACTCGATTTGTCTGACTTATCCCTTTCTTTGAAAATTGAGGTCATTCCAGCAATTGTCTGGAAACGTGCTGGCTTTAATAGAAATGTTGAGTATAAGCTTCAGAATTCTGGAAATTAGACGGAAAAAATCTTTAGAAAATAACCAGAGATGGCATAGTTTGCCGAAGGTTTTCTTTCATTTAATCTAAGACATTGCTTCTTGGATTTCCATTTCATTAGTTGCCCTGAAATCAAAGATCAATAGTCGATACTAATTTCTTTATATGGGAGAGGATTTGAGTTAACATCAATGTCTGTAGCTAACTTTTCTCATTTTATTCGCAATTGTTTGTATATATCATATATAGTTTGATTAGAATCTTTCAAGCTGACAAAATTCGTAAATTATGATTGCTTATTAAGTAACGGATTAATAGTCAGCCAAGATTATTTCATATTTGCCTTGTTGCTAAAGATATTATCCGAGAAATACTACTTTTTATAACTCTTTATTCAAGGTGTCTACCCCATTTCTACATTGCTTATAGGAATTCATCAAGTTTTGTTATTTTTATTCTACATCAGGTCTTTTCAGTCAACCTTCATTTTAGATCAGAGTTTATCCAAGGACAGTACTTTTTCTGAAACGCAAATAGGGCAAAGAGGGCCGTGTTTTTCAATCACCTGGGAAAATTCATTCAAAAATTATTGAAACAATATATTTGCATCGCCTGAAAATCCTAAATTTCATTTCCTATCGATAGATGCAACATTCTCCTAAATCTCATTTCCTATCGATAGATGCAACATTCTGAGTTGAACTAATAAGCTAGTGGCGTAGCGTCAGGGTTTTCAAGGTATTCAGTGAATACCCTACAATTTCCAGAAAAAATAATAATCTGCATTATGTTGCGAAAACGGTACTATTTCTCAAATGCTCATTCAAATGGCAAATTTAACTCCTTTTAACGTGTTTACCTGCCTTAATAATCAAGCTGTGTAAGTGTACAGACGTGAATCGTGTCGAAGCAAGCAGATTTGTGAAGATAATGCAGAAGACCGAACAGCAACTTCATGTTAAACAGAAGTTCGTCACGAATACGCAGTGAATACGTGGTAGAGTGTTTCCACCAATCAAAATGCTCCATTTCATGAATAGATATTTCCTTAATGAGCGAAAACAATCTCAAAATACGCTGAGAAATGGCCAGCGTCCAGCCTCATACTTCTAAAACTTAACATAGAGGCTAATAAACAATGAGTTTGAGTACTTGGAGTGGCGGAGTTGTTATCGAATATGAAGTAAATACGACACGTGAAATTTTTAATAGGAGACTTAAAAGATTGACTTTTTAGCAAGGCACTTCTGGTCAGATGTAAATTATGTCATGTGGCAGCAGCAACAAGAAAGACAAGTGAAAGGTAGGTAGCTCGTAGAGGTTCAGTCGCACGTAGGCCAAGTTCCTCAATGTCTCATTTTGCGGTGTTAGGAGGAGCCTACAACTGTTTTCATTTCGTGAATATTATAACGATAGACGTCAAACATTCCCCCCTATATTTCAAAATATATGTAAGTTCCCCTGTCTTAGTCTCTTTCGGCCTACATAATGCGTGCTGCTAGATTTGCATAATCCAACGGTATGCAGAGTCATGTGATATTGTCCCTATCAACATTCTGACTTATTAGTTGTTCTCTGCTATTGTCCAGTTGCTATTGTAAAGAGTCTTCGAGAACCTTCTAGGCTTTGTTGCCATAGGCCCTGTTCATGACTTGTTAGATGGATTTAACTTGACTATGGGGAAATCAGCGGTGGGTGATATCGTCACATCGCTGATTCAAAATTCATTTTCAATATTATCACTTGCTGAAAAAAGAGGATTATTGATTAAGGGAGGCTGAAGCCTTGCAATAACATCACACAACCTAGATATGCTGTCTAGTATTAATTTTCGGGTCATTTCTGTTATGTGACCATGACCAACTGATGAATACGGGGTAGGAGATTGATTTGTATTACTAGATATTTATGTTCAGGGTAATGAATGCCACGGGACGTTAACTAGCCACACCCAGCCACACCCTATGAAAGAATACCCAGTCGAAAAAGTCACGCTACAGGAGCATCGAAACGACTTGAGAAGTGGAGGGGCCTGGAAACGAGGGTCGGGGATGTGTTCGGAATTCTTATTGTCTATGTTGGCTAGAGCATCATTTTCAAAGCTTTTTGAATATGAGCAAGCAAAAAATGGTCTTGTATAATACATTCTTCTGTAAAAATGAGTAAAAAGAGTGTAGCGTATTATTTTTTGCAGAATAAGTGGAGGGGCCAGTGCCTCCCCAGCCCCTTCGGTTTCGACGCCCCTGCGCTACGCCGCTGCTAATGTGCGAACGCGAAACCAGTCGCAGCGAAAACAATCCTTGTTCACTATGCATGCTCATAGGGCCTCTCGCTCATCCGCGCGAAAACAAAATGGAAACTGGCCCTCAGTGCTAAGGTTTGTATTAAAACAAGTGATAAAATTTATAAATTTATATAATTATGTCTATGTTGTGTTGTATTTACAATGAAAATAAACCCTACAACCATCGTGTTTCGGTGATGAAGCAGACCCATCTCTATAAAGATAAACATTTGTCCCATATAAGATTCCGTACGCTGGGGAGTGCCTGTTAGGGAGGAAACTTATTGTGAGCCTACAGCATAGTGAGGTAGGGTAGCCAGTTCCTTCCCTCACCGCCTTTAACTTCCCCAGTATTGTCACCTGGTACCCAGTTGCTGCTGGGTGAACAGTGAGAGAGCATCCCAACTATGATACGAGGGTTGGGCTCGAACCATCGATTTTCTTCTGTTAACTTTGTAGCGAAACAGCCTGGTGCTACGAAGTGGCATTAGGAAATTTGAAGAGATAAATGACTTACGCAGTATCTCGTGGTGTGAAATCTGGAATTGCGTCGTCGGAATAATGGATGATACCAAAACGGGTCTCAGAAGACCCAATTTGGAAAGCATCGCTTAGAGCCTTGATAAATGATTTTACATTGTTGTAATTAGCACGCCCGACACTGCTTGAAGCATCCATGATGATACCAAGGTCGATGGCGTTCTTGCAAGCTATAAAATAATGGATTATTGCTATACATGAAGTAATATTAGTAATGTGTCCATGATACAGTATAATTAATAGGTCATATTGCTAAGCCCATTCGGGGCCTATAAAATTTTACTTACATGAATACGTTTCCAAACAGTTCAGTTCCAAAACAGTTCTGTTCCAAAACAGTTTGGTTCCAAAACAGTTCGATTCCAAAACATTTTGTTTCCAAACCAATTCGGCTCCAAGCACTTTGGTTCCAAAGAGCTCGACTCCAAGAAAGCTCGGTTCCAAACCAGTTCACTTAGGCTTCCTTTTTAAGCAAGACTTAAATGTCACCAACAAAAACCATCTAAGTGAGCTGTCTACAGTTCAGCCATAGATGTAAGCTTTTCTTGAACCACAAATCGTGTGGTCCGTGTAAATGGAATATAGGAGTAAACCAGTTCCTAATCAGTCTCAAGCAAACCTGACAGATGAGCTTTCTTGGAGCCGAACTCCCGTAAACGGCCTCTAAATCTTCCTTGCCTATTGCAGACGCTTTCATCTCTCTCTCAATTATTTCATAGCTTTTGGGCGAAGGCTGAGTCCCAAAAGTCCGTTCGAAGGCATCAATTCTGTACTTTGATATAATAAGTTATGAGAAATACTCGACACAGATCCAGTCCTGAACTTGACTTTCACCCATTGAGTGAGTGCTATATTATTCAAAGACAAATCTCATCCTTGTCGAGATTGGTCGCCTCAAAAGAGCGTGCAGAACCCAAACTCTCACCTTTCTCGCAAGGTTGGTCATTGCATTTCTCCAGCTCCTCAGGCTCCCCAAGGCTGGTACAGTCTTTTCCAGATTCACTCGGTCTAGGATTTGTGCAGGATCGAGATCTTATCCTAACTCCTCCTCCGCATGATTTTGAACATCCAGACCAAGTACTCCACTCACTGTAGCCACCATTAACCACTGACTTTGTTTCTGTGAAATAGTTATTTTCATAAATATTATATTCATCTTATTATATATATATATATATATATATATATATATATATATATATATATATATATATATATATATATATATATATATATATATATATATTTATATATATATACATTTGTAAATATTACTTTTCTATGAGCTATTCCAATTGTAATCAGGTTTAATTTTAGCTATATCTATTTTGTATTTAGATGGAGGGCCCCTTGTAAAGCAGCTACCGCTGAAAGGCTACCCTCCTTGAATATCTGTTTTTTTTAAACTTCTCATGTATATATTCAAATTACTAATACAAATACAAATCTCTCTAAGTATAGGTAATTTGTATCTGGCAGACAAGGTTACACACATAGTCAACAAAATCATACAAAAAATGCAGTTAGGAATACAAGTCCATACACAGTGAAGTTAGATGTAACTATAATTCTTAGTACGTTAGAAGATCAGGGTTAGTCCAGGATTTGTTTCTCTTGCAGAAAATATAATAGGTGGATCGAATGATGATGGCTGTAATTTTGCTTAGTATATAGTTTAAGTGCTGTTTTTCAATACCAAGATCATTGCACATTTCAATAAAAGTTTTGCAGGATTTCCCAAAAATTCCTATAGGGCTGATAGATAGGTTGATAAATTTGGTATTACGGTATTTTGAAGAGAGGGCACGAGTGAGCTGCAGGTATTTGTTACGCTTCCTATCTGCGTTGGTAGTTATATTGGTTTCAAATCCAACGGTAAGCTCGACGATATAGATCGTAGCCGTTCCAATGCAGAGAAGCAAATCGGGACGCAACAGGTCCCCTGTCAAAATGCAAGGTGAGAGAAAACCTGGGAGGTCAACATACAGAGTGGAGTTTTTAATACATGGTAGTGTTGATGCTACAAAATGTAGAGCTGAGTTATGTCTCCAAGTGTAGCGGCCATCCTCAAGATAAGACTAACAGCCTGATACAACATGAAGAAGAGACTCAGGATGCAAGCAAACAGAACAGTCGGGCGATGGTGAGAGTTTCCATTTGTGGAGATTTGTGCGATTAGCTAGCGTGTTATTGAGGTACCGTACAGTGAAATTGAAAATATTTTTAGGCAGCTTACTCTGTGTAGAGGACCACAAAGAGTTGAGAGTTACCAGAGAGTGTAAAAGGAAGGATATGATAAAACCTTGGGATGGAAGCTGGGACTTCAGTTTTTCTTTGTGTTCTAGGCGTACAACCTGTAGGACATGTTTAGTATTCTTATATGAGTCATGTTGTAAGTTCATGCTATTACTGGTATTTTTCCGCAATGAGACAATAGCATCATTCTGTGAGGATTTTAGGGAAGTACGTAGGACATTTTGGCATTGGAAAAATTTAACAGATGGAAGCTGGAGATTTAAACCAAAATGATTTTGAGGAAGGATTATACCACTTAAAGTGGCACTTATTGGAAGGTCCAGCCATTGACGAATAAACCTAATTACGACATTATCAAGATTTTGAATTACCCATGTTTTTGACAATGAAGCTACTGTCAAGATAATTTTGAAAGGATGTAGCTCTGATAGAGAAGTATTTTACTTTTAGGTAGGATAGGAAGAGCATCAATTCGCTTAAGCATCTCAGAGAGAGAGGATTCCAGTTTCTCTTTATGGGCTTCGTTGTTCATTTCAAAGTTGAAATAGCGACCAAGCTACTTAAAAGATTCACTAGATTTGACTCTGGGGACGAGTTCACTGTTAATAAAAAGCTTTGGTTCGTATTGAAGAGATCGCGAGGAAAACTTTTTGATCCCAAAGGTGGCACATTTGTCCACCCTAATAACCATATCTGACCATTTACACCATTTGGTAAAGCAATTCAACAGTAACTGATTTTCACGTTCATTGGTTGTGACAACAGCTGCATCATCCGCAAACTGAAACCAGTGAACTGGCTTTAAAAGACAATCGAATGTAACATGAGAAGAGAAGCCAAGTTGTTTATATTTTTCTTGACGAAAGAACTGAATGAAGGTATTAAAACACATGCTAAATAATAGTGGGCTAAGGCAGCCACCTTGAAGAACACCTCGTCTAACAGGGATAGACGGAGTAAGAAAATCGTCAGTTATGACTGTTGTATGGAAGCCAGTATAGAGGCTTGAAATCAAAGCTTTGGTTTTGGCTGGGATATGGTGATATGCAAGAACTTCTTGAATCAAGCTGTGATGTACATTAACCTCGAAAAGTTTCGGACAAAAAAAGTTTCGGCAGAAGACTGTGTCCGAAAGTTTTTTTGTCCGAAACTTTTCGTTTGCCGAAGTTTAAAGCTGCCAAATGTTTTAAGCCCATTTACACTATCAGAATCGTTGAAATGAGGGACTATTCACAAGACGCGTTACGCTGTTAAGGGGAGGAAGGGTGTGCACAGATTATAAGAGATTGTGCCAGCCTTCCTTGGGGGAAAGGGGGTTATAGGAGAATCATGGTGTGATGCCCCAGAATTTTAAAGATTCTGTTTTTGGCAAGTCCTCCCAGCATGAAATTCTTGTTTGCCTCTAACTGAACTTTTCACCATGAAGTCAAATCAAAGTTTCTTACTTTGTAAAATTTTGTGATTCGTAATAGGGGGAAAGGGCTCAAAATCTAGATCCTTGCTGGGTTAAGGGACATTTACTCCAAATGATGAAAATTGTAATGTTTTATAATTATTCTCAATCACATTCATAGAAAAATATAATACAAGAATAAACACGATACTGCAAACCAAGCTACATAAAAATGTCATTCAGTTTCAATCACACCTGAGACTTATGAGACAGCCATTGATCGGCAAAAAGACAATTTGTTGAAAGGGATTTTAAAGTGCTATCTATGGAAACTTTCCTCTAGCGGAAGTCTTCTTGTAAATGATGCACTGCCCTCTTCTCTCCTCCGAATCTATCTCGTCATCGTTAATTATAATCACACCCTGAAATCCATCTGCTACATTTTGGTCATTTTTGCAATATCCATGCACATCAATGCTTCCAGCTAAGTTCATCAAAGGCTCTTTGTAGTTTGCTTCAATGAGTTCTTTTAATCTCTTCAACAAGATGTCAAGTCCTCCTTTTGGAATAGGGGAAGGGTAATATTTCCCAGAACATGTGAGCGCAGTCGCAGTGCCACCGTGAATAAGGAATAAATGAACATAACGTGAAATTTCCTTGGGGATATGACCAACAACAATGGGTGCGATTTTATAAGCAAATTTGATTTTCCAAGCTACAGCATAAGGATCAAATTTCAAGATATTGCTATCACTTTCATTCTCTGCGAACAACTCCTGGCCTTCTTTTGATGTTTGCCATTTGGATTTGCCATACACATGCCAGCCACGACTTGCAATAATTGTTGAAAAAACAAACTCCATTTCTGCTTTATGCTGTGACTCTTCCTATCCCTCAAAGCTTCAAATACTTGGAATCAAAAATTATTGATACATTTACAATGCCATCCAATCTTCTACTTTCCTATCGTTTCCGATTGTTAAATAATTCTCTGTTAGCATTCCATTTCCACTCAACGTAGCGCTACCTACTTGTCACTGCTAACTTTTTGATTCTGCGACAATGTCAGAGAAAATCATTCACATTCAGTCTAGCTACGAGAACATTCCATTCGTAGTATGAAGACTTTAGATGTTTACTTCAAAAAAGCACCGAAACCATCAGAGGTATTGAAGAAGTCTTTTGCAACTCTGACAGTTGCAGAAGAAACACAAGTGTCAAAAAATCTTTTCGTCATTGAGAACAAAAAGCCTTCGACATCAAGGCGCTCGAAATATAGAAAGTGGAAAGGAAATGAAAGAGCAGAAGTGGGAGAATACACCTATAGACATGGTGTATCAGCATCCGTGAAGCGTTTTGAAGTTCCTATGATTTTTATGCTCTTTTTTTACCAGTTTTTTGTTGTTGGTCGCCTAAATTACTTTTGCCACACATGAGAATACCTAGCTTTTGCCAAGCCTCAATATTCTGAAATTTCTCTGATATGATTCTGAATTGAAGCTGGAGGATAATCATAAGGCTCTGGTGCTATTTGATGTCTTCAAGGAACAGAAAACCCAAGCTGTGATTGATCTCATTGATGAGTACAATTGTCTGTCAGTGTTTGTCTCACCAGATTTAACCCATATCTTTCAGCCTCTGGATTTGGCAATTAATGCAAAAGCAAAACGCTTTTTAAACGAAAAATCTGAAGCTTCGTATAGCCAAAAGGTCACAAAGCTGTTGAATGAAGGCTCAGTTGTGTATGCTTGAAATATCACTTTAGATTTGTCTGTCATGAAGCCAATTCACGCCCGTTGGCTCATAAGTTTCTATGATCATATGCAGAACCAAGTCGATTTGATCAAGCAGAGCTTCTACATGGCCGGCATTTACGATGTCATAGCCATGCCCTTACCTGAAGAAGACTCCTTCATTGACTTAATCTAGCAATAATATGACTTTAAATTTGAAAAATCTCCCAGTCCCATATGCTTATACGCTGTAATCGTGATACTCGCTCTGTTAATTGCTTTGCTGCTACACATTTTCTTCTATTTTTCGCTTCTCTATACGACATTGTATTAGTTTCTAATGGAAAAAGTGATCAAAAGTATCATTCCAATGCATGCCGAAATTTTGAAAAAATAGGACGAAATTTTGTCCGAAACAGCGCAATTTTTGTCCGAAAGTTTTTTTGCCGAAGTTTTTTGTCCGAAACTTTTAAATGCCGAAGTTTTCGATGTTAATGTACTTCACCGAAAGCATTTTTGAGGTCTAATAATGTTATAACTAAAGAACGTTGTTTAATGCGGGCTTTGTCAATAATATTGGCCATCATGGAAGTATGTTCAAGGACTCCAGCGATCTTGGGAGTAAAGCCTTTCTGGATTTCAGCCTCAATAAAGTCATTTTGTCTGAGGAATGAGAAAATAGAATCACGAAGGCAGGAGGTAAAGACTTTTAAGGGCACCGGTTCTAAAGTAATAGGTCTGAAATTAACAGGCTCGTCTCCGCTACCTTTTTTGTGAACTAAGACAGTGCAAGCTTTTTTCCATTCTGCAGGAATATGGCCAGATTCCCATACAACGCGAATAATGTCAGTTAATAGAGACCGTAAATATGGACATCTCTTAAAGCAGATAATGGATAGCTTGTCTAAAGGACAAGGGGATCCAGATGAATTCATTCTGCGTATTACATTAGTGACTTTCTCATAGGAAGGAGGAGATTGGCGGAAAGGAATCGAGGAATCAGGCAAGGAAGGAATCCAGGTAGGACGGGTAAAAGTCCTATGTGGAATGAATTCACGAAACAAATGAAGGAAAAATCTTGTACAATGATCACGTGAAAAGGAAGGCAGGATGGAAGAACTTTTCTCGAGTACATTCTTGACAAAATTCCAAAAGTTACGGCCTATGTGACGATCATAATTTTCAGTAACAGTATAGTTATTAGCAGCACCCGGAATGTTGTTCAGCTTTGAGCGAAGGAGGCGAGATACATACTTAATATCTGAGAGGGCTGCACCTCGATGTTTCAATTGGGCCAATTCTTTCTTGAGCTGTTTAGTAGTTAAATCCTTATATTTATGGAAATTGTTGTCAGTTTGATTAGTGGATTTAATCGTTCCATAGTTGGTCTTGAAGAAATCATAAATAGAATCGTCTATAAATCTAATAGTTTGATCCAATGAGTCTGATTTCAATTTGATATTTGCGAATATTGATCGAAAGTAGGTGTTTGCTTCAATCCATTGTTCGTGCGACTTAGGCAGCTTGACTCCGGGCTTTAAAACAAAAGTAGCGAGTGAGTCAACAGTCACTTCCTCTTCTTCGTAAGAAACTACGCGGGGGTCAATATTTGAATTTTCAAAAACTGGCGGTTGACAAACGTCTGAACTATTCTTAATTCGACACTTTCTTTGATGCATTTTGAGGCCTTTCATGCCTTTGCATTCCCTACCGCAGCTGCACTTGACGACCATACAGGCACCGTTTGATTCTGAATCTCTTTGTAACGTGATATTCCCAGAATCACCTTGCTCATCCACGTTATGTACAATACCGTTCAAAAAGTCTTGGGACGATTCGAAGTTTCGAAGGATGTTTACGTTAATAGTTTTAAAAACATGCATTTTGATCCTCTCTTATCAAATAGGACAACCGACTATAACCATGAAATTTTTATATGACATTGTTTATGTTTCAAAGATTCTCAGTTGCGCCACAGTATTCGAAAAAGATTAAACGAAAAATTTTTCTAGGCCAAAAACATGAACATGGCATGTATCAAGCGTCTTGAAATATCACACGAGAAGCGCTTGGAAATTGCTTTTTACAAAAATAATGGTAAAAGCTATCAAGAAATTGCAACAATTGTGGGGTGCTCAAAGAATGCAGCTTTCGCTGTATGCAAAAAGTTCTTTAAATTTAGAACCGTAAAATTTCTGCCAAGGGTTGGTAGACCAAAGAAGATCAAGGCGCCAAGACATGAAAAGTCTTTATTGAGAGTGCTGCGATGTAGTAGGTTTGAACCTTTACAAAACATTGCGTTGGCGTGGAAAAAAGTCTAACTTTTGAATCATTAGCAAAAAACACAGCAAGAAAAATCATTAAAATATATAGCTTTTAAAGCCGCATAAGAAAAAAGCCCTCATTGATAGCAAAAATTAATCAAAATAACTTAACGTTGCCACATAGAAGCAAAGTCGACGCGATCATTCTTTTATCGAATCGTCCCAACACTTTTTGAGCGGTAGTGTAGCTTTTTCTTGCATCTCCAACTATGACGGCCTAACGACTGGAAGTCTTTCTCACAATACACACAATCGATAAATACAACAAAAATTGACAATAAACGTAAGCGAAACATTTTAAAGTCAGTCTTGAATCCAATGTAGTATTGGGAATGAAAATACAATGCGAAAATCCGTAACCAAGTCAAGCAATGCGCTATAAAACGAGAGCTGTGTACAGCAACGTCTGGACGTCAATGCTCAACAACCATAATGGAAACTTCATTTATTTTCAAATTCTCTACATACAATCATAAACCTCACTATGTCTAGGTAGTTTACAATTGGTCAATACTATCGTTATAATGTAAGAAATTATAAAAAAAAAACAAAAAATAAAACAAAAATGAAAGCAACAACAACAACAACAACAATATCTCTAAGCAGCAATAATATAGCTTAATTAAATAAATAGAAGCTCTGGACTTTCCCATTCTTTACCTCGTATGCAAAACACGTAGTATGTAGATCGTATGGCAATGCTTGTTAATGTCCTTGTAATATAGTTTATATGTTTGTCGTCAAAACCAATCTCTTTGAGCATGATAAGAAAGTCATTAGACTGAAGAGAGAAGACTCCTAAAGTACTAATAGACAGACTGATAAACTTAACACTATCAAACTGATGTTGTTGGAGTCTTATCAAATCTTCATACCTTTTGGCTTTACGTACAGCATTGGTCAACAGATTAGTTTCAAATCCAACAGTCAATTCCAGAACATAGAGGCATTTTTTAGAGATAGTGAGGAAAAGATCAGGACGAAGAGAATACCCAGAAAGTACTGAAGGGGTAATAAAGCCAGGGAGATCCACATAAAGAACTGAATCAGGGACTGATTTAAAGGAGTTTGCAATAAACTGAAGCATTGAGTTGTGACGCCAAGTGAAGAGGCCGTCATTAAGATATGTGGAGCATCCCGCTACAACGTGAAGAAGAGATTTTGGCTTCAGACAAAAGTATATATATATATATATATATATATATAAATATATATATATATATATATTTATATACCCTTGTATCTCCCTGTTTATACATTTCTCAGTTTAGGGCTTTAAGATATTTAAAATGTACTTCGATGTTGCCAGTAAAACCTCGTCTCTGTAATTGAATGTAACTTGTTTTCATGGACAAAAGTTGCAAGCGGTGATTTCTTTACAGCTACTCCGTTTCGAAATGGCACCGCAATGAAAGATGTAGAAATGGACACATCTTATTGGTTAGCAGTTTGATGTAAGCAAATCCGCTGATTGGTTTAGAACAAAATGTGGGCTATGCTATATAAACCTGCCTTGTAGATACTGACCATTCTACGAATATCCATTTCATGCTACTTACTGTTTGCTCTGACTAGTTGATAAATGTAATTTGTCTTGTCTTTTCCAATGCACTCAGTTTCAGCTGAATCCACGCAAGGGTTATAATCAACACCTATACACCTATCTGATTTTCCTTGCATTGCGTATCTCTCCTCTGCAGACGGCCCAGACCAGCATTCCCCGTGGAATTGCAAACCAAAATATGAGTATCCTCGTTGCTCCGTCAGCTCTGCGCATCTGCAGTACAGCCTATTGATAAAATTATTAACGTAGACAGTTCGACATTGGGACTTGTCGTTTGAAGAAAGAAGATACAAGAGATCAATGTAATATAGCAGAAATGCTTAAGTTATATCACTGGATGAAACATTATTACAATATTGACTTGGAATTTTGTAAGCTGCAAGAATGCACGTTCTGTTTTATAAGAAAGCCACCTTTTTTCCTGAGCCTCAATTCTCCTAGCTTTCCCAAAATTGAGGCTACAATTTTCTTAAAAGTTTTTCAACTTTCATTGGAGTAAACTGGCTAAAAGAGATCGCCATTACTTGTTATAAAAGTTTTATCTTTGTTGACCAAGATTATCAAAGAAGAGTTTCGATCTTTGTAAAGGAGCTTACAACGAATGAGTTGAAATCAAGAGGCAAGTAATTTTCTTTAACGAGGCAGATAATCGTTGATGAACGTTGCTCGATTTCCATGGTGTCCAAATTATCTGCCCCCTATTGTATTTCGCTTCTTTGAATGTTTATGCTAATGAGACTTTGAACTCACTCACACTTTGTAGAGAGCAATGTGGCTGATGAATGTCATGACAATGGCCAATAGATGATGCAGAAAAGTAGGAAGTAAATAGGGTCTTCAACGATACTTACGAGTGGAGAGTTGCTGGGTAGTCCTTCCAGTTGATTAGTATTCCATCGAAATTATGATTGATCAGGTCTCTCCGATTGACTAACTCATAAATCAAAGGACGCACCGGTTTCACGTAGTCGTGATAGCAGCCAACTTTTTTCCACTTTCTTTCACATTTTTCTGCACCTGCAAGTCAGATATTTTCCTTGTGAGAAAAATTTATAAATCAAGCCGGATTCCCTTAAAGCCTACCTGTACAATACCAATGTTCCTAAGGAACTTTTACTGCTAAAAACAAAACCGTACAGGGATCTTTCCATGTCGAATATGTTGTGGTTGCAAACAGCCAAGAATTAAGACGTCATTTCGATAAATTGCAGATTCTCGTATGTGGAATTCACGTGAACTGTTTGTTACTTAAGTAGTGATGTTTCATTAAGAGCTTTGCGTTGACACAATGTCTATAGCATTCTGTCCTAACACCTAACACCCAGTACTTAAGAATGTCTATAGAGTTCTTAACGTGCAGTTAAATTTAGGAGTTAATGAGGACCTTCAGCACTGTAAACTTGTAAAAGGATGTGCAATAGTAGAGAGCTGTAAGAACTAAGCCTAGAGCTAGGTTCCTTATGAAAACCCTGCATTCATGAACAGTCAGGGTGAATCTGAGTGCATATTTCCTAGAGATCTCTTACACAGAAAGTCAAATCGGAGATATTTTGACGCAAAGTTTTGGCACAGAACCATGCTCTGAGCAATTGTTGCACAACTCTCATTAGGTCACCACAACCAGGTGGCATTTTTTGTATACTTGATCGTTAACTGACCTTTCTCTTTGACACAGAGAAAACTGCGCAAGTCATACGCACGGTGTAGAATGTATTGTGGAAGAGGACTCTCCGGTGCACCATGAACATCAGATTCACACTGGATCCATAGTGTAGCTGTTTGAATTGCCAGTTGTTGCAGACAATCGTATCAGATAATTCATCCATATTCTGCTTCCCAATGAGTTTATCAAAGTAGCAATCGAAAGAAACTTTCACATTTCTTTACAAAAGTAGTTTTAACAGCATGATACTAAATATCTATGTAATTATGTTTGACTCCACTGCAAATATTGTGACACGAATTCCAGGCTTGCAACTCAATCAATCCATAGATACGGACTGCAACATTGAAATGCTAAGTGTGTAGTTTTGCTGGCTGCATGAAATTTGAAATGCTAGTGTAATCAAGGTCTCGACACGGTAGCGATCCCTTCCTCAGATTCAACCTCGTAGATTGTAATATTCGGTTCTGCGTATGTTCTTGATCAATTACGCATAAGCAATTTATGCTCAATTCCTTCGAAAACTGCTTGCTTTATAGTTCTACCTTTGTTGAAATAATCGCTATGACTAACAATGTGCTCTATGAAAGTTCTTCACGTTGTTTAAAAATAGGAAGTAAGTTTTGTAGCTGTTTGGTCCCAGCAAAGTTTCATCTTACCCTTGTTTGATCAAGTTTTGTTTTGGAGCGAAACTTTGTCTGTTTTACGCATCACGACTCAATGTATATAGACTTTCACGTTCAGGACTAGAACCAAGCTAATATAAATGACAAAATAGAGCTCTTCAAATACATTACTAAAGTCGTCTAACAAAGGTATTTCCTAACGAGTGTTTAACTGATCTTTGCCTACTAATATTCACACAAAAGCTTTCAATTCCTGGTCATTAATCAAACAGTTTTTACTTATTGCAAATATTAGTATTTTTGGAAAGGTTAGCAGGTTTTTCAGATTATGATAGATACGTAGTTCTGTTGCCCACCTGTTTCAATTTCCTCTGATGTTCCAGCAAAAAATGTTTGAATTACAGACATGGTCAGGCGTACCAAAGAATATTGATTCAATTTTTCGTAGAGCGCCTTCATAGTTTCCAAAAAAATGCAAACGGCCTGTGATTTACGGTAAAGCCCGCGAACTGAATGCCAGAATATGTAACTGACTATTGATTACTCGATATGCGGAGTGCAACCTTATTATTGCCTACACTCCTTTTAATAAGAACTAGTAAAATTGAGGTTTAGGCTGGCTGTTTTTACTTTTTCAACAATTTTCAGGCTAAATTGTTCTTAATTTTTCTTAAATTACTAGGGTGTAGGCAATTTTGACATTTAGACAATATACAAGAAAACATTGAATGTTTATGAAACATGCATTAGTTTTAATAACATCATCAGAAGACGAAAGATATACTTTCTTGCAGACCTATAATCATTGCCAAAAGTCTTGGTAAACTTTCAGATTTTTACTAACTGAAGATTACGGTGTTTCAAGGTTCTTTCGGAAAGCAATGCAGAGATTAGCAAGTTTTGTATCAGTCTCTAATCATTTTGCAACAGTGCTTCAGCCTCAGCTTGTTCTTAATTTGTTCTTAATTTCCCAACAATTTTGAGGCTCATGTTTTTATAAACTTGTTCTTATAACAAAAGAGTGTAGTCAAAGTAAGGGAATTTCATTATTGACTGAAATCACCAGAAGATTTGTTTTCGAGGATAAGAAAGTAAATATATCACCACTTTCGTAAGAAGCGTAGATTCGACTGCACGTGTAAGTAGACATTTTCAAGGCAAGACAGTTATTTACAGGTAATTGCTACTGCTTGGCCGTGCAATGGAGTAATTATTATATAGTCTTTATGAAAGAGGTGATATCTTTGCATTCTTACTTTCAGTAATCAAGTTTCTGGTGATTTTATTCATAATTGAATTAAAGAAGTAATTTCATTCATTTATCATTACAAAGTAGGTAGAATAGTGTGCCAAAATGATTGAAGAAATTTTCAATCTAGTAACCAACTACAGTGGAAACACGCGATAACACCAGCTATTCTTTGGTACGTGAATGAATGTTACCTCAAGACTTAAAATAAACCTAATTCAGTGTGAAATGCACTAAGTTAACAACGTGAACCACCGTGAACCTGATAGTTATCACCATTGTTTGATAAAATTCTCTTGTAAATCTGCTGCAAATCAAAATGAGACTGATTTGATTGCGTTTAAATGATATCACAACAAGCATGCAAATAATAGAATGTCATCTCGCAAAACAATACAGTTAAAGTATTTTTCTGAACCTCTAACAAATCTTGGTTGACTTTCCATTCTCATTCAATAACGGATTAAGTGAACATACCTAACTCTACGCGTCGCTACGATTCCATTGCAACTTACTTCAGCATCTTTAAATATCCTGCATTTCCCCTCACTTGTATTATCTTATTTACTGGGTCTCAGCCTAAATATTCTGCAGCAAGTTAAGTAATCAAACATTGAATAAGCTGTTTGTTTATAGCAAGTAGGTAAGCCTCTATCGACTTTGCTTGCGGATCAACTTTGACTGATGAGTAAAAAGATACCGTGAAGGAAGAGAGAAACACTTGATGGCAGGTTCCTTCTTCACAACAAAAGCATTTTCGTTGCAGATATGAGTGCAAGTAGATATCCTGCAACTATTGCTCAATATGCATGAGCTTTTTCTGCTTCCGTAACTCTGATCAATGAGTTTTCGTAATGACTTAAAACCAGGCAAGAATTTAGAGGTGGACAGGGTGGATATTGCCTGCCCAGTTAGAAGATTCTGCCCCCCCCCTTGCCCTCAAGACATTTTAAAGCTAAAATTATGTGTTTACTTAAAGACTCAGAAAATAGAAAGTTTGACAGAAAGCAATCAGAATATTAACATTTCCCACACATATCAATGATTTCATCAATCTCTGTTTCTCCAGAATGGGTGTATCTCTAAGCTCAGAAAAGGCGTTTTCCTAGAATCTATGGGGCTTCGTTTCAAACATTTTTCTGGAGCCTTCGCCCTCAGACACCATCCTTTCCATTCCCTACTGGCATACCATCTTTTCAGAGCTAGCTTCTTACTTCTTTAAGCTATTGAAGCTTTCTTGCAAATACATATTTGAAAGCTGGATAAAGAATGGCATATACCGTAAATGACTGAATAACTGCCAGGAACAAATGTTTCTATTTCAATCCTGATCCCTGGAGCGTTAGCTAAATTTAAAGAACATGAGCAAATTCTTCTACAAAGCAATACTATTTTCCTTTAACCATGTCCTAACAAAAGATAATTTGATAGAAGGAAGCAGGACAAATTGCGTGTCAGTTGCTTTGGAGGAACCAGAAAATAAGACGTTGATCCTGCCGTTCCTTTGAAATTCATGTTTACCACAAAAAGCAAGGGCTGCCACTGTTATTTAGGAGGAATTTGCAAATGGAGAGGCAATTACCCTCGTTTCCACTTGAGGATCGCTGATCTTTGAATTGCAAAAGTGCCCCCAAGTTAACTGTGCACGGCAAATCTGCAGCTGTTTACACTAGACTCAAATAAGTGCCCAAGCCTTCATGACTATCATCAATTCAAACTGTCATTGCTTCTTGCTTATGAGAACACTTGAGGGTAGTCTTCAGTCATTTACTGTAAGTTAACATGGGAAAGCAGGCTAACGTATACTTAACACTAACAGTCAGCTCTTGTGAAATGCTATATTCTTTTCATTTTCATCTGATTCACAATAATGATTTATCTGCTTAAATATAGTCATAGCACCTGCAATTGCAGGACAACAAAAATAAAGAAACTATTTGTTGATGCCAGGTTTAATAGCAATAAAAACACAGTTGGTTTACAATAAAATCATATCGTTAAAGCAACAACTTTTCCAAAGCTCATTTTTACCAAGTAACCCTAATTTGACCTGGTCCTGTTTTGCATTCTTTCAAACACTTTACAAAAAGTTGCCGTACTTCCTCGGAAAGCTCAAATTAGTTTATTCTCAGTAAGAGACGTAAGAAGCATTTGGAGAGTGAAGGGGTGCATGGGCTGAGGGGCACTTGAGTCACACCCGGCAGTTTAAGAGCCACACCAAAGTTTGCCAAACTTGCTTCTTGTGCAATTTATTTATTTCAAGGAGAGCCAAGATAGAATTATGAAGAATGTAAGAAAACATGATGTATTCTACACCAATTGAAGACGAGAACTTCTGATTTCGAGTGTTTTCAAATGTGCAAACATTGGGAATACATTCCTTCAGCATCCCACATTCTTACTCTCTGATAGTAGCTACCCCAAATGGACAAGTAGCATTTGAGTTGCCGTTCAAAGATATTTTGACAATGATTACTTGTGGCACTTATGGGAAGAACATGTTGTCTTTCACATCAATTCTCTCTTGACATTGAGTTCCAATATACTGAACGTTCTAATAGATATTTCAGTTGTTATCATTTTAGCTTGCTATTTCCCACACATCAGTTTTCTCTTCTGCTGGTCATCTATCTACAAAGTGCTATAGATTACTTCTTATCGTCAGTTGCAATGGTAGTATCCTTGGGTCCTCTATCCTTTAACAGCACATCCTTCCAACCTTTTATCAATGAAATTGCATTGGCTAGATTTATCAAAGTATTTGCTGTTTATCAAGGATTTTTAATTCAGAATCTATTGTTGTAGCAAGCCTTGTAGGCTTTTATAGGAGAATACAAGACCGGCACCATCCAAATACATAATGTTTCTAGCAAAAGGCCTAAAGAGGATCCCTGAGGCAGCTCCATTCGTTTATACTTTTACTCGATGACCTTGTCCCATTAATCTTCCAGCACTTTTCAATTACTGAGATCAGTGCTCTGTACCGTGTGGTGGAAGAGCTCTTGGAGTAGCAATACAGAGTTCTTATTTTCAAACTTGTTCTACCTATTTTTCATTAAGCAATTTCTTCTGACTTACAGGATCATTGGGAACCTAGTACATAATTCTATAAGCTCTTATCATTGATGAAATAAAAAATTTTGAAAGAAAATTTAAAAAAGTAAATTAATTTGAGACATATTGATCTCATGGATAGGTATGAAATTCATTTGCGACTTAACAGCGTTGTGTCAGAGACGTTCCTACTGTTTGTAATAAAAATAAATACACTTTCATGGTCCTACTCAAGTATTGTAAGTTGTACATGGGTGAGTGTCTGATTGACTATAGTACCCACATGTTGTACAGATGATCGGTGGTTCAAGGCTTACCTCGCGCCATAGTTTAGATGCTCGCTCACTGTCCACTCCACAGGAATTGGTTACCAGCTGGCAACACTTAGGAGGTAAAGGTAGCAAAGAAAGAAACTTGCCCCCCAACCGAATGATGTCAATAAATAATTTTCAGATCAGAGGTCTTTAGACACACATTCATGTGTAATTTTTAATTCAAAATAAAGCACTTCCTATAAAAGAAGAAACAGCCATTCACTTATGTCACAAGGAATGCCTTCTTGTAGTTTTGCCGCTCAACTATAGCCACTATTTGAATTAGGCACCTTTGATATTGCTATCCAAAAAGCCAGCTAGATTCTACACAATAAGGCACGGAGAGCTTAAATGTTATTCTTAGGTGAAGCAATCATGTTTCCTTTCATACATTGAAACAAATTTAAACAAAATTTAAACAAACAAATGATGCAATTTTTGTCTTAAGTAAAGTATAGACTATATAAATGTATCAGTTATCTCGAGCATTTTAAAAGTAGAATAGCATTTGCTAATCGAAGCGACAGTGATGTATGCTTAAAGGTCCTGCTCTTTTGGTTTGCAATAGTAAGTAATTCTAGTATTCGCTACCGATGTTTGGTCAGCGTCGTTTTTACAGTAGCACTACACTGTCTTGACATTGTCCTGGCTTCTATTAGCATTTAAAATTTGCTCCATAAGTCTATGATGCATATTCCATTTCTCAATTCAACTTTAGTTTTATTTGCTAAAGACATGCCTTAAATGTAGTACAAAAAAGACGACTCTGTAGCTTATAGCTAAAGGAATCTTTCAGCCAAGAAGCACTCCATGTTTACTACAATTTGGAGCAATTATGCAAAAGTAGAGCAGACAACATTGGAAAATGAAAATTTCCAAGATTAATACTTTCTTTCAGATCTTTTATACCCTGAGATGTGTCAGCTGACCAAGCATTTAGGATTTTGGGTTAATCTTCCTCTTCTCAAAGTAACTTGATTCAGAAATTCTGCAAGAAGTTGCTTGATTTATTGTGCAGAGGAAAGAGAAGACTTTGAGATTTTCTAATGACTTTTTGCGTACTTTCAATAATGTTTTCAGGCATTGATGGCCCTGTCTAGGAATGTAATCCAAGCAAATACATGAAAAGCCTGCAGCAAGTGCCCTGAAGAGAAAGGTCGATCTGCATGGTCTACACTTCAAGGTTAACCGTGAAATGGCTTCGGCCAAAACTGATGCAAAACAGATTTAATCATTAAAGAAAACATTTGAGATTCACTTATTCAAAGTTTGAGTAATTCTCTTAAATCTCTTTGTTCTTTTTGTGTATCAACCTGCAAATCATCAATGCTAGGACAAGTGATGAATATGTGCTCTGTTTAATGCACAGTATGTAGCTTAGGATGCTCCATTACTACCAATCTGCACTTTTGTCTTCTTTACTAGAGTCCCTTAAGGTATCACTCAGTTCTGTTCAGCATTAGGGTCTTTGTTATAAAGAAATTATTGCAAATTTTATATCACTTAAGTTAGTCCTATTCTGGTTCATAGCAAACGTTGCCGTAGAAGTTGATAGAGCATGGACATTGGAGCTAGTTAAGGGAGAGAAACAATAAAGCAGCTCAAAAATACTTGCTAGATAGAATGTTCAATTAATCCATTCATAAGCACAAATAGAAATCAGTTGTGCTTTAACAGCTGATACCTCACCGGCTGCTTCAAACATCCCTGTCCAAGCGGACTACTGTTCGTATACCTATCTATAGAATCCTTTCTTGATCCTAACTTTCGAATCCTAACTTTCGAATCAATATGCCAGAAATCTCTAAAGCCCCATAAGATTTAACCTTGCTGTTTTACCTATAACCGTTCTCGGTAAGGTGAGGCAAGTAACTCACAATAATGTGTTATTTGAAGCAACTTCAGTGAATCAACTGCTTGGGAAAACATTAGCCTTTAACTTCAATATATTACTCTCAATAGATCCTTGTGAACTAGCAATTTTTCTGAGCTTTATTAAAGCACAGCCTACTTTCATTCAACGTGTTAGCTTTGAAGTCGTTTTATACCCATCCATTATATGATCACTGTTACTTTAATGAAGTATTCATTGCCAGGCGTCATTGTTCAGACACTTCAAGCAACCTTCATATTATTCTCTTCTCGCGGAACCTGGCAGAGAACGTAAAGTTCTCCTGCCAAATTCCATCACATTTTACTTCCAATAGCGAACATTCCCTATTGTCTCAATATAGCGAAATTTAAATTTTGTTGCAAGATACTAAATCTCGCGCTAGATTCTAGAAGAAGTGATGTCGCTAAGAGTTATATCTTACCAAGCGACTGATGCAGGATCTAGTCATTTTCAAGTAGGCTGTTTCCTCGAATAGTATTGCTCACCTTTGTAAAGCTAAGCAAATTTTCAGTTAAGCGAAGAAATGTGAGCATGAAGTTCTACACATGGTTTGCAAAGAGAAGAAACCAGAACTTATACTTGAATATGCGAAATCCATTATATCGATAGTGGAGCTACTACGCTTCGGCCAAGGCTACCATTCAAATGCTATACCTCTTTTTCCACTTAACACTTTTACTCAAATAACACTACGTTTGGAAAAGTTCATTAACTTATTAAGTTATATTCTGTCAATTTGTAACTAGCTCTTGGCCACACAATGCAATTGACTTTGCAACACTATTAAACCAATAAACATCTTTATACATTATGTCAGATTTAAGGCTACAACTGGCAATCACTTTACAGAAATAAAATCCCCGCAACAAAATGTAAGACCTATACTCCTCTTTTCAGCTCTATCTTCTTTCACAACCCTAACAAACTTTTCACATTCACTACCATAACATAAACAGCAGTATTATAACTAAATACTATACTCGTGTCACCTTACCAATTAAAGCTATTACTTATTGTCTCATTTACTCTTTCCCTTACTTACTTATTGCTAATTAAAAACTGGACAAAGTCAATGCTATAAACTTTTTATCTTCTTGCCTCAATGTTCAAATAAGCCTACCTTGATTCATGTGTATTTTCTTAAAATTCCTACTTTTTCTCAAACTATGAATGAAATCCTACATTAAACTTGTAAAAAGACATGCCTTATGATAGAAATTACGGACAATTTTCGAAAGCAAAAGAGCGTACCTCCCAGTGTGCAGATGAGTGTCGAAACCAAAATGATAGACTTCATCATTTTCTTGCGAGATGAATCTTCCTTCTGTTTGCAGCCAATGAAAGACCAAGTTCATGAATGAGAGTTGAACGGGTTTTACGCGGCTTTATATGCAGGTCATAGGGCGATTGTTTACAGGAGATCACGCAGCGATAATCAATAAGATCGCATGATAGAGAGGCTCGGGAAACACATGCACATATGAAACCGTGAACATTCTTATTGTGATCATTCGTCGTCAAGGTACTTCATATGATGCTTTGGCTGGGCAGGTATGTTATCAACAGTGACTGTCACGGTTTGACTATGCAAGCCATACAAGGGAAGAATCGTCATCAATGTCGACTTGAGTTCAATACGGAAAAACTGAGGGCGTACATCATACATGTGCGTCGGCTTATCTGTGTATTTTTCGAAATGAGGAGAATTTCTCCAGGCGACATACAGTTTCCACTTTGGGCTCTGGGTAATACGAACTATGAGGATTGTTGTGAAATGTGATGTGACTTAAAAAATGAAACTACAAATTATATTCACAAAGCTTGAGGGAAAATATGACTCTGGGAAGTTTTGAACCATATTTGTATAAGAATTGTCTTTTAAAGCTTTGAGAGATTGTTCAGCTCTAACATTATGACTGCTAAGAATTTATGAACAAATGAATAGCTTAGGGTTCAATTAATCTACTTCTAGTTGAGCTTGAACTTTTTTATCTTTTACCTGACATTTTTAACCGGTAACTTGCAAAGCATACGCATAAATTCTGCTGAACAATAGGTACAGAACATCCATAAAAGAATTTAAATCAACTTATGATTTTCATACCTTTTCCCAAGAAGCAGCTTTCATATCATTCATGAGAGTTTTCATAAAGAGGAGAGCAAGAATAACAGAAGTCAGGACACCTGGATTACTGATTTCTGTATAATTATGTTCTATTTCTGGCCACATGTTTTGCTCTACCACAATGGTTCCCAAACTGGAGTCCGCGGTCCCTTGGGTCACTGCGATGGGTGTCAGGGGTTTGTCATGGCTCGTTCAACTTGCAAGTTTGGTTGCTTTACTAACATGTATCACTTTTGATATTTGCTTTCTGTGAAATTATAGCTATCAAAAGATGCATATGTATCTTGATATATGAAGAACTCTATCTATAGAGTTCTTCATATATAAACTGCCTACCTATTATCTAATAAAATATTTCATCTATACAGTATTATCGAATTTAGTCCTTCAAATGCTATGATGACAACAAATTTTAACATATGCACTCTTACAACTACTTTTTAAGTCAAATGCTCTTCCACTATGTCAGTTTTCCAATTTCGATATTTCAAACAGCCAGTAACTTGCTTAAGCTTCTTGTAAGCAGATTATAACTTCTCTTTGAAAATAGAGAATTCATTACCCTAACTGAACACCTTTAAGAAGGGTTGGCTACTGGTTAAATACAATAGCTCTGTTTTCAGATTCAAAGTGAGTTGTTGCAATTAGAGTCCAGGAACGATACCGTCGTCATTCATGTTGGTGTAGCATAGTGGATAAATCTTGATTGGCTGTTAGCGCGATCTCCAATTGGGGAATCGGCAATAAAGCAGAAGATTCCCCAATTGGGGATCGCGCTAACAGCCAATCAAGATTTGTCCACTATACTGTTGGTGTCGTTTATAACAGATCATTCTTCTTGGTTTTGCTATACATGTTTGTTTACTTTATTTTCCAGGTTTTCTCTGCCATCCTCTGAACCTATTATTTATTAGCTCAGTGCATTGTTTTTTTGAGTTAATCAACCTTTCTATCGTCGTGCTTTATGCCATTGATAACATTAAAACTCGCCAAGAGTAAACTGTTAAGAAATTAACTATGAAAATAATTATGTATGAAATTACCTAAGCTAGCATATTTCAGTAAGAAGACGCTTCATTAAAAATTGATATTGCAAATTTTGGGATAGAAAGCTTGAGCTCATCGTAGAATCACCCACAAACAGCAAATATTATGGAATCAATGACTCCAGCATTTAATTAAGCAACATCATTCGCACTTGTACTTTTCGGCTTAACACATAGCTAACTAAAAATTCAGCTAAGATTAACAAGCACTATAGAAGTACCTACCAAACTCGAATATGAATGAATATCTAGGAATATCATGACTTTCAGGAGAAAAGGAGAAATGCACTCACACTTAGGATGGCCATACGTCCTGCTTTTGGCAGGATAGTCCTGTTTTTGAGTCCCCATGGCCTTCAGTAGATTACTGTAGTTCCACTGCTGTCTGATAAATGAACCTTCTAAGTATATTTCGCACATTGTATGTAAGTTTTCAGATCTTATTTCCTCATTAAAGATATGTAATTCGGATTGAGATGCAGTGTAAGCAATATTTTAAAGCAGTTATATGCGCATTTAGATAGTATTGCGCAAGTATGTGATCGTTTCTTAGTGTGAGGAAAGAGTAAGTGTTACATTTTGGCCTTGTTGTAATAAAGTAATCTAGTGGTAATATTGATTTCTATATGATGCTGTATGTTGTTATAAACAGTTGTGGCAATTGCATAAAGTGCATTTCTATAATATGTCTCATTGTCATCACTTTTCTCTCTGCCATTGAAAAGAATGAATTCATTTTGGATCATTTTTCGGGCAACATACGAAAGCCACAGCCTTAATTTCTGGAAAATATTGGCCATTTTCATCACTTTTCAATCTGCAACGCCAGTAGTCGCTCTAGAATGAACTTGCTAGCGTGGTAGTAATTTGAGTAGAAAAGCTGGAAAAGGTGGGAAATTTCTAGCACGATTTGATTTTGTGTTCTGTGCTATATCACCCTTTAGTCGAATTTCTCACTGTACATCATTGCACTTAAGGGTGTAGTTCCCAATATGGCATGGTTTGTAAGAGCTTATTGCATGTTAAAGTTTCCCCATTCTGTAAACAAAACAGTATTAGCGAAGAAAATCTGCAGACGATCTTTTTGCTCAAATCTGTCGATAGCTTAACTCTCCCTTAGACTAAGCTGTGCTTTTTATAAAGTAATCTGTTGAAACCTTTTTAATTGACCCTTTGTGGATAACAGGACAAATTGCAGCCAAATTTGACACAGATTGTTGAACTGGCGATTATCTGTTGTCTGCTGGGGAGTACCTTCTCGCTTAGCAAAGACAGAATATCTTCGATTCTGAGAGAGAACATCAAACTGAACTGAGCAAATACTTTCATAGAGAATGAATCAATTTCTCTTTAGTTTGAATCGCGGGTAACACATCACCATGAAACAAAAGTTTCACGCAAATATTAAAAGTCAATTTGATACTTACAAGTAATTCATGGCAAGCGGATCTTTTCCCCAAAACAACTAGAAGTACTCCTGTTTTTTCAGCTGGTTGATATTTAAGAGGAATCAAGAAAATCTAGGCAAATAGCATGAATACGGACACTTGAATTTAAAGAAATTCCATGATTACAGCCCTGAGTCTAGGCAAATAGGATTGCAATGAGATTTGTGTGTTCAATTGACAACATATATATTGTTGAATAGTATCAAGTAAATGCTTTGGAAATTTGATTGCACTCTGATTTGCTATAATCCTTAAGGTAACCATTCTTTTGAAGGTCGAGTAATCTCAATCAATGCAAGCTAACATCATTTCTGCATAAGGCCTGTATGAAACCAAACAAGAAGTAAACAATAAAAGTTTCATTCCAGTTTGCTTAAATTTTGCTCACATCAAGTTCAAACAAGTATATCTTACTAAATTTTTTTCTTATAAGACAAACGTACATAAGAAACTGAGGCTCAAAAAGCCGAAATCTTAAGAAAATATTAAGAAAATCGCGAGGCTCAAGGTCGAAAGCTCATCTTTTCTACGTGCCAGAAATCGATATAAGCTCATTCTTTGCAAGCTCCTTAACAAAGATTGAAACTTTTCTTTGATAATCTTGAATACCAAGGATAAAACTTTTTTATAGCAAATAATGGTATCCTGTTTTAGCCAGTTTATTCTAGTAGGATTTAAGAAAATCTTCAGAAAATCTCAACCTCAATTTTAGATAAAGTTGAGAAAATTGAGGCTTAGGCAGTAAACCGGTTTTCTTATTAAAAGAGAACCAGTGTAGTTCACAAAGCGATATGTATTGCGACGCTGACATTATACTCATTAACATTATTTACAGTTTGTGCTACATAGTTACAGAAGCTAAATTGATACCAATTATTTATAAAGTAATTTACAAAGATTATTACAAAGAATATTTAAATCTACATATCATAACGGGCAGGTAACAGACAGATTATACAATCGCAACAATTTGCACACATTGCAATTGCAAAATTTCCATGTAGGCTTTCCTTGCTTTTTGTAGTTTCGGATATTTTTCTGACTGCAATGATGATTTACGAGGAATGGCATTCAAATCGTTATTTAATATGCTTTATTTGGTCGAACTCAAAAATGTTAGCAATGCAACACTTGTTCTTTCTCTTTTCTTCTTGTTTCAGCTGCTCCTACTTCAAGTAGCGTCACTACAGCGTATAGCTTATCTTTATTCTCCTCAGTCTCTAGAATCTTCTTCGATGTCATCCATTCACCTTGTGGGACTTACCAGTTCCATTATTTCTCTACCCACATACTTTCTCTCCCTTCTCTTAGCATGTCCATACCACTTCATGCTGCTCTCTCTAGCTTTTGTGGATATTTCCCTCACCCCCAACTTACACCGTACTGTCTCGTTTCATACTTAGTCTCCCCCCCTCCAGCAACCTTTTGCCCCATATCAACTTTCTCGTCTCTGCTATAACCATCTTTTCCTCATGATCTTATTAGGAGCACTGTCTTGATTCCACACAGCATAGCTGATCGCACATTTACTTTATATAAAGGTCCTTTTACACTAACTGGTGTATTCAAGTCACACACCAACTTTGATACTTTTTGCCAATTGCTCCATCCTGCCTGTGTTCTCTCTGCAACACTTGTTAACATTTGTTATTCTTAGTAAAATTTATAACTCCAGTTGAAAATTGAATCCTTGAGAAATTGTCTTGCTTCTTGAAAATGGTTACTGTCGCGAATCTTGCATCCTGTTTTATAGAACAATGATTGTAGACATAACTCTGTTTTCATATACTGATTTGAATTGATTTGGTGAAGGAATATCTGTTAAACGCCATAGATAGTTGGCTTGCAGCTTACAAGTTCTCTCAGTCCTATCAATTTTAATTCCCAAGTCCAGTTACCGTTTCGTAAATTCAAGAAGATGCAGTAAATCTAGCTAGTGTTCGTTAACTCTAAAATCTGACAAACATTTCTGTCAATGAAAGGGTGTCAAAGAGAAGGGTGATGTTAGATGTTCTATGCTTAGTAGAATTATAATAAAAAGATACATCTAAGCTTCACTTTACTAGAATGAAGTCATGGCAAACTACAACAGACTAACAACCATTCATTTCTATGCAAATAGTAAGAATCAAATCTTTCTTTTATTCGTTTACAACCTAACCAAAAGTAATCCGTCTGTTTGTTATAAGGAAAGGAAGACCAGATAAGGAAGAACAGTTGTAAAATCACTCCCTCTTTGTCTTCCTAAGATTAACATAGGACATTCGTATCATGCCCAAGCATGGTCGTAGCGTTTCTCTTCACTGCTTCTTGCAAAGTCTAAACACCAATCTCTCTGTTTTGTCCCGATTGATAACTTCAAAAGCGAGTTTTTACTTAGATTCCTAGCTAAACAACTGTGTTGCTTGTACATGTTATAAGTTACATCAACTTTGGAGCAATACTTATACAAGGATAGCTGAAAAGTGACGTAAAGCCATAACATAGAGCATGTGGGGCAAAATCATTTGTCTCATCTCTGATGTTGAAAGTGATAAAAAGGTTTCTTTATTGCATAATATAGCAGCTGTGCAGATTTTAAGTCCTTATCTTCTTGCACATGTAGTGTCTGATTAAACTGGGGGAATCTTATCCAGGCAATGAACGCTCAATAAAGCGAAATCTTTTTGGATCATGAAATCATGAATAGGAAACCATATCTACCCAAGATACAAAGGAACTCATCTATGCTTCCCAAGGATATAATTTCCTACCATTATTGATGAGAGAAAATTCCTTTTTTTGGTACAAATGAAATGCTAAACAAACTGCCACACAATTTGACACATAAATAAATCAAAAGTTTCGATTCAAGGTTCTCTCATGTGGCACTTTAGAATTAGTTAACTACAAAAAGAAGCAGGACGAAAAACACACTTCGACTTGTAAATAATCTCATTAGATATTTCAAACTCTTCATAAATTCAAAATGCATTGAAAACTGACACATACATAAACTTATGGCTTCAATCTTATTGCTACTCTCCTTTAGGTTATAAGACACTTCAGTTATTAAATAGCATGCCACCTTTATTCATTGTAACCCTAAAAAGCTGGCCTCCGTTATTAATGGCAAGAAATTATTTGTCTTCAAGATCCTAACGCATAAATCCACATGATATTAATGGAAATATCAAACTTCAAAAAGTCAATAATAAGCAACCTTAAATTAATGAATGCTTCATTAGTGACAATGGAACAAATATGACGATCACTTACGTCAACTCTCATGTTGAGAGAATACATTACAATAATAGATCAACATGTCTCTTGATTCCCTATTGGTTATAAGTGTTTGATTAAAACTTTTGTGAAGTAATTAGCATCAAACCATAATTTTCAGATCTCTAAAAGTTAATAACAAAAAATTCAACTTCTGCCAAGATAACCAAAAGCTAATTAATACCTCCTACTTCTTTGATTTAGCTAAAAATGTCGTCAACTTTGCATAGTGATAATCTTTTGCTGCAATATTGTAAACTTTTCGATCAACATTTGGATTAACTGACTTGGAAGTTTAAATCTACTTACACACAGGTATTTACATAGAAAAGCAAAATCGATGTGTTATTGACGAACTCTTAAGAAGTATGTTGCCATACAAATGAATAGACCTTGACATTCAACAAATCTCCATATAATAAAGTATGTCCAGCAAACAAGAAATACCTCTAGGACTTGATTGTCTGCTCCATCTCCACTAACACTGGCTGTAGATTTAGCAGTGGTATATATCTCTATTTCTTAATGCTACCCAATTGTTGAAATACTGATGTTCACATACCAATAGGTATTATGAAACTATTTTTTTTTCTATGCACTTTCTTGATACAACACTACAAATACAAGAACAAAACGATACCACTGGGTGCAATATCAATGTCATACCCAGTGGCCATTACATAGAAGGCACAATTCACACTAAGAGCGAATTTGCGAAATCACTATACAATTTGATAAACGTAGTGGCTTCATACCAGAGCGGCCACGAAACTATTTAGCATTAGCTGGCAAAACAAAACTTGCTCGTACTATTTTTGCATGGTATTGTCATCGAAGATAATGGGCATACCTGAAAAGTGATGGTATATTACTATATCAAGTGGCAGTGTGGCAAAAGCAAATTCACTCTATAATGAACGTTCTTAAAATAAGCACTAGCCTATACTACAGTTTTCATAATCTTCTGTCATGAGGGATTACTTGACGGAGGGCATATTAGGAAATGTGATGTCCTGGTATAGGAAATTACTTGGGGAGGACTTATTCGTGAATTTCCAACATGGGGGCTTATTTAAGGGAGGTTTACTCAGTGGGGAGCTGTTGAGGAGAAACAAATTCAACCGTTTACAGTATTTGCTAAAGTACCAACTGTCTACTTCCAAGGGATCATTTGCCCCCTAGCCCACCAAAGACTGCCACTAATCTAGATTATTATGGAGGAACACTGGTCACATAATATTACGCTTAGGCAGCAGGGAATTACACATATGTGAGTAAGCTTAATGAACTCTGGAAAATGAAATAGAATATCACAAAACTTGGAAAATAATGAGGAATGCATATTAAGGCAAAACAAAACAAAAGGAGAAAAGAAAACAACTAATGAAAACTGGGGAAACACATTAAAGTCGAAAAATAGGAAATTTTGAAACTTAAGAAGCAATGAAAAATATACAAATTGATGAATCATAGCTTATACCTAACCTTCATCTTCAGAACTTTACAATGAGAGACTACTATTTATGTGTATTAGTTTGGGTGATCGCTCATCGTCTGCATGAAAGGGGCTCGTATCTGTTGGTATCATCATGGAGAAGCATGTGACAATCATTTCTGTTAGTCTGCGAGTCTTCAACAAGCACTCCCGAACAAACAGACTGCACACAGGTTTGGAGTGATCTTGCCCTTTATCATGGAAGAGCTTTAGCAAATTTATTCAGCACATTTTTGGATCAGACTGTAGTCCTACTATCCGTTGATCAGGAAATAATGTAACAGGTGTTTCTCTGGTTTGAAGGCCTAATTTTTGCATCAAGAAAGCGAATCGTGTGGTGTTGTATGTGGCTTAAGGAGCTCCCATACTAAATGAGGGCGGTAACTGTCAATTCAAGAGAGTCTTCAAGTTTGTTAAGGTGCTTGTAAATAAAATACAAAGTGAAATAGAGTGGTAAATATTTGCAGCTCACACGGCATGCGCGGTCAGTTTTTGCTGTCAGAATATTTGCTAAAAGTTACGTCTCGATCTTCAGATGAACATGTGTTATTCCGAGCAATATTTGAATAAATTTGAAAACAAACCTTTGCGTGATTTTTATCTAGTTGCAGCGCAAGCTTGCAAAAGAATGTTGTCCAATTGCGCCTTCAGCTCGTCAAAATTATGAATTTTGAACACATGCTTCTTCTTCGGTTCAGATGCTATCAGTTGCAATTCAGAGAGTGAGATCTGTGGACCAATTCCAAGCGAAATGATATTCACGTGGTTCCTCTAAAATAAACAAGACGATCCGTGTAGATCAATAAGTTTGGTATGATGCAAACAGAGAGATCACAAGCTCAGGTTATAAAGAGTAGTAGTTGTGATTCGCAATGAATCTTACCCACTTCACTTATTTCTTTTAATGAATATTAGAGGAGATAAAAGCTTGCTAAATCATCATCTTTTCATCCTTGTCCAATTTCATAGCATAGCTCCACAGAAGGATAACCAAATTCATTGATGTTTTTAATTACTTGCAAATTTATTTCAACGAAAATGCATTAGAGGTTAATTCCTCTTGTGAGGTAAAATTCTCAGTTTTAGGCGTAAGAAGGGTTACCAACATGCATTCTGGGAACACTAATTATGAGAATTTAACATTTTCTTATTTAGGAGTTTTAGCCACACATGTTTCAAACTTGAGTTGAGGTGATAATCTCTAAAAGATTAAAATCCCTATTGCTCAAGATTTCACAATCATTATCATAATATAGTTCAAAGCCTTTAGAAGCTCTTTAATCATCTAGAAGAATCTTAGCTTTCATGTTAGCTTTGACTCCTCCATCTCATCATGCACTATGTATTCATATGTTTACATTTGATAATCAGATTTCCCTTTACCTCTTTTAAGAGTTTAGTAGTTTGGTAACAAGCAGCAAAAAAATTTTAGGGGAGCTCGTAAAGACATAGCAGCAATTTGTGAAAACAAAACAATTGGTGAAGAAAACTGTAAGATACTGATAGCTTCTGTTGCTTTATTTATGATTTTTAGGTGTGAAAGTGTCCATTTTTAGTCGTGCTTTCTTTCAGAGCTATAAGGCTTGATCTGTTAAAATTTGAGACGACTTGATATGACAATCCTTACTTATATGACTGTTGATGACAACAGCTATTGCTCCATTTCAAAGTATTTTATTTCCACTAAACTGGGGAATCTCAAATACAGAAAATTTAGATTACTCAAGAACAGACAAAAGACAAAAATACTAGACAACAACATGGTAGATTTTGTATTCTGACAACAACATAGTAGATTTTGTCTCCTAGCATCTAGGTGTTCTCACAAAGCCGTTTGAAAACTGAGAAAACCCTTAAGTAGATTGCAAGAGAATGGTTTTCAAATCGATTTCCCTTGACTTTGAATTATGTGTAGACTTAACTATGGGAGAGCTCAAACTGAATTCAAGCTAGGTGGTACCATTTTGAAGTGAAGCTCGGTTCTGGAGTGTCATTCAATGAGAATCGCTAAGCATCGTTTCTAGAAATGTCACAATGGGTAGTAATGATAAAGTCTGCTTTTTCTCATCTATAATGGACGTACAATCAATGCCAAGAGTCCTTGGAACACCCACTGAATAATACAGTTTATTTGACAGTAAATTTCAGGGTCAATTTTGACGGCTAGTGATCCCCACCCCCCCTTCCCCTTTACCCCTTAAAACAATGTTAAGGTAAGCGCTTAGTTGCTATTTGAGAGCAAATCGACTTATCTGCTGCGAGTAATCCCTGATTAATTCAACATTGTTCTCAGGGGGGATTGAGGAAGTTTGCTCTATGATTCAAAAAGTAATGCAAGTGTTCCAAGGCTTTTGGCTTATTGTATCCCTATAATTCAAATTGTCATTTACATAATATCTAAAGAGAGTCTAAAATATCTTTGACATACCTTCATTCCCGCGGTTGCTATGCCTAGATCTTCTGATCCAGGATTGGTATTCCCATCGGTTATGACAAGTAGGACTTTTGGCTTCCCTGCAGGGTTGCATCCACCACAAAAGAAACTTGACTCAGCCAGTCTTAGAGCTCTATCCGTACGTGTCCCTCCTATACAAGTGAAATTGAATGAGAAATATAGCTTGGGCTTTTTCTTGCGGTTCTTTTTTATGTTCCATAAAATGTACAAGACAAATTACACTATAAGAGTGATAGCTGGGAGAACGGTAACTATGCCTACCTTGGGGCCATAGAGTAGAAAAATACGAATGCGCAACAGCAAATGACCATACTTTGCCATTAATAATAACCAAATATTTGTATATTCAAATAGGTAAAATGCAATTTAAACAAAATGATTTCCACGTCAATTGCAAAGTATGGTATTTTAACTAAAAAAGTAAAAAATGCCATAAGCACTTACAGAACTTAGAGAAACAATCGTATATATGCGAAAGAGGATTGTCTTTGGTCTATCAGGAGGCATGAGTTGGTGTTTAGTAGAAGCGTTTAGTCTCAAGCAGATATTATATAGGCAAATTTAAAATTAGCTTCTTGGCTTCCAAGGTAAAATCTTTATCTCCTTATAGGAGGATTTGCATTATATTGGCTCATAGACCTTCAGGTTTTTCTATGAGCCTTGAATATGTCATTGATACCGGCGAGGAGATTTATTTTATTTCAAAATGTTCTACATGTTACATCAGATTTTCATAATGTAGACCAAATTTGCATGGCACACGTTAAAATGACAAGATATTGGCAGGTTTGGAATTTATATTTGCGTTGAAACTAAAGAGAAGGCTACTCAATTCTGGTTTGGCCTATCTGATCAACAAGCCAGACATCATCAAGTTTACCGTCGTGGAAAAGAGGTTGTCCATCCTTGATGCATTTGGTGAACCTGAATTGCTATTAAGATTTGTTGTAAGCACTAAGCAAAAGCTGTCCTCTTGATATGACATCAACATTGATAGAGATTCAATATTTCATACCATATGAGTAGACAATTGAGTCAATCTTGGCCTTGAGTGCAGTTCTTTCATGATACCTGGAAATGCATTGAAAACAATGGAATAACTCAGATTACTATACAGTTACATATGGAATAAGGATCTCTTTCTGTCTTGTCAACTGACAATTAAAATATATCTTTCATACATCGACCTAGGCTAAATGTGGCACTTGAAGGCTTTAACTAAAGATACCTGTTTAGGCTCAGTTGAACAGCTATCCCATCATTTCGCACCTCTAACTCAAATTAATTTTTGTACGTTAGCACAACATTTTTAAAGGAAGTCAGTATTCGCATTTCGAAGACTGGGTGCGGCATACGCGTTTTCAGGGAAAATATCGCTAAGATATTTAGGAGCAATGCGGCTGAGGCATTTAAACACCGTTAGATTTACTTCTCTATTAAGCAACTACTCAATTGCTTTCCATCCTAAACTTTGAATCTGAGATTTGCTTGGAGCAGCAAAATGACTATTAGTCAAGATGCGTGCCGCTCTGTTTTGGAGACTCTGTAATCCTAAAGTGTCACTTGACTTACAGCAGCCCCAGAGAGAGCAGCAGAACCTGATGCGAGGCTCAATGATTCTGTTATAGAGAGTCTTTACAACTGCCTCAGAGAGAAAATGTTTGGCATATGTCAGGAAGTCGATTGCACAAGAAGCTGTGTCAGTGACCGACTTTGTTAGAATATTCCACATGAGATTTCGTCTATTTGAACACCTAAATAGTTAACATCACATGCAGCTTTTATATTTTCCTTACAAATAGAAGGTTCTCAAGTGTGGTCTGATGTTGCTAGAAATTTCTTCTTGTACTTCGCGGTAATTAACCTAGAGCGGAATTTAGCTTCATTGGGGATTTCCTTCAATAACCTCTCGAGTTTCCTTCAATCTTCATTTAAAGCCTTTTTCAGCAAAGTAATGTTTTTAGCAGAATGATAAGTACTTATATCATAACCATACATAAAAACTTTACCGTTCTTTATAAAGCGAGGAGAGTCATAAACATAAACTAAGAATAGGAGTGGACCTAGGCAAGATCCTTGTGGGACGTTTACTTTGATATTCTTCATATTTTAACCTTCACTGTTAATTCGATGATATTTCTTTCTATTCCTAAGGTAGGATTCAAACCGTGATAGTTCCCTACCGATAACGCCATCATGCTTGAGTTTTTGATAGAGAATTTTATGATCAACCGTATAAAAAGCCTTCTTGAGATCAAAAGTAAATTAAACTTGCTTAAAAATTATTTAAAGATATCGATGCTGCTGTACCAATCTTCAGTACATTTCAGTAAACAAAAAGGCTGGTGGATGTAATACCCTGAATTCAGATTGATCCGATGTCTGGAACTCGCTCCGTTCTAAGTGTTCGTGCAACTGGTTATGGTTAAGTCTCTCGAAATCCTAGCTAAACAGGTAGTACTTTGTGTATATGTCTACAACTCGAGTTGTCTGACTTGTCTCCTTCTTTGAAAATTGAAGTCATTCCAGCAATTTTGTGGAAAAGTGCTGGTTTCAATAGAAATGTTGAATATAAGCGTCAGAATTTTTGAAATTAAAAGAAAAAATCTTTAGAAAATAACCAGCAGAGATAATCTAAACATTGCTTCTTGGATTTCCATTTCATTAATTGTCCTGAAATCAAAGATCCAGTCTCAATAGTTGATACTAATTTTTTTAGATGGAAGAAAATTTGAGTTAACATCAATATCCACAGCTAACTTTTCCCATTTTATTCGCAATTCATTGCATACCTTAGGCCGTTTAATTTTTGCTTCAGCTAAATTTAGCGAAAAAAATTAGTCCAGATTTAGCGCACGTTTGATTTAGCAAATAGCAACTTAGATCGATTAAGATTACTACAAAAGTTAGATAAAATGAATTTTAACGCAATTTTAATTTAGTGAAAACATACCTTTTCCCTAAAATCGTTAAAATAACATGACGCAAAAATTAAACGGCCTAAGGTATATCATCACATACATAGTTTGTTTTAGAATCTTTCAAGCTGACAAAATGCATAAATTATGATTGCTTATTAAGTAGCGGATTAATAGTCAGCCAAGATTCTTTCATATTTGCCTTGTTGCTAAAGATATTATCCGAGAAATACTGCTTTTGAAAACTCTGTATTCAAGGCCTCTAACCCATTTCTATATTGCTTATAGGAATTCACCAAGTTTTGTGATTTTTGTTCTACATCAGGTCTTTTCAGTCAACCTTCATTTTAGGTCAGTTTTTATCTACGGACAGTACTTTTTCTGAAACGCGAATGGGGCAAAGAGGGCCGTGTTTTTCAATTACCTGGGAAAACAAATTAAAAAATTGTTGAAAGAATATATTTGCATCGCCTGAAGATCCTAAGTTTTATTTCCTATCGATCGATGCAACATTCTGAGTTGAACAACAATCTTTGCACACTATGCATGCTCGTAGGGCCTCTCGCTCATTCGCACGAAAACAAAATGGAAACTGGTCCTCAGTGTTAAAGTTTGTGTATTGAAACAAGTGACAAAATTTATAAATTGATATGATAATGTCTGTGTTGTGTTGACTTTTACGATGAAAATAAACCCTACAACCATCGTGTTTCAGTGCTAAAGCAGACCCATCTCTATAAAGGTAAAGGCTTGCCCCATATACGATTCCGTACGCTGGGGAGTTCCTGTTAGGGAGGACACTTATCCTGAGCCGTAGACATTGTGAGATAGAATGGTCAGTTTCTTTCCTCGCCGTCTATAACTTCCTCAGTTTTGCTACCAGGTACCCATTTACTGGTGGGTAGACAGTGAGTGAGCGTCCTAACTAGGATCCAAGGCTTCAGTTCGAACCATCGGTTTTTTTCTGTTAACTGTGTAGCGAAGCAATCTGATGCTGCAAAGTAGCGTTAGGAAATTTGAAGAGATAAATGACTTACTTAGTATCTCGTGGTGTGAAATCTAGCTTTGCACTGTTGGAATAGTGGATGATGCCAAAACGAGTCTCAGAAGACCCAATTTGGAAATCATCACTTAGATCCTTGATAAATGACTTCACTTTGTTGTAATTAGCTCGCCTGACACTGCTTGAAGCATCCATGATGATACCAAGGTCGATGGCATTCTTGCAAGCTATAGGATAATGGGGTATTGCTACACATGAAGTAATATTAGTAATGCGTCCATGATGTAGTATAGTTAATAGGTGATATTGCTTAGGCCATTCGGGACCTATAAGATTCTACTTAAACATGAATATGTTTCCAAACAGTTCAGTTCCAAAACGGTTCGACTCCAAAACGGTTCGACTCCAAAACAGTTCGGTTCCAAAACAGTTCGTTTGCAAATTATTTCGGCTCCAAACATTTCGGTTCCAACCAGTTCGACTCCAAAAAAGCTCGGTTCCAAACCAGTTCACTTAGGCGTCCTTTTTAAGCAAGACGTACGTTAGATGTCACCAAAAAGCCATCTAAGTGAGCTGTCTACAGTTCAGTCATAGATGTCAGCTTTTCTTGACCGACAAATCGTGTGGTCCGTGTAGATGGAATGCAGGAGTAAACCAGTTTCTAATCAGTTTCGAGGAAACCTGGCAGATGAGCTTTTTTGGAACCGAACTCCTGTAAACGGTCTTTAAATCTTTCCTGCCTACTACAAATGCTTTCATCTCTCTCTCAAATATTTCATAATTTTTGCGCGAAGATTGAGCCCCAAAAGTTCATTCGAAGGCATCAATTCTGTACTTTGATATAATATGTTATGAGAAATATTCGGCACAGATCCAGTCATGAACTTGACTTTCACCCATTGAGTGAGTGCTATATTAGTCAAAGACAAATCTCATCCTTGTCCAGATTGATCGCCTCAAAAGAGCGTGCAGAACCGAAACTCTTACCTTTCTTGCAAGGTTGGTCATTGCATTTCTCCAGCTCCTCAGGCTCCCCAAGGCTGGTGCAGTCCTTTCCAGAATCACTCGGTCTAGGATTTGTGCAGGATCGAGATCTTGTCCTAACTCCTCCTCCGCATGATTTTGAACATCCAGACCAAGTACTCCACTCACTGTAGCCACCATTAACCACTGAACTTGTTTCTGTGAAATAGTTATTTTCATAAATATTATATTCCTCTTATTATATATATATATATATATATATATATATATATATATATATATATATATATATATATATATATATATATATATATATATATATATATACCCTTGTATCTCCCTGTTTATACATTTCTCTGTATAGGGCTTCAGGATATTTAAAATGTACTTCGATGTTGCCAGTAAAACCTCATCTCTGTAAATGAATGTAAATTTGTTCAGGGACAAAAGTTGCAAGCGGTGATTTCTTTACAGCTACTCCGTTTCAAAAATGGCACCGCAATGAAAGATGTAGAAATGGAAACATCTTGTTGGTTAGTAGTTTGATGTAAGCAAATCCGCTGATTGGTTTAGAACAAAATGTGGGCTATGCTATATAAACCTGCCTTGTAGATACTGACCATTCTACGAATATCCATTTCATGCTACTTACTGTTTGCTCTGACTAGTTGATAAATGTAATTTGTCTTGTCTTTTCCAATGCACTCAGTTTCAGCTGAATCCACGCAAGGATTATAATCAACACCTATACACCTATCTGATTTTCCTTGCATTGCGTATCTCTCCTCTGCAGACGGCCCAGACCAGCATTCCCCGTAGAATTGCAAACCAAAATATGAGTATCCTCGTTGTTCCGTCAGCTCTGCGCATCTGCAGTACAGCCTATTGATAAAATTATTAACGTAGACAGTTCGACATTGGGATTTGTCGTTTGAAGAAAGAAGATACATGAGATCAATGTAATATAGCAGAAATGCTTAAGTTATATCACTGGATGAAACATTATTACAATATTGACTTAGAATTTTGTAAGCTGCAAGAATGCACATTCTTTTTTTATAAGAAAACCACCTTTTTTCCTGAGCCTCAATTCTCCTAGCTTTCCCGAAATTGAGGCTACAATTTTCTTAAAATTTTTTCAACTTTCATTGGAGTAAACTGGCTGAAAGAGATCGCCATTACTTCTTATAAAAGTTTTATCTTTGTTAACCAAGATTATCAAAGGAGAGTTTCGATCTTTGTAAAGGAGCTTACAACGAATGAGTTGAAATCAAGAGGTAAATAATTTTCTTTAACGAGGCAGATAATCGTTGATGAATGTTGCTCGATTTCCATGGTGTCCAATTATCAGCCCCTTTCGTATTTCGCTTCCCTGAATGTTTATACTAATGAGACTTTGAACTCACTCACACTTTCTAGAGAGCAATGTGGCTGATGAATGTCATGACAATGGCCAATAGACGATGCAGAAAAGTAGGAAGTAAATAGGGTCTTCAACGATACTTACGAGTGGAGAGTTGCTGGGTAGTCCTTCCAGTTGATTAGTATTCCATCGAAATTATGATTGATCGGGTCTCTCCGATTGACTAACTCATAAATCAAAGGACGTACCGGTTTCACGTAGTCGTGATAACAGCCAACTTTTTTCCACTTTCTTTCACATTTTTCTGCACCTGCAAGTCAGATGTTTTCCTTGTGAGAAACATAAGTCATGCAGGATTCTCTTAGAACCTACCTGTACAATACCAATGTTTCTAAGGACCTTTCACTGCTAGAAACAAAACCCCACAGGGTTCTTTCAATGTCGAATATGTTGATGGTTGCAAACAGCAAAGAATTAAGACGTCATTGCGATTAATTGCAGATTCTCTTATGTGGAATTCACGTGAACTGTTTGTTACCTTAGTAGTGATGTTTCATTAAGAGCTTTGCGCTGACACAATGTCTATAGCATTCTGTCCTAACACCTAACACCCAGCACTTAAGAATGTCTATAGAGTTCTTAACGTGCAGTTAAATTTAGTAGTTAATGAGGAACTTCAGTGCTGTAAACTTGTAAAAGGAGGTGCAATAGCCGAGAGCTGTGAGAACTAGGCCTTGAGCTAGGTTCCTTATAAAAACCGTTCATTCATCAACAGTCAGGGTGAATCTGAGTGCATATTTCCTAGAGAGCTCTGACACAGAGAGTCAAATCGGAGATATTTTGAAGCAAAGTTTTGGCACAGAACCATGCTCTGAGCAATTGTGGCACAATTCTCATTACGTCACCACAACCTGGTGGCATTTTTGTATACTTGATCGTTAACTGACCTTTCTTTTTAACACCGAGAAAACTGCGCAAGTCATACGCACGGAATAGAATGTATTGTGGAAGAGGACTCTCCAGTGCACTATGAACGTCAGATTCACACTGGATCCATAGTGTAGCTGTTTGAATTGCCAATTGTTGCAGACAATCGTATCAGTTAATTCATCCATATTCTGCTTCCCAATGAGTTTATCAAAGTAGCAATCGAAAGAAACTTTCGTCTTTCTTTACAAAAGTAGTTTTAACAGCATGATACTAAATATCTATGTAATTATGTTTGACTCCACTGCAAATATTGTGACACGACTTCCAGGATTGCAACTCAATGAATCCATAGATACGGACTTCAACTTTGAAATGTTAAGTGTGTGGTTTTGCTGGCTGCATGAAACTTGAGATGGTAGTGTAATCAAGGTCCCGACACGTTAGCGGTCCCTTCCTAAGGTTCCGCCTCGTATATTGTAATATTCGGTTCTGCGTATGTTCTTGATCAATTATGCATAAGGAATTTATGCTCAATTCCTTCGAAAACTGCTTGCTTTATAGTTCTACCTTTGCTGAAATAATCACTATGACTAACAATGTGTTCTGTGACAGTTTTCACGTTGTTTAAAAATAGGAAGTAAGTTTTGTAGCTGTTTGGTCCCAGCAAAGTTTCATCTTACCCTTGTTTGATTAATGTTTGTTTTGGAGCAAAACTTTGTCTGTTTTTCGCATTACGACTCAATGTATATAGACTTTCACGTTCAGGAATAGAACCAAGCTAATATAAATGACAAAATAGAGCTCTTCAAATACATTACTAAAGTCGTCTATCAAAGGTATTTCCTAAAGAGTGTTTAACTGATCTTTGCCTACTAATATTCACATAAGAGTATTCACTTCCTGGTCATTAATCAAACAGTTTTTACTTATTGCAAATATTAGTGTTTTTGGAAAGGTTAGCAGGTTTTTCAGATTATGATAGATACGTAGTTCTGTTGCCCACCTGTTTCAATTTCCACTGATGTTCCAGCAACAAATGTTTGAATTACAGACATGGTCAGGCGTACCAAAGAATATTTATTCAAGTTTTCGTAGAATGCCTTCATAGTTTCCAAGAAAATGCAAACGGCCTGTGATTTACGGTAAAGCCCGCGAACTGAATGCCAGAATAGGTAACTGACTATTGATTACTCGATATGCGGAAGACGACCTTAGTATGGTCTACTCGCCTTTTTAATAAGAACTAGTAAAATTGAGGTTTAGGCTGGCTGTTCTTACTTTTTCAAAAATTTTCACGCTAAATTTTTCTTAATTTTTCTTAAATTACTGGGGTGTAGGCAATTTTGACATTTAGACAATATACAAGAAAACATTGAATGTTTATGAAACATGCATTAGTTTTAATAACATCAGCAGAAGACGAAAGATATACTTTCTTACAGATCTATAATCATTGCCAAAAGTCTTGGTAAACTTTCAGATTTTTACTAACTGAAGATTACGGTGTTTCAAGGTTCTTTCGGAAAGCAATGCAGAGATTAGCAAGTTTTGTATCAGTCTCTAATCATTTTGCGACAGTGCTTCAGCCTCAGCTTGTTCTTAATTTGTTCTTAATTTCCCAACAATTCTGAGGCTCATGTTCTTATAAAATTGTTCTTATAAAAAAGAGTGTATTCATAGTAAGGGAATTCCATTATTGAATGAAATCACCAGAAGATTTGTTTTCGAAGATAAGAAAGCAAATATATCACCATTTTCGTACGAAGCGTAGATTCGACTGCACGTGTAAGTAGACATTTTCAAGGCAAGAAAGTTATTTACAGGTAATTGCTACTGTTTGGCCGTGCAGTGGTGAATATATAGCCTTTATGAAAGAGGTGATATCTTTGCATTCTTACTTTCGGTAATGAAGTTTCTGGTGATTTTATTCATAATTGAATTAAAGAAGTAATTTCATTCATTTATCATTACAAAGTAGGTAGAATAGTGTGCCAAAATGATTGAAGAAATTTTCAGTTTAATAAGCAATTACAGTGGAAACAGGCGATAACACCAGCTATTCTTTGGTACGTGAATGAATGTTACCTCAAGACTTAAAATAAACCTAATTCAGTGTGAAATGCACTAAGTTAACAACGTGAACCACTGTGAACCTGATAGTTATCACCACTGTTTGATAAGATTCTCTTGTAAATCTGCTGCAAATCAAAATGAGACTGATTTGATTGCATTTAAATGATATCACAACAGAACAGGCATACATATAATAGAATGTCATCTCGCAAAACAATACAGCTAAAGTATTTTTCTGAACCTCTAACAAATCTTGGTTGACTTTCCATTCTCATTCAAAAACGGATTAAGTGAGCGTACCTAACTCTACGCGTTGCTACGATTCCATTGCAACTTTCTTCAGCATCGTTAAATATCCTGCATTTCCCCTCACTTTTATTATCTTGTTGACTGGGTCTCAGCCTAAATATTCTGCAGCAAGTTAAGTAATCAAATATTGAATAAGCTGTTTGTTTATAGCAAGTAGGTAAGCCTCTATCGACTTTGCTTGCGGATCAACTTTGACTGATGAGTAAAAAGGTACCGTGAAGGAACAGATAAAACACTTGATGGCGGGTTCCTCCTTCACAACAACAGCATTTTCGTTGCAGATATGAGTGCAAGTTAATACCCTGCAACTATTGCTTAATTAGCATGAGCTTTTCTACTTCCGTAACTCTGATCAATGAGTTTTCATAATGACTTAAAACCAGGCAAGAATTTAGAGGTGGACAAGGGGGATATTGCCTGCCCAGTTAGAAGATTCTGCCCCCCTTGCCCTCAAGACATTTTAAAGCTAAAATTATGTGTTTACTTAAAGACTCAGAAAATAGAAAGTTTGACAGAAAGCAATCAGAATATTAACTTTTCTCTCACGTATCAATGATTTAATCAATCTCTTTCTTTCCAGAATGGGTGTATCTCTAAGCTCAGAAAAGGCGTTTTCCTAGAATCTATGGGGCTTCGTTTCAAACATTTTCTTGCAGCCTTCGCCCTCAGACACCATTCTTTCCATTCCCTACTGCCACACCATCTTTTTTGTCAGAGCTGGCTTCTTACTTCTTTAAGCTATTGAAGCTTTCTTGCAAATACATATTTGAAAGCTGGATAAAGAATGGCATATACCGTAAATGACTGAATAACTGCCAGGAACAAATGTTTCTATTTCAATCCTGATCCCTGGAGCGTTAGCAAAATTTAAAGAACATGAGCAAATTCTTCTACAAAGCAATACTGTTTTCCTTTAACCATATCCTAACAAAAGATACTTTGATAGAAAGAAGCAGGACAAACTGCGTGTCAGTTGCTTTGGAGGAACCAGAAATAGGACGTCGATCCTGCCGTTCCTTTGAAATTCATGTTTACCACAAAAGGTAAGGGCTGCCACTGTTATTTAGGAGGAATTTGCAAATGGAGAGGCAAATACCCTCGTTTTCAACTGAGGATCGCTGATCTTTGAATTGCAAAAGTGCCCAAGTTAACTGTGCACGGCAAATCTGTAGCTGTCTACACTAGACTCAAATAAGTGCCCAAGCCTTCATGACTATCATCAATTCAAACAATCATTGCTTCTTGCTTATGAGAACACTTGAGGGTAGTCTTCAGTCATTTACTGTAAGTTAACATGGGAAAGCAGGCTACCGTATACTTAACACTAACAGTCAGCTCTTGTGAAATGCTATATTCTTTTCATTTTCATCTGATTCACAATAATGATTTATCTGCTTAAATATAGTCATAGCACCTGCACTTGCAGGACAACAAAAATAAAGAAACTATTTGTTGATACGAGGTTTAATAGCAACAAAAACACAGTTGGTTTACAACAAAATCATATCGTAAAAGCAACAGCTTTTCCAAAGCTCATTTTTACCAAGCAACCCTAATTTGGCCTGTTCCTGCTTTGCATTCTTTCAAACACTTTACAAAAAGTTGCCTCACTTCCTCCGAAAGTTCAAATTGGTTTATCCTTAGTCAGGGACGTAAGAAACATTTGGAGAGTGTAGGGGTGCATGGGCTGAGGGGCACTTGAGTCACACCCTGCAGTTTTAGAGCCACACCAAAGTTTGCCAAACTTGCTTCTTGTGCGTATTTATTTATTTCAAAGAGAGCCCAGATAGAATTATGAAGACTGTAAGAAAACATGATGTATTCTACACCAATTGAAGACGAGAACTTCTGATTTCGAGTGTTTTCAAATGTGCAAACATTGGGAATACATTCCTTCAGTATCTCACATTCTTACTCTCTGATAGTAGCTACCCCAAATGGACACGTAGCATTCGAGTTGCCGTTCAAAGATATTTTGACAATGATTACTTGTGGCACTTATGGGAAGAACATGTTGTCTTTCACATCAATTCTCTCTTGGCATTGAGTTCCAATATACTGAAAGTTCTAATAGATATTTCAGTTGTTATCGTTTTAGCTTGTTATTTCCCACACATCAGTTTTCTCTTCTGCTGGTCATCTATCTACAAAGTACTGTAGATTACTTCTTATCGTCAGTTGCAATGGTAGTATCCTTGGGTTCTCTATCCTCTAACAGCACATCCTTCCACCCTTTTATCAATGAAATTGCATTGGCTAGATTTATCAAATTATTTGCTGTTTATCAAGGATTTTTAATTCAGAATCTATTTTTGTAGTAAGCCTTGTAGGGTTTTATAGGAGAATACAAGATCGGCACCATCCAAATACATAATGTTTCTAGCAAAAGGCCTAAAGAGGATCCCTGAGGCACCTCCATTTGCTTATACTTTTGCTTGATGACCTTGTCCCATTAATCTTCCAGCACTTTTCAATTACTGAGATCAGTGCTCTGTACCGTGTAGTGGAAGAGCTCTTGGAGTAGCAATACAGAGTTCTTATTTTCAAACTTGTTCTACCTTTTTGTCATTAAGCAATTTCTTCTGATTTATAGGATCATTGGGAACCTAGTACATAATTCTATAAGCTCTTATCATTGATGAAATAAAAAATTTTGAAAGCAAATTTAAAAAAGTAAATTAATTTGAGACATATTGATCTCATGGATAGGTATGAAATTCATTTGCGACTTAACAGCGTTGTTCCAAAGACATTCCTACTTTTTGTAATAAAAAGTCAATACACTTTCATAGGCCTAATCAAGTCGTAGTAAATTGATTATGTCTTAACTGGTTGGTTTGGATGTCGTCGTAAAAAATTGATTGAGTCTTAATTGTCTTGGATGTGTCGATGAACTGAAATGAAAGATCTATAAATGGCTATCTTTTTCTAATTTATCTACCATGTGGGTCTTCGTGACTTTGATCCTCAAATTCATAATAAAGCTGCGTTTTCCATCTGATGTCCTAATCAAGTATTGTAAATTGTACATGGGTGAGTGTCTGATTGACTATAGTACCCACTTGTTGTACAGATGATCGGTGGTTCAAGGCTTACCTCGCGCCATAGTTTAGATGCTCGCTCACTGTCCACGCCACAGGAATTGGTTACCAGCTGTCAACACTTAGGAGGTAAAGGTAGCAAAGAAAGAAACTTGCCGCCCCACCGAATGATGTCAATAAACAAGGATAATTGTCCTCTCTCCTCTCTAACAAGCACCCCTACCCCATACGTAAGGAACAGTACAAGAGACTAACGGATAAACGTAAATTGAGTTGGAACAGTTAACACAGACTATCTTATAGTTGCAAGAGAAATGTGATTAACCTTTTCATTTCATTGTCTCAATCAGTCCATTTTATAAAAGCTTGTAACCACTTTTTTATCCCAAAAAGACCATATTAGGCAGTCTAAAAGTTTTTTCCACTTTCCATGCAACCTTCAATTTCTGTGACACTTGAAGTTTCCTTTATGTATCTTTAATTTATTTAACCACTATTGTCATGTTTCGCCTAATACTTTCCTATCATAGCAACTCTAGTTCTCTCAGCAGGAATTATTAAGGATATGATAAGGATAATTCCATCTATTTATCCAAACAATATTGCAAACAGTTAATTTTCCTTTGTTAATTTTTCAGTAGGGCACCTGCTGTTTTCAGATCAGAGTTCTTTAGACAAACATTCATGTGTAATTTTAATTCAAAATAAAGCACTTCCCATAAAAAGAAGAAACAGCCATTCACTTATGTCAAAAGGAATACCTTCTTATAGTTTTGCCGCTCAACTATAGCCACTATTTGAATTAGGCACCTTTGATATTGCTATCCAAAAAGCCACCCACAAGCTAGATTCTAAACAATAACGCGCTGAGAGCTTAAATGTTATTCTTAGGTGAAGCAATCATGTTTCCTTTCATACATTGAAACAAATTTAAACAGAATTTAAACAAACAAATGATGCAATTTTTGTCTTAAGTAAAGTATAGACTACATAAATTTATCAGTTATCTCGAGCATTTTAAAAGCAGAATAGCCTTTGCTAATCGAAGCGACAGTGATGTATGCTTAAAGGTCCTGCTCTTTTGGTTTGCAAGAATAAGTAATTCTAGTATTCTCTACCGTTGTTTGGTCAGCGTCGTCTTTACAGTAGCACTACGCTGTCTTCACGTTGTTCTGGCTTCTATTAGCATTTAAAATTTGCTCCATAAGTCTATGATGCATATTCTCAATTCAACTTTAGTTTTATTTGCTAAAGAAATTCCGTATACTTAGTACAAAAAAGACGACTCTGTAGCTTATTGCTAAAGGAATCTTTCAGCCAAGAAGCACTCCATGTTTACTGCAATTTGGAGCAATTATGCAAAAGTAGAGCAGACAACATTTGAAAATGAAGGATTGCAAGATTAATGCTTTCTTGCGGATCTTTTATACCCTGAGATGTGTCAGCTGACCAAGCATTTAGGATTTTGGGTTAATCTTCCTCTTCTCAAAGTAACTTGATTCAGAAATTCTGCAAGAAGTTGCTTGATTTATTGTGCAGAGGAAAGAGAAGACTTTGAGATTTTCTAATGACTTTTTGCGTACTTTCAATAATGTTTTCAGGCATTGATGGCCCTGTCAAGAAATGTAATCCAAGCAAATACTTGAAAAGCCTGCAGCAAGTGCCCTGAAGAGAAATGTCGATCTACATGGTCTACACTGCAAGGTTAATCATGAAATGGCTTCGGCCGAAAATGATGCAAAGCAGATTTAATCATTAAAGAAAACATTTGAGATTCACTTATCCAAAGTTTGAGTAATTCTCTTAAATCTCTTTGTTCTTTTTGTGTATCAACCTGCAAATCATCAATGCTAGGACAAGTGATGAATTTGTGCTCTGTTTAATGTGCAGTATGTAGCTTAGGGTGCTCCATTACTACCAATCTGCACTTTTGTCTTCTTTACTAGAGTCCCTTAAAGTATCACTCAGTTCTGTTCAGCATTAGGGTCTTTGTTTTAAAGAAATTATTGCAAATTTTTATATCACTTAAGTTAGACCTATCCTGGTTCATAGCAAACGTTGCCGTAGAAGTTGATAAAGCATGGACATTGGAGCTAGTTAAGGGAGAGGAACAATAAAGCAGCTCAAAAAATATTTGCTAGATAGAATGTTCAATTAATCCATTCATAAGCACAAATAGAAATCAGTTGTGCTTTAACAGCTGATAGTTCACCGTCTGCTTCAAAGATCCCTGCCCAAGCGGAATACTGTTCGTATACCTATCTATAGAACCCTTTTTTGATCCTAACTTTCGAATCCTAACTTTCGAATCAATATGCCAGAAATCTCTAAAGCCCCATAAGATTTAACCTTGCTGTTTTACCTATAATCGTTCTCGGTAAGGTGAGGCAAGTAACTCACAATAATGTGTTATTTGAAGCAACTTCAGTGAATCGACTGCTTGGGAAAACATTGGCTTTAACTTCTATATATTACACTCAATAGATCCTTGTGAACTAGCAATTTTTCTGAGCTTTATTAAAGCACAGCCTACCTTCATTCAACATGTTAGCTTTGAAGTCGTTTGATACACATCTATGATATATGATATATGATCACTGTTACATTAATGAAGTATTCATTGCCAGGCGTCATTGCTAAGAAACTTCGAGCAACCTGCATATTATTCTCTTCTCGTGGAACCTGGCAGAGAACGTGAAGTTCTGCTGCCAAATTCCATCACATTTTACTTCCAATAGCGAACAAAGCAAAACTTCCACTTGTCTCAACATAAAGAAATAGAAATTTAAACGTTTGTTGCAAGATACTAAATCTCGCTCTGGACTCTAGAAGAAGCGACATCGCTAAGAGTTTTATCTTACCAAGTGACTGATGCAGGATCTAAACACTTTCAAGTAGGCTGTTTCCTCAAATAGTATTGCTCACATTTATATTGGTAAGCAAATTTTGAGTTAAGCGGAGAAGTATGGGCATAAAATTTTTAATAAATTTGCGTTTGTAAGTTTCCATTCTGGTGATATTTCTATAATAGGGACCATTTCATTTTTCATTTATATCAAAGCAATTTTTTATATTCAGATAGGACCTTCTTAGAACTTCACACAATTTGCTACCACTCATTTGCTAGCCATGAGATAAACTACTTTATGCAGTTTAGATGAGAAACCTTTATATAAGTTTCTACTAGTTCATGAACAATGACATAAGCTTCTGAATATAAGCATTTGTTCTACACATAGTTGCAAAGAGAAAAAAACAGAACTTATACTTGATTACACGAAATCCATGATGTTAATAGTGGAGCTACTATGCTTCGGCCAAGGCTACCATTCAAACGCTATGCCTCTTTTCCCTCTTAACACTTAAATTGAAGTAACACTATGTTTGGAAAAGTTCATTAACTTATTAAGCTATATTCTGTCAATTTGTAACTAGCTCTTGGCCACATAATGCGACTGACTTTGCAACACTATTACACCAATAAGCATCTTTGTACATTATGCTAGATTTAAGGCTACAACTGGCAATCACTTTACGGAAATAAAATCCCCGCAACAAAATGTAAGACCTATACTCCTCTGTTAAGCTCTATCTTCTTTCTCATCCCTAACACACTTTTGACATTCGTTGCTATAACATAAACAGCAGTTTTAAAATTAAATACTATACTCGTGTCACTTTACCAATTAAAGCTATTACTTATTGTCTCATTTACTTTCTTCCTTACATACTTACTAATTACAAATTAAAAACTGGACAAAGTCAATGCTATCAACTTTTTATCTTCTTGCCTCAATGTTCAAATAAGCCTACCTTGATTCATGTGTATTTTCTTAAAATTCCTACTTTTTCTCAAACTATGAATGAAATGCTACATTAAACTTGTAAAAAGACATGCCTTATGATAGAAATTACGGACAATTTTCGATAGCAAACGAGCTTACCTCCCAGTGTGCAGATGAATGTCCAAACCAAAATGATAGACTTCATCATTTTCTTGCGAGATGAATCTTCCTTCTGTTTGCAGCCAATGAAAGACCAAATTCATGAATGAGAGTTGAACGGGTTTTACGCGGCTTTATATGCAGGTCATAGGGCGATTGTTTACAGGAGAGCACGCAGAGAAAATCAATCATATCGCATGATAGAGAGGCTCGGGAAACAAATGCACGTTTGAAACCGTGAACATTCTTATTGTGATTATTCGTCGTCAAGGTACTTGATATGATGCTTTGGCTGGGCAGGTATGTTATCAACAGCGACTGTCACGGCTTGACTATGCAAGCTATACAAGGGAAGAATCGTCATCAATGTCGACTTGAGTTCAATACGGAAAAACTGAGGGCGTACATCATACATGTGCGTCGGCTTATCTGTGTATTTTTCGAAATGAGGAGAATTTCTCCAGGCAACATACAGTTTCCACTTTGGGCTCTGGGTAATACGAACTATGAGGATTCCTGTGAAATGTCAATTAAAAAATGAAACTATAAATTATATTCACAAAGCTTGAGGGAAAATATGACTCTGGGAAGTTTTGAACCATATTTGTATAAGAATTTTCTTTTAAAGCTTTGAGAGATTATTCAGCTCTAAAATTATGACTACTAAGAATTTATGAACAAATGAATAGCTTAGGGTTCAATTAATCTACTTCTAGTTAAGCTTGAACTTTTTTACCTTTTACCTGACATTTTTAACCGGTAACTTGCAAAGCATACAAATAAATTCTGCTGAAAAATAGGTACAGAACATGCATAAAAGAATTTAAATCGACTTATGATTTTCATACCTTTTCCCAAGAAGCAGCTTTCATATCATTCATGAGAGCTTTCATAAAGAGGAGAGCAAGAATAACAGAGGTCGGGACACATCGATTACTGATTTCTGTGTAATTATGTTCTATTTCTGGCCACATGTTTCGTTCTACCACAATGGTTCCAAAATTGGGGTCCGTGGTCCCTTGGGTCACTGCGATGGGTGTCAGGGGTTTGTCATGGCTCGTTCAACTTGCTAGTTTGGTTGCTTTACTAACATGTACCACTTTTGATATTTGCTTTCTGTGAAATTATAGCTATCAAAACATGCCTATGTATCTTGATACATGAAGAACTCTATCAATAGAGTTCTTCATATATAAACTGCCTACCTATTATCTAATAAAGTATTTCATCTATACAGTATTATCGAATTTAGTCCTTCAAATGCTATGATGATAACAAATTTAAGCATATGTACTCTTACAACTTCTACTTTATAAGTCAAATGCTCTTGCATTATGTCAGTTTTCCATTTTCGATATTTCAAACAGCTAGTAAATTGCTTACGCTTCTTGTAAGCAGATTAAGACTGCTCCTTGAAAATAGAGAATTCAATACCCTAACTGAACACCTTTAAGAAGGGTTGGCTATTGGTTAAATAAAATAGCTCTGTTTTCAGATTCAAAGTGAGTTGTTGCAATTAGAGTCTAGGACCGATACCGTCGTCATTCATGTTGGTGTCGTTTATAACGGATCATTCTTTCTTGGTTTTGCTATACATGTTTGTTTACTTTATTTTCCAGGTTTTCTCTGCCATCCTCTGAACCTATTATTTATTAGCTCAGTGCATTGCTTTTTTGAGTTAATCAACCTTTCTATCGTCGTGCTTTATGCCATTGATAACATTAAAACTCGCCACGAGTACACTGTTAAGAAATTAACTATGAAAATAATTATGTATGAAATTACCTAAGCTAGCATATGTCAGTAAGAAGACGCTTCATTAAAAATTGATATTGCAAATTTTGGGATAGAAAGCTTGAGCTCATCGTAGAATCACCCACAAACAGCAAATATTATGGAATCAATGACTCCAGCATTTAATTAAGCAACATCACTCGCACTTGTACTTTTCGGCTTAACACATAGCTGACTAAAAATTCAGCTCAGTTTAACAAGCACTATAGAAGTACCTACCAAATTGGAATATGAATGAATATCTAGGAATATCATGACTTTCAGGAGAAAAGGAGAAATGCACTCACACTTAGGATGGCCATACGTTCTGCTTTTGCCAGGATAGTCCTGTTTTTGAGTCCCTATGGCCTTCAGTATATTACTGTAGTTCCACTGCTGTCTGATAAATGAACCTTCTAAGTATATTGTGCACATTGTATGTAAGTTTTCCGATCTTATTTCCTCATTAAAGATATGTAATTCGGATTGAAACATAGTGTAGGCTGTATTTCAAAGCAGTTATATGTGCATTTAGATAGTATTGTGCAAGTATGTGATCGTTTCTTAGTGTGAGCAAAGAATAAATGTTACATGTTGGCCTTGTTGTAATAAAGTAATCTAGTGGTAGTATTGATTTCTATATGATGCTGAATTTTTTTTATAGACAGTTGTGGCAATTGCATAAAGTGCATTTCTACAATATGTCTCATTGTCATCACTTTTCACTCTGCCATTGAAAAGAAAGACTTCATTTTGGATCATTTTTCGGACAACATACCAAAGCCATAGCCTTAATTTCTGGCCAATATTGGCCCATTTTCTTCACTTTTTTATCTGCAACGCCACTAGTCGCTCTAGAATGAACTTGCTAGCGTCGTAGTAATTCGAGAAGAAACGCTGGAAAAGGTGGGAAATTTCTAGCACGATTTGATTTTGTGTTCTGTGCTATATTACCCTTTAGTCGAATTTCTCATTGTACATTATTGCACTAAAGGGTGTGGTTCCAAATATGGTATGGTCTGTAAAAGCTTATTGTCTGTTAAAGTTTCCCCATTCTGTAAACAAATAGCGAAGACAGTCTGCAGACGATCTTTTTTGCTCAAATCTGTCGATAGCTTTACTCTCCCTTAGACTAAGCTGTGCTTTTTATAAAGTAATCTGTTGAAACCTTTTTAGGCCCCGTTTACACGATGCCGGTACGACGCCGGTTCGATTTGACACCGGTGTGGAATCTTTTGTTTTTTGACCACCCGTTTACACGAGTTCGGTACGACGCCGGCATAAAAGGTGTGAAAACCCAGTTCGGTAGCCACACCGGTTCGATTTCATGCCGGCGTGGTAGCGGCATCGTGTAAACGGCCCAAACCGGCGTCACACCGAAACGATTTCAGTTCGCTTTCATTTCGAGGGCAAAAGCAATGAAATCGAGGGTTATTTGCATAATCTTCTTTTGTTTTTCGTTTCTTTGTTCCCCCCTAGCAAAAAGCGCGCGAATTATTCTACGATTTTCAACATGGCTCTCAATCAAAGTCACATTCCAACCATTGCTGCACTCATACAAGTCAACATTGTACTTATTTTGCAAACGATTGCACATTATAAAAGACGAACAAATGATTTATTGAATCTACTAGGTTCAGTTTCCGTGACAAGCTCTCAGAAATGGGCAAAGAAGATGAGAAAGAAACGCAAACCAAAGCGATTTTGGACTAGACCTGGGAGAATTGGTATATGGTGGCAGAATTTTCTAGACAATGTTGTCATATTGGAAGAATGGATCGAAAATTTTAGATTATCGAAGGAAACTTTTATTGAACTTTGTGATGAACTGCGGATTTGCTTTCTCTGCTTGTTTTGACGCCTTTTTCCTAGCCTATGCGCAAGCGCAAAATAAAATTATTGTGTGATGTCATAACTATTGTCTTTCATAACCGAACCGATATCGCACCGGCATCGTGTAAACGGGACGCAAAACATCACACACCGGCATGGTTTCACACCGGTGTCATATCAAGCCGGCGTCGTACCGGCATCGTGTAAACGGGGCCTTAATTGACCCTTTGTGGATAACAGGACAAATTGCAGCCAAATTTGACACAGATTGTTGAACTGGCGATTATCTGTTGTCTGCTGGGGAGTACCTTCTCGCTTAGCAAAGACAGAATATCTTCGATTCTGAGAGAGAACATCAAACTGAACTGAGCAAATACTTTCATAGAGAATGAATCAATTTCTCTTTAGTTTGAATCGCGGGTAACACATCACCATGAAACAAAAGTTTCACGCAAATATTAAAAGTCAATTTGATACTTACAAGTAATTCATGGCAAGCGGATCTTTTCCCCAAAACAACTAGAAGTACTCCTGTTTTTTCAGCTGGTTGATATTTAAGAGGAATCAAGAAAATCTAGGCAAATAGCATGAATACGGACACTTGAATTTAAAGAAATTCCATGATTACAGCCCTGAGTCTAGGCAAATAGGATTGCAATGAGATTTGTGTGTTCAATTGACAACATATATATTGTTGAATAGTATCAAGTAAATGCTTTGGAAATTTGATTGCACTCTGATTTGCTATAATCCTTAAGGTAACCATTCTTTTGAAGGTTGAGTAATCTGAATCAATGCAAGCTAACATCATTTCTGCATATGGCCTGTATGAAACCAAACAAGAAGTAAACAATAAAAGTTTCATTCCAGTTTGCTTAAATTTTGCTCACATCAAGTTCAAACAAGTATATCTTACTGAATTTTTTTCTTATAAGAAAAACGTATATAAGAAACTGAAGCTCAAAAAGACCAAATCTTAAGAAAATATTAAGAAAATCGCGAGACTCAAGGTTGAAGGTTCATCTTTTCTACGTGCCAGAAATCGATATAAGCTCATTCTTTGCAAGCTCCTTAACAAAGATTGAAACTTTTCTTTGATAATCTTGAATACCAAGGATAAAACTTTTTTATAGCAAATAATGGTATCCTGTTTTAGCCAGTTTATTCTAGTAGGATTTAAGAAAATCTTCAGAAAATCTCAACCTCAATTTTAGATAAAGTTGAGAAAATTGAGGCTTAGGCAGTAAACCAGTTTTCTTATTAAAAGAGAACCAGTGTAGTTCACAAAGGGATATGTATTGCGACGCCGACATTATACTCATCAACATTATTTACAGTTTGTGCTACATAGTTACAGAAGCTAAATTGATACCAATTATTTATAAAGTAATTTACAAAGATTATTACCAAGAATATTTAAATCTACATATCATAACGGGCAGGTAACAGACAGATTATACCATCGCAATAATTTGCACACATTGCAATTGCAAAATTTCCATGTAGGCTTTCCTTGCTTTTTGTAGTTTTGGATATTTTTCTGACTGCAATGATGATTTACGAGGAATGGCATTCAAATCGTTATTTAATATGCTTTATTTGGTCAAACTCAAAAATGTTAGCAATGCAACACTTATTCTTTCTCTTTTCTTCTTGTTTCAGCTTCTCCTACTTCAAGTAGCGTCACTACAGCGTATAGCTTATCTTTATTCTCCTCAGTCTCTTGAATCTTCTTCGATGTCATCCATTCACCTTGTGGGACTTACCAGTTCCATTATTTTTCTACCCACATACTTTTTCTCCCTTCTCTTAGCATGTCCATACCACTTCATGCTCCTCTCTCTAGCTTTTGTGGACATTTCCCTCACCCCCAACTTACCCCGTACTGTCTCGTTTCATACTTAGTCTCCCCCCCCCCCTCCAGCAATCTTTTGCCCCATATCAACTTTCTCGTCTCTGCTATAACCATCTTTTCCTCATGATCTTATTAGGAGCACTGTCTTGATTCCACACAGCATAGCTGATCGCACATTTACTTTATATAAAGGTCCTTTTACACTAACTGGTGTATTCAAGTCACACACCAACTTTGATACTTTTTGCCAATTGCTCCATCCTGCCTGTGTTCTCTCTGCAACACTTGTTAACATTGGTTATTCTTAGTAAAATTTATAACTCCATTGGAAAATTGAATTCTTGAGAAATTGTCTTGCTTCTTGAAAATTGGTACTGTCGCGAATCTTGCATCCTTTTTTATAGAACAATGATTGTAGAAATAACTCTGTTTTCATATACTGATTTGAATTGATTTTATGAAGGAATATATGTTAAACGCCATAAATAGTTGGCTTGCAGCTTACAAGTTCTCTCAGTCCTATCAATTTTAAATCCCAATTCCAGTTACCGTTTCGTAAATTCAAGAAGATGCAGTAAATCTAGCTTGTGTTCGTTAACTCTAAAATCCGACAAACATTTCTGTCAATGAAAGGTTGTCAAAGAGAAGGGTGATGTTAGATGTTCTATGCTTAGTAGACTTATAATAAAAAGATACATCTAAGCTTCACTTTACTAGAATGACGTCATGGCAAACTACAACAGACTAACAACCATTCATTTCTATGCAAATAGTAAGAATCAAATCTTTCTTTTATTCGTTTACAACCTGACGAGAATTAATCCGTCTGTTTGTTATAAGGAAAGGAAGACCAGATAAGGATGAACAGTTGTAACATCACTCCCTCTTTATCTTCCTAAGATTAACATGGGACATTCGTATCATGCCCAAGCATGGTCGTAGCGTTTCTCTTCACTGCTTCTTGCAAAGTCTTAACACCAATCTCTCTGTTTTGTCCCGATTGATAACTTTAAAAGCGAGTTTTTAATTTGATTCCTAACTAAACAACTGTGTTGCTTGTACATGTTATAAATTACATCAACTTTGGAGCAATACTTATACAAGGATAGCTGAAAAGTGACGTAAAGCCATAACATAGAGCATGTGGGGCAAAATCATTTGTCTCATCTCTGATGTTGAAAGTGATAAAAAGGTTTCTTTATTGCATAATATAGCAGCTGTGCAGATTTTAAGTCCTTATCTTCTTGCACATGTAGTGTCTGATTAAAATGGGGGAATCTTTTCCAGGCAATGAACGCTCAGTGGTAGGCACATTTGTGTAGCTACCAGAATCAACAGCCCCATACTTCTAAGAAAACCTCCTCGTCAATAAAGCGAAATCTTTTTGGATCATAAAATCATGAATAGGAAGCCATATCTGCCCAAGATACAAAGGAACTTATCTATGCTTCCCAAGGATATAATTTCCTACCATTATTGATGAGAAAAATTCCTTTGTTTGGTACAAATGAAATGCTAAACAAAATGCCACACAATTTGATACAGAAATAAATCAAACGTTTCGATTCAAAGTTCTCTCAGGTGGCACTTTAGATTTAGCTAACTACAAGAAGAAGCAGGACGAAATACACACTTCGACTTGTAAATAATCTCATTAGGTATTTCAAACTCTTCATAAATTCACAATGCATTGAAAACTGACACATACATAAAATTATGGCTTCAATCTTATTGCTACTCTCCTTTAGGTTATAAGACACTTCAGTTATTAAATAGTATGCCACCTGTATTCATTGTAACCCTAAAAAGCTGGCCTCCGTTATTAATGGCAAGAAAGTATTTGTCTTCAAGATCCTAACGCATAAATCCACATGATATTAATGGAAATATCAAACTTCAAAAAGCCAATAATAAGCAACCTTAAATTAATGGATGATTCATTAGTGACAATGGAACAAATATGACGATCATTTACGTCAACGCCCATGTTGAGAGAATACATTGCAATAATAGATCAACATGTCTCTTGATTCCCTATTGGTTATAAGTGTTTGGTTAAAACTTTGGTGAAGTAATTAGCATCAAACCATAATTTTCAGATCTCTAAAAGTTAATAACAAAAAAGCTAATTAATACCTCCTACTTCTTTGATTTAGCTAAAAATGTCGTCAACTTTGCATAGTGATAATCTTTTGCTGCAATATTGTAAACTTTTCGATCAACATTTGGATTAACTGACTTGGAAGTTTAAATCTACTTACACACAGGTATTTACATAGAAAAGCAAAATCGATGTGTTATTGACGAACTCTGAAGAAGTATGTTGCCATACAAATGAATAGACCTTGACATTCAACAAATCTCCATATAATAAAGTATGTCCAGCAAACAAGAAATACCTCTAGGACTTGATTGTCTGCTCCATCTCCACTAACACTGGCTGTAGATTTAGCAGTGGTATATATCTCTATTTCTTAATGCTACCCAGTTGTTGAAATACTGATGTTCACATACTAATAGGTACTACGAAACTGTTTAGCATTAGCTGGCAAAACAAAACTTGCTCGTACTATTTTTGCATGATATTGTCATCGAAGATAATGGGCATACCTGAAAAGTGGTGGTATATTACTATATCAAGTGGCACTGTGGCAAAGGCAAATTCACTCTACAATGAACGGTCTTAAAATAAGCACTAGCCTATACTAAAGTTTTCATCATCTTCTGTCATGAGGGATTACTTGATGGAGTGCATATTGGGAAATGTGATGTCCTGGTATAGGAAATTACTTGGGGAGGACTTATTCGTGAATTTCCAACATGGGGGCTTATGTAAGGGAGGTTTTCTCAAGGGGAGCTTTTTGAGGAGAAACAAATTCAACCATTTACAGTATTTGCTAAAGTACCAACTGTCTACTTCCAAGGGATCATTTGCCCCCTAGCCCACCAAAGACTGCCACTAATCTAGATTATTATGGAGGAACACTGGCCACATAATATTACACTTAGGCAGCAGGGAATTACACATATGTGAGTAAGCTTAATGAACTCTGGACAATAAAAAATATACAAATTGATGAATCATAGCTTATACCTAACCTTAATCTTCAGAACTTTACTATGAGAGACTGTTCAGCCCTTGACATTCAAGAAACTGTAGTTGGAGAATGAAACAAGGCTCTACTATTGCATGAAAGAGAGAAAATGTTTTTGAGGATGGCTTTCTACTCGTTGTGCACTTAGTATGTTCTGCAGTGCTGACAGAAAAGATGTTTGGGGAATTCCTCAAAAATAATGGTAAGGGGAGAGACATAATAACTAGAATAGGCCTTTTTTTACAGTTGGTAAAGAAAATCATGTTAGAAAGCACAAGTACCATGAGAATCAGGAATTGAGAAATTAAAAATAAACAGTCACAATAAACATCATGACAATCAATCATGACAATAAACACAGCAAATGTCCAACAATCCTTTAATTAAAATGTCAAGATTATTACTGGTCCTATATTCACCCAGGCTTTCTTGATTGCTTTCATAGCATTCATAACATTTGGCTTTCTTCAATGAACAAACTATCTACATTGCTCTAGTCCATACAATCTACAGTGAGAAAATGCAACTAGTTGTAATCCCATTTGTTAAAAAAAGGCAAACAATAGATGGAATATATAGCAAATGCATAAATACTACTTCTTTGATTGCTAAACCCTATTTGCCATGTTTTTAGAGATATCAACAATGAACAAAAAGTTGCAGTTGATTCACTCTTAAAAACTTCCACTCAAGAACCACAATAGTAGCAATTCTCAAACTTCTATATAAATATGTTATGTTGAGTATACTCTTTACAGTACTATGTGTACCTATATACAATTAACTGGTAACAGAACTAGAGTCTTCCCTATCTATTTCAATTTCTTTTAACCAGTCATGGCACTTTGCTCTAACAAATTCAAAATAATGATCTTTTAAAAGATCCAGCCTATTTTCAGATACTGAATATGATGCACTCTTCAAGTGTCTTTCAGCAGTTGAAATGTCATCCAATAGTTGCTTGTTCAGCTTGTTTGCTTCATCCATTGTCTTCCTCTTTTCATTTTTCCTACACAGAATGACACTATCTGGTTTAGTAAAAAGTTTGTCACAGAATTAACAATGTGAAAACGCTACAAAGAAAACCTACAGTTGTCAGCAAAAGTTTCCTTTGTGTACACTACTTGAAGTCAGTCAATTAATTCGATTTTTTGATATACAAGTTCATGCCCTATGGAAATTACAACAGCTGAACATATATTGTTCATAGCACCATTACGACCAAAAGTTTAATCCTCACTTTTGAAGTTTTAGAAATTCATAGTTGACATGTTTATAAAAATATAGAGAATATAAAACATACTTTGACACTATACAGAATATGTGCTGCTAATTCAGAATTTTTCAAAGTGGGGAAAAACAGAGATTTACTAAACATATTTTAGTCGTTCTATTTTGTAGCCGAAGAAGTCCATTGCACACTTAAAGTACACACCTAAGATCAAGTGCACACCCTGACTGCATTCTTTGAATATGGCGTGGGGAGGTTCACTGTTCGGTAAATTCTGGCGCATGTAAAGGTTGTCGAACTTGATGACTTTTATCTGACGGAGGCTCTGTAACGTATGAATACTTAGCAAACATTCTACCAAGTAATGGCACGTATGTGTAGATGGAAGAAGTTAAAGTGGTGAGGGAAGATATTCCCCTCACACTACAAAGAAATATAACAAAGGTTTCTAATGGAATTAAGTATGCAATTACTACACTGACGTACATATCTCGAATATTTGGCGTAGATCTGTGGGGCACAAAAGTTCCCAATTTCAGGCTAGCAAAGAATGCAGTCTAGCGTTAGAAACACTACGAAGCACAAAACTGGTGCTAACCTAGATTTATTTTCAAGTGTCTTGTTTTTTTGCATCTGTGTAATTGCGAGCCGCTTCAACAAAATTATCTCGTGTTCATCGGATAATCGGGAAAGTTGTTGTAACACATCGTTACCACGACTACGGTTCTCCGCCATGATTCAAATACTCTTGTTTACCGCTACTTAGTGATATTTACATCTTGGCTCCTGCAGCTCCTTCGCAGCCAATCACAGTTTCGTTCAAAATACAGATCAAGTTGCTCTTCTAGCGCCTTCAAACAGATTTTGTGTTCTTCGAGTCAATGAATCTACGGGAGACAGACCGTTGGAAAGCTTTAAACTAATTATTGAATGATATCTACCGCGGCACGAACCAAATACCATCTGCTATTATACTGCAGGTAAAACGTATATGCAATGCTTGCCTCTTATTGATAATGAGGCTACCTATAGGCCCCAGTGAGAGCTAGCCCTAGAAACCGAGAGAGCGTCATACATTGTACGTCAACTTATTAAGACTAAATTCAGTGAAGATATTCATCATGCCATCTACCTCTGGTATTGCTGCTAGTAAGGTAAAGTGCAATGATATTTAGCTAGATTTCAGATTTGTCTTAAAGCACCACAATGGTACTCGTTTATATTCAATGTAGCTTCCATTAGATGACAACCGAAACGCTTCCCAACAGTGTAACTTCGTTGAAGTGACTGGAAGTAATTTGTTTAGATTTTACAGCCCCTTTATTGATTTTGTAATTTGATCAGTCTTGATTCCAAATGTCTTTGTCTTGAAGCCCGCAGATTCAAAAAGAGAGGAATTCCGAAAATACCTCGAGAAAGCTGGAGTGTTGGATGCATTAACTAGAGGTAGTTTTGTCTTATTCTTTTTACCCATGCTGTACATTCACTAATACTTAGATATGACGTACAGGTGTATTAGTATGTTGGTGAGAAAATTACATTTATTGTATAAATATGGAGATGAAGACTTCAGGTTAAAGTGAAGATGATAAAGTGAGATATATAGTGAAGTGTAACCCCGTGAAACCCAACTTGTGGTTAACTGTTGATGATATAGGGTGTACATTGTATGTCTTAGGACCTAGAATATAGGTATGTGTAGTTAGGAGCAGTATGTTAGCAACAGCAGCTGTTGAGTTTGTTTACTCTGAATCATATGTATACAGACATTTTGAGAAGTTTTAATGTTTCCCTATATAGGGAGAAGTTCACTTCCTTAATATGAATACATGAAAGTGAAAGTTGTTTTGTCACCAAATATTACTAATTTAAATTTGAAGGTTGTTGCTCTAGGGAAAGACTTAGCCCTGTAGAGAGTACTTTTGTAAAAATGATATTTAACCAATCACACAGACTGCAGAGTATGGCCTTTTCTGATGTGCATAGGCAAATGGTTAGGCATGGAAGTATGCACTTAGCTCACATGTGCACTTTTAAGTGTTTGCTTGATTTTTTGGCTTACAAATCAGTTTAGTCGCCTTCTGTTATTTTCTTAAGTTGAAATACTGTATTGTACAGAGTATATGTTGGAGCAATTTGTGCTGCATTATTGTCATTGTGATGGCTGGAAAATGTTCCAGTCAAACAATTACACCATGCCTTATCATGCCTTTCAACACCCTGCCATGTTTTTTATGTGTAGTATCATTTAAGACAAAAAATCTTCTGTGTGTATTTGACATTCTCAACAATCTGGCAAGTCATTTGTAACTGAGAGGCAAATAAATGTTTTGATAAGCTAGTTTCTATATTGATGCTTCTCATTATATGTTTTTGACTTGTATCTCACTGGAGGTTCTGATATGTCAGATTCAAGCACTTTGATTTGTTCATGATTTTGTTGTTTGCTAATTTGAGCCTTTTTCTTTCAGTTCTTGTAGCACTTTATGAAGAGCCAGAAAAACCAATGAATGCTCTTGAGTATCTTTTCACATAATACGTTCTCAATGTCAAGCTTTTGTAGATTCATTTTTAAATTATGCTGCAAAATTTCAAATTGTACATTGGAGGATGATGTGATTTAATTTGAGAATTCTTTTATCCAACTTATAATTCACTACCAGGTCAGATACGGTTATACCTTTAATGCCATGGTGATTTCAACTAGAGTCAGCTCTTGGGTCAGTCACTCTGGTTATCATCCAACTCCAGACATAATTACATTCCTGCTATTTGCCAAATTGAACTCTGGTCAGACCCTTGCAAATGAGCTTCATTTACAGTCACTCCACTTATAGTCACACTTTGGTTATAGTCATCACCGTTTCCATCCCCAAATGACAGAACACCATTTTTCAGTTGCATTTGAGGAGAAATATCTGACTTCTCCTAAATGGCATAAATTATTATTTTATCAAAGAATTTTCTTATTTGTTTTGCTCAGTTTTGCATGCATTTCTCCTTGTTATAGATAAATGTTGATATGGATTCATTAGCTTCAGGAAATGAAATCACCTCTGTTTTCAGATAGCTCATTTGTCTGCTCCAGTGTACAGTTTGTTTTTCACCCAAAGAAATTGCTATTCAAGATTCTGCACTAGATTTTACTCCTACATATGAAAGCACCTAAATTACACAAGTATGTGTTTGTGAGTTGTGTGTTTTGTCCTTAACTCAGTAACGCTTTTTACGTCATCATTTGCATGGTGGTCTTCCTGAGACAGCTGATGTTGAAGCTCTGAAGCTGCAAGTTTCAGAATTAACGCAGAAAAATGAAGAGCTTAAAGATGAAGTAAGCCAATTGAAGCAAAAGGTTTGTTCCCTTTAGAAAGATGTATAAATTATTACATAAATGTATGAACTGTTACTTGTAGGCCTCAGCATTACTTGGTGCTCATTAGGTAACCACTTATTGTTGTTTCTAAAATCTCATTGCCAGATATAAACCTTAGGAAGAACATAGTATTAGCTTATATTTGCTTTTGGCATTTTATACATCGTTCTAAGTAGTAAGAGACTTGAACCTGATGGTATGATCTAGGTTGAAACCAGTGATCTCTGAGATACATTTGATACTTTTTGAAGGAAATACATTGTTGCAGTTCTTTGTTTTATTCAGAATTTTGCCTTTGTAGCTTGAACAGTATGAGCCAAAGGGTAATAGTGAGCAGGTATCTATACAGTTCTTTTCTTCAATACATGAATATTTAGCTTGGCATCACTGTAATTAGTAAAACAAACAGCACACATTCATGTGTATTTGTAAATTTGAGTGGCTCATTTGATGTTCTCTTCATCTCACAATTTTCTTTTTCTCCTCACAAGGCACCAGAAAGCTGATTATCTAAAGAAATTGGATGTTTGTATATAGCAGAAAGAAGGTTCACATTCGTGTTTAGGATCTAATGCTTTACACTGGCATTTAATTTGTTACTTTCTTGCATATGACACAATGTGCATTATCAATTCAGTATTTCTTTTCTTATTTTTAATATTGTTCTCAGATGTATGTTGTATCTATTAAAACATATAATTCTAAGTGTTGCACTCTGTTTATTAATCCTGCCTACTGAAATTGCAATCTTAGAAATTGGTGAATATGCATTTATGCTCTAGTTGTTTGAGTACTCTTGGTGGATTTACTATAGCATTTCCACTTTATCAATACTCAGATAAACTGCACTTAGGAGCCATGAATGGTGAATTTTTCATATAATCTGTTGCATGGAAATGTATGTGTGGGTGGGGGTGGGTGTGGGGTGGGGTGGGGGTGGGGGTGGGGGTGGGTGTGTCAGGGGGTGTGGGTGTAAAAAGTGCCTGCAGTTTTTGAGTATTCTATCTACATAAGTGGATTTAGATGGCATAGACTCTTTGCAAGAAACATTCTTCTACCTTAAACCTGGATTGTTTTAATATTTTGTCATAACCTGTGATACATTTAAAAGATTTCTTACTGCTCTTGAAGACAAATTGGGAATTCAATGTTTGAATGAATTTCATGAGTTTCGCCATGATTGTTAGTGTTGTGCAAAGTAAGCTATTAAAGTATTGGTTTTTTGTTAAAAGATTTCATTTAAAACCAGGTTTTCAACTTTTCTTATGAAGTTAAGCCTGCCTGTATGTCTTAAATGTTTCTTAATTGATTTGAGCCTTGTGCTTCTTATACACTTGCTTCATCTTACAAACATGTGTCATAGTTTATCTTTGTAGCTTTTATTTATTTCAATTTGAATTGTCACCTTGGTCAAGATATCTTTCATATGCTAAGTTAGTCACAAATTTTTACTTGGTGGATGTTTTTCACTTTAATATGTTTAATTGGAGACAATGTTATTTCTTGCTTTGAAATCTACAGCTTTCTGTGATAGAAGCAGTTTGGATAGTATGTAAAGTGAATGTCAAGCTAATGCTACAATGATGGAACTGCTCTTATAAATTATAATAGTCAACCATATAAGTAAAGCAGCATTGTTTTGTCTGTATGTAGCTTTGGAATACTAGTGGATATCATTACTTTTAGGTCCCAGACTAGAGGGGTCATGCAGTAAGCATGGGGTCATAGTAAGTAGGAAGCTGGAAATTGGTGTAACGTTGTACAGTTTAGTGTTTATACACAAGTCTGATACACTGCAAACTCTCTAGTTCTTGCACATCATTTACTGTACATTGCACAGGCACTGTAAGTAAGAAATTAAGCTATTTGATTCAATAAGTTACTAAATGGGGGCTCCCGATAGCAGCAGGGTGGTTGGAAATGTTTTCTAAACAAATTTATAGGGCAGGGGTGCCATAGAGGGCCCTTTGGGGCTAAGTCCCTTTGTCATATAGAAGAGAATTTCATTGTGGGGCTCAGCCCCCTTTCAATGATTGTATACCAGTTTGGAAGTCTAGCTTAGTAGTTTAAACTAACCCTTTACTGTGGTTTTACTTTATGTATAGTATATTCTACCGGAGGTACGTAAAACTTTGTATGATTTACATTTATGCAGCCAAGAATAAAATATTTGGTGTATTCATTGATGTGGCCCTTTGCATGGCCTACAGTACTCCTTTTTACCTTTCTGGACGGCGCTGCAGCCAGATTTGCGCCTTTGCCTCGTTTTCGACATCCGTCGGTTAAATTGTTGAAGCAAGGAGCGATGGGATGGCATGCCCTTTCGAAAGGCCCATGTGTTGACCTGAGCTGTGAAATATGAAGTAATTGCCGAATTGTTAAGTGATGAGTGGTATATTTCGATAAACAGTGGCTGCCATTTGATTCAGTTTTGCTAAATGTGCTAGTAGCACATGACCTGTAAGATATTAGCAATTTTGAGGAAGTGCCCTTGAAATTTGCCAGAGTTCAGCATAAAGCAAATATGGCGGACATGGATTTAGTCCGGTTTTTTAACAGTGAGGTAGACAGTAATCACTTTTTGAATAGTAACACCCTTATGTTTCGTTGTATGTTTCCATAAGGCTGCAATGAGCTTACTGCAAATGATAGGAGATGAACAGTAACCGTGTAGAACCAATTTCAATAAATTTCTGTGCAGTAACTTGCTTTGCAACTCCCTTGCAATTATTGTTCCAATGTTTGAAGTCATTCATTGTTGGCTGATCAGAATCATAAATTGCTATCCTTTGCCACTGAATTATCCTTATCATCTTCGACCAATCGTAGGAAGAAAAGTAAACCCATAGCATACCATCTAATGAATACATTACAGAACGGTTCTTTGCTTCCACCTTAGCTATCAGCTCTGTATGAAACGAAGCCACCAATATCAAAAGCAAAGATTACATCGCTCACTAAGTATGCTGTTAAAGCTGTTAAGGTATGAAGAGATAGTTATTGTTTATGCAATATGTGTCTTACACGTTTTCTGCAATGGTGCATGCACTTACCTAATTAACGCACTCTTCCGTGTTTACATTTGTGCAATTATCTCAGTTCTTGGCGTCCCTGTTTTTCCGTAGTTAGAACAAAAAGTGTGTGCTTTATCAGGAGGTTTGTTTTCACAACCACATCTTGTCACAGATACTTTATAGCAATCACTATTCAGTTAACCTTTCAGCAAAACCAATTGACATAGAATAGTAATGTTAAATTGGCCATCAGATCAAAAGGTTCTATATAAAGTTACTTTGACGAATTCTAGTTTATACTTTCTTATTGACAAACAGCATTTAAATGGAATGTTTCATCATGCATTCATGTGCTCCTTCAATTTTGAAAATTTACGTCAATTTGAGCTTTTATGAGGCATTTCCCAGTACAAGGTTTGTGCCAAAGTAGGAAATGTGGAAAAAGTCAGGGAAATGCCTTTCTTTTGCTCACAAAATATCAGAGAACAGTCAGGGAATTCTGCTAATTCTAGGGACAATCAGGAAAATATCTAGGAAATTGTTTTCCTTTGTTTCTTGAATAAATCAATTATATACATGTATAAATACTTTTATTTTACAATATTATAAGGACAATTCCAATGTGACAGATGTACACTTTGCATACTTATCAAAAGTATTTATACGATGAAAATGGATTTCACTTAATTGAAAGCTTCTTAGCAGTTCAAAGCATTAGCATTTCAATGAGAAAAGGAACACCAAAAGTAATGATCATCCAGATTTAATCAATGCAAAATAGGCTCAGGAAGTTCTGTAGCAGACGATGGATACTGTAGTAACTTTTAATTGAGTTTTAGAAGTCACAAAAGAAAAATTGCCCCTCCCCCCCCCCCCAGATCCAGCAATTTGTGGTACAGAAAGTGTCTTGATGGCTTGTTCTTGTGAAATGCCTCTTTTTATGAAAATTGATCTTTTTTGGACTTTGCAGGAGTATGGGAATAGTAGATGCAACAGAATTATCCCTATTAATTTCTAATTCAGATTTATGAAACTACCATATATACCTGATTATAAGTCTACTTTGATTATAGGTCAACTCCCAAAAATGGAAAGAAAAGTCATTAATTTTACAAATCCCAAATTTAAATCAACCCCTGTATTCCAGATTTTGTACCAGTATATGAGAGTTCCAGTAAAATGGCTATCAGTTGCATAGATGCAATAAAAAAGCACTACAAAATGAAAATTTAAATTAAATAAGGACAGCTACATACCGTAAAATCTGCATTTCGGATAGGTACTTTGTCCTTTGTCAACAAAATTGACACAGATACGACTTACATAGGAAATGTTGTAAGAAAACCAAATGGAATTCCGCATTCAAGGAAGTGTGAAAAAATGTGTGAGTAGGTTATTTAGTTTTAAGTCAACCCCATGATTTTACTGTTTAAAATGTGAATTAAGAATTTGACATTTAATTGAGTATATATGGTAGATTCACTCTAAGCTGTGTATTGATACCCAAATTCCAAGGTCTCAGTCACTTCTCATTGTTGACCCAGGGGTTGACATTTACATGGAATTACCCACCAGTTGGTTTTTCTTTTTCATGATGAAGTCAAAACACACTTCTTCTCTCAGATAGGGTAAGGTTTGGTTAGGTAGACTTGCATATTGACAGGCATAGTGTGTGGTATTTGCTCAGAACTAAATTGTTAAATCAGGGAAAACAGGGTAGAAATCAGGGAAAAATCAAGGAAAATGACTTCCCTGATTTGGCAGGCACCCTACTGTATGTACATAAAATGAAAAGTAAGTTGAGATGAGTAACTTAGGCAGGGTTTTGGGACACTTTAGAATTGCACATTATTCCCAAGGGTATGGTTTTGAGGACTAATCATTAATTCTCATGAGCTTTTGAGGAAATGCATATGGTGCAAAGGCACTTAAATTATGCATCTTTCAATTCCATACTTGCAGGAAGTAGAATTTATGTATCACACACTTCAAAAGAGTTTTCAAAGATGGATATGCCATATAATCTGCACAGATTACTCTCAAGAACAGCACAAAACAACTCTATATATATATATATATATATATATATATATATATATATATATATATATATATATATATATATATATATATATATATATATATATATATATATATATATATATATATATATATATATAAAATATTTGATTAACACTCACCACAACTTAATATTAAAAAGTGCAAGTTCTCAGGAATGTCTCCAATAATCTTCACGTTTTTGTCACCTCTGCAGTGTAACAGTAATGGCCCAAAAGCTACCAAAGTTAACTATAACTTTGTTACTTAATCCTCCTCTTCCTCAAATTTGTTAAATGTGGCAATGCCGCCATTGTAGCCTTCATTGTAGTCCAGAAGTGTAATCTCATTCTTTATCTGCTTTTTAGTTTTACAAACACATTGTCCATAGTGTTGAGAAGTTTGTTCAAAAGGTATTTAGATTCTGGTTTGCATGCTTGATCTATTTATACCCAAGCCTTCCATTGAGTAAATTAGATGCGTGCTGCCAATCACACATATTAGATTGTTTGCATGAACTGAGCTGGGTGAGAGCCTGTGCAACCGTGCACATCATGGGCTTCTATACCATTTGCTTGCTACTTTTATCAGCTATTGATTACAACTTGTTAATTATTTTGTTGCTATTTGAACTTGTTACTCACAGCTGTGTAACTCTGTTTCATAAAATTTCTTTACAATTATGAGTGATATCTACCAGGATGTTGAGCATATTTTTGTATGATATGTCAAATCATATTTTTGCATAGAAGCTCTGTCTCCTGAAATGGCCTTAAGAGGTAGAACTAGTTGATGTGTTTTCTTAAAGCATTTATTTACATTTTTAGTGTCGTTCAGAATACAAAATCCCAGGGCTTTACATCATTGATTCTATAGTGAGACAGTCAAAGCACCAAGTAGGTTCTCCAACTTTTGTTTATGAACTAATACATAATGTATACATGTAGTATTTTGAATATATGAACCTATTGAAAAAATTTTCTGGTTTGGATGACTTTATTGGTTTTGAATATATTATTTATGATATATTTGACTGTGTTTTAATAAGCAATGTGGCAAAAAGAGGTTGTTATGTTCTGATTTTGAGTTTGACAATGTTTTAATATGCAACCTTCTCAGTGAGGAAGATGGTTCAGGTGCAGTGCATTGCATGTGAGAGGAGCTTTTGAGTGAAGAATTCTGTGCTATGTATAAACTTCAATTGTGTTATGAAAATTAGACCGTCCAGCTGCCAGTGTGGATTTCTTACATGTTTTGCATGTGTCACAACCCTACACACATTTTGCATTAAAAAACACTGTTGAATTTTGAAATTCACTTTAAAAACCACACCTTATGCTTGATGTTTGGCAAGTGGCTCCCTGTCCTTGGACACTCACAAGTGATACACTCAAAGGGACCCAAACTTCTTTATTGGATTTGGCATATGATGTCATTTTTGCACCATATGATGTCCCATCAGCTTTAGTGGGTACATAACAAATACAACTATAGAATCAAAAACTCCATTTGACGGGTGATACCCATGTGCAGGATTTCCAATTTATTTCACTTTTGTGTGTGGTGCAACCAACTGGGCCCTCCAATAGGTCTACTTCAATTTGTGCCAAAATGCACAATATTTGTAGATAGCTTGTTTCTCACACCAGGAAACCATATATGGCTTTCCATACTCATATTTACATGGGAACTGGGCTCTTATATAAAATGATGTGGTCTGTTGGATAATTATAGGCGTCTTGATAAAACCCATTAATTAATGTCACATTTATCACATTGCTACATGCACAGAACTGTCATGGCATGTTTGTAGATAGCTGGTTTCTCATACCAGGAAACCATATATGGCTTACCTTCCTCATACACCATATTTACTTACATGGAAACTGGGCTCTTATAAATGATTTCAGAAGGTCACAAAGTCTTAGAGATAGTTTCTCTCGCCACACAAACCAATAAGCTCTTGATGTACCTTTTGTCAAATAACACTACAACAGATATGTTTCTGTGTATGATACTTAAATGTTGGTGTACAAATGTTTTAGCTCTTGTCAGCACCATCTCCTCTGAATGGCATGTGCAATCACATTTGTATGCAAACATATACTCTTCACCTAGAAATGTGTGAATCTGCAACAAAAGCCATGTGTTTTAATTAGCAATTTTGCAAAGAGAGACCACTATCCATTAATCATTAACAAAAGCAATGCTTTAATTTCGAGTGGAGCAAAGTGAAATTGCCATTTGTTAATGTACTACAGTAACAATATAGCATTATTTATTTTTATTTTCAGTTTGGTAAGGAAAGAGATTTATATGGGCCAAGATTTGCAAAAAATATGAGGACAACATTTTCACATCTGTATCATTGCCCTGAGGATGAGAAGGTATGCTTTTTTACATTTAATGAGCTTTTCATCCATTATTCTATAGCATCTCTTATTCAGTAGGTGTTGATTCAAAGCCAGATAAAGTTTTATGAACTATATATTATGTTGTTTTTTACTACTTCTGTTATCAAACCTTTCTCACCACTAAAAGTAGCTTTCATTCCAATGTAGCATAACTTCCCTGAACCTATATCATTTTCTCAGTTGATTACTTCAATTCAGATATCTTGCAAAACCCTTAATCTTCTTTACAGTTTGTAGTACTGCTAGTGAATACATATGGTGGCTCTTCAGCCTTTAGAGTGGGCTGGGGAGGTAAACTCTTAAAAAAATTAATAGCTCCTTCTAAAAGCAACCCCTGGTCATGGTGGAGTGCTCTCTGGAATCGCTATATGATGGCAGATAAAACTTGAAAGAAATATCTGGGAAATAAGCCAGAATTTTATGATAGGCATGAATTACCTTGAAGAGGTATTGATATACTTCTTATCCAAAATTGCCAACTTATCAGACAAACTACCATTGTATTTGGTTGGAAATCGATCCATGGATGTAAGTGAATAATTTATTGTATTGATCTAAGTTTCTATCTTATGAGAGCAAAGTAAAATTATTAGGGGGAAATTTTTATCATAGGATATTTCCCACATTAGTTGCAACAACTAGTTGTAAGAGGATAACTACCTTGAAAAAGAAATGAAATGAAAGTTTGAGACTACAATTGAAGTAAATTATTATGTACTGCAATAAAAATTAACCAAGATAGTTTGAAAAATTCACTTCAATTATCAGCTTAAAATGATGCATCACCATTACTCAGAGGCCCCACTCATGGATGCTTGCTTTGAGTTTTTTCCAGTTTTTTGGGCATTTTTGTAAAATTAATACTATGTGTAGATTAGAACTTGAAAAGCTCCCAAGTCATTTACATTATCATTTATGCAACCTGCATCTCATTATTGATTGGTTAAGAAATTGGCCAATGGGACTGCATCATCTGAGATTCCAGCATAGTTTCTAATTTTATGTGCATTCTCTAATTTCCAATACATCAACTCAATAGACCATAATTAAATGCACTGTTGTTTTAGTTGCACAGTTAATTTCCATGTTGAAGTGAAGCTTTTCACAACTTAGAGAAAAGCTAGTAGCTGATCAAATCTTCAAATTTTCCAAGTCCTGTACATTGAAGATGTCCAGTTACTGCAACCATGTCATTTTGTTAAAGTATGTTTATGATGGGAGCTTCTTATCTAATCTGTTTATTATTTCTGTAGTCAAAGATTGTCCGTGTCTTAAACTTATGGCAAAAGAATGGTGTTTACACACCTGAGGTCATTCAACCCCTGCTTGATATGGCAGCATCCGGCACCCACCCTCACCATCACCATCACCATCATCATTCAAGTAAGTCTGCTATTAACGTAATTAAGAAAACAACTTAACTTATTGGAGTTTACTGGTAGAATTTTCTTCGCTTTTCTTGCTTAAAACAACTCTTTGCAAAGTGTTTAAAGATAACTTTGCATTTATATATTTGTTTAGTGTGGAATGATTGAAATAGCCAGATATGTCTTGTACCACAGCAATTTTTACATTCTATAAGCTCCTTTTTATCCAATGTTGAGAACCTTGAAGCATAGAACTGTCTGAAATTCTTGAAATATATTTCCATGTATATATCCTATTTACTTTACATTCAAATTACCATACATCGGCAAGTATTCACTTAAATTAGGAAGAAGGAATTAAGGAGAATGGAAACATATATTTAATTTCGAGACAGAAACAAATATTATTTTGCTTGCATAAACTATGACTTGCGAATGGTATGCTTCTTTCGCGCGCCATCTCCGTCAAATGATGTGTGCACTCGCGTTTGCTTGCGACCTTCACAGAGAAGACTGCTATGAGTATGGTCCAAGGAAATACATAGGAACTGGTTTATAATAGGGTGTATATAAGTGTGTTATAAGTGTTAATGCACTTTCGTGCCACTTCTTGTCCTCTTTTTCCCACATTTTTACATTTTACGCCAATTTTGTTCCTATGTTCCACAGAATTACAATTTTTTTTCCCATATCCTTTCTGTTATCGTGAAGATGTCCAGATTTTACTATCATTCAAGCTAGTACCAATGAAATTTACAAGATATAAGCTGTAGCAGTTTGTTTTTCCTAATCTTCTTTGTATTTCTTTACGTGGCAATAGGTCCCTCTTTCAATACTGCATATGAATGAGATGGGCTGTTATTAATTCTCAGCATTCAAGGAGGGAGGATGGAAGATATATCAGAAATAAGCGAGCTTTGTTAGCACCATGGTGCAACTGCTTATTAATTACAATGACTCTCACATATCTGGATAATTAGCATTTAAGGTTCTTATTAGTTCTGAAAGTAATCTCAGTGACTTTTTGTAGCTGGTGATATAACAGACTCACCTTTGGAAGATATTGGCGATGCCACGACTAGTAAGTCTTCGGTCCCTCCTGAGTATCTAACTGTACTTGAGCAACAAAGACGGCAGCAAGATATGCAAATTGAACAGCTGAAGAAGGCACTAGAGCAGCAGCAGCAACAGCAGCAGTTGTTGCAGCAACAACTGCAGCTTCAGATGCTACAGCAACAGAAACAACAGCACTTATCTCAGGTATATCCTGTGAATGTTTTTACTAGCAATTTTACTAGCCTTGCAGAAGTGTAACTTAGCAAGTATTCTCGCAAACATTTCTGCCTACCTGAAATGTGTGATTGACTGCCCTCAGCTAGCAGTGCTCGAAAAACTAACGCCCCTTCACTCGTCTAAAACGAGTGAAATTGGCCAAAAAGCAAGTAATATTTTGAGTTAGTCGTTCTCATAGAAGATTGAAAGTCGTAGCTTGTGAATCTTGGTTTCACATTTGTTTAATCCGCACGTAATATTATGAAATTGTTCTTTCAAATACGTAGTTTACTCTCATAATATCCACTTTACAATCGCCATTTTGAAACAGTGGGGGAATGGACCAGGTTAAGTTCTCAGTCCACTTCGCTGCAAAATGTGAAGACGTCATACAAACGTTTTGCAACACCAGACAGCAGAAAGGACTAATAGAATTGTCTCCAGGACTAATAGATGCTATCCACTACTAGTCCTAGGACAACTAACTAAACGTTTTAGTTTCGAGCACTGAGCTAGTTGATGTATTTGCTTAAATTTTGCTTTTTATTTTCTCATGCTGTGATGAATGTTTTCGTCTGAGTCGTTATTTGCTTCATTAGCTCATTCCTTAATTTGATCGATATATGCTAGCTTATATTTATATATAAAATCATCCAACCATTCATTCATTCATCCATCCATTTATCCATCCTCTATCCACCCTTCCATCCATCTATCCATCCACCCACCCACCCACCCATCCATCCCATCCACCCATCCATCCCATCCACCCATCCATCCACCCATCCATCCCATCCGTCCACCCACCCATCCACTCATCCATCCACTCATCCATCCACTCATCCATCCGTCCCATCCGTCCACCCATCCGTCCACCCATCCGTCCACCCATCCGTCCACCCATCCACCCACCCATCCATCCCGTCCATCCATCCCGTCCATCCATCCACCCCATCCACCCCATCCACCCCATCCATATATCCATTCGCCCCATCCATGCACCCATCCGTCCATCCCGTCCGTCCGTCCATTTATTCATCTTTTCCTTCTTTCGTATTGCTTTTGATCGATTCCTTGCATTTTTTAACAGACTGGCGCTTTAGATCAAAAGCAACTGCAACCGGTGTCTGCCGTGCAGAATTCACTTTCCTCTGCTCCACCACCCAGTCACGTGCCCCGGCCTGAGGTGCATCCCAGTAGTGCACAGCCAGTGAGTCATCAAATGCAGCAAGGGAGCCAAATTCCCAGGTACGACCAAAGATTTTCTGGTGTATTTTTGTATACACTCACTGCTGCCTGATAGAGAGATGACACTAAAAGTTGTTTGGGTTTTTCTTGCTCCTAAACCATATAAGATCACTATGTATTAACTGTTTGTTTACGTTAGACTTATCCAAAGTTTCTGTGATCCAAATTTTTATCAAGAGTTCTACGTATATCCTACAATGAACTTACAGATGCCGTAAGGTTCATGGGTCAAAGAGTATGGGCAAAATTACCCGTAGAAGTGAAAACTTCAGACTCTTTGACTATTTTTAAGAAACATCTTAAGACAACAAAATGCAAACATTGCAACTGTAGGATTTGCAAACCTTTTATATATGGTCTAGGTTATTTGTAAAATAATTTTATTATGTATTTCTTTTGTATACCTTTTTGTAAATAGTTGGCCTTAATTAGCTTTTATTTTTAGCTATTTCGAAAAGCCAACTTTAAATTAAAGTATTAATAAATAATAATAATAATAATAATAATAAATAATAATAATAATGAATAAAAATGTATCCTTCCAGTATTTGCCATGACTACCAGATTGAAAGATATAGTTTTTCGCCAGTTCGGTTGATGAACCTCACACTGTTTGTTGCCTTTTGACTGCCCCTGCTATTCGGAAGTCCCGTGTGAAATTGATTTTCAAAACTGTTGATGAAGAGCAGATGGATGATAGAATTCTTCACAGTGCAATCCTACCAAGAGCTTTTTGTGTGATGTGGGGCAAATGATGTCACTATAAACTTTAGAAGTCACCAAGCAGTCATTCCCTTGCCCTCTCAAACTTGTGACCCAATGCATACCGCCCCATCTTAGCACCCGTGTGGTTATAGCACACTTTTTGTTGACCTCTCATTGCAATTTGTCGTGTGGAAGATTTAAAGTTTAGAATAAGAAGAATGAGATAATGAAACTTTCCCTTCAATGATGACTATTTGAAGTCGTCACAACGAGGTTGCTAATGTGATTGTTACTATTATGTATGAAATAGAAATCTGGTGACAAATTGACAGTCAACTGGATATTTCTCTGCCTTGCAAGCATGGCTATTTTGTTAGCAAAGTTAATCTGTGTGCTATTTTAGGCCACAGGAGCTGGATGAGTCAAGCAAACCTGCCCAGGGAGCCGCATTGATAATGGAGAAGTTCCAAAGGATGATTCAAGAGAATTCGTCCAAACATTCAGAATCACATGACGAAGGTGGCATACCTGGCCTTGGTTTTGAATTGCCTTCAAAGATGGACAATAAGGGAAAGAGTCCAGGATTCAATCAGGTACCTTCAACATTTTGCTGTTTTGCTACAACCAATGAAAAGGCTTTGTATTGCATTGTGACGTAACACACGTCTAAGGACGTCTGGTTCCTATGTTTTTGTTAGATTCCAGGGGTGTCTCGCCATGTCCGTTGCATTCCCCTTGCTCCCTAATAGTTGTCTTAATGCCACAGGGTTTCCCATGATTCGGGATAGGAGTTATATGTTTCCTTTGATAAATGTTATGCAGTCGGTTTGTTTCTGGAAAGCTAAGCTAGCATAGTATATACAAGCTAGTCAATGCATCAAAATGAAATATTAACTATATATTAGAAATTTATTCCTATGAAATAATAAATATAAAGAAACTATTATGAAAATAATACACCAAGATAATTTTTGGGGGTATAAGTACTTTTCAAATTTGGCCTGAAATTTTCTTAAAATTCCGAAAGACGAATCGGAATTCAATATTATTGTATGTACAAAGTGACTTATCTCAAATGACGCGTTTGTTTCCAATTTGATAAAACGGCTACTTGTAGAAGCAGTTGTTAGAGTTTACTTTGTAAAGATTTTCTTCATTCCCTGAGATTACATTAACATAGGAACCAGACAATATTGTAATTTTTCCTGATGTTGTTATTCAGTATAGTGCGACTGATGAAAGCAAGACCGATGTCACAGCCTCTTTTTGCTCGAGAAATCAAGTTGTCACTTTACAGATTACGTTGCCCTCTGATTAACTTGTCACGTTTTTCTTTATAAGACGATACCTTTGCGGCTACGAAAAAGTAGGCCTTTTTCTATTCTCCACCACGGTAAACTGTGTTAAGAATAGTTCATGCTTTGGAAGCCTCGTTTAGGCTTTGAAACAGTACGCCATGAAAGGGGAATCTTTCTTGTGTTGGGCTGATATACAGTTTGGAAGCCTCGTTTAGGCACTGTGCATTACCCCTCATCGCCGTGAACCTTTCGTGGACTGGGAGGAGTTTTGGGTGAGTAAGGGCGTTTTCTATATATTCCAAGGTCCTCTTTAACATGCCAACATTTTGCGCGCTTGTGCTGTGGAATTTCATGAATGAAATTTTTATCGCAAAATAAACCACAAGAGGGGAATATGGTACTTGCCAAAACTCTGCAAAATATTTTTCATAAAACATGTACTTGCAACACTTAACTGCTAAGCCCTTTGTTGCATTGTACCAAAGAAACATGAATTAATGAATAAAAATCCAATCCAAAGCTAAGAAACATTGATATTGAGGAGTATCCCATCAACTCAGCCACCACCCAGTCATCATGAAATCATTCATTGAGCAACCAGTAGGATCAGACAATCAATCAAATGACATGTGGACGTGTTTCTCATATAGTTGATACTGTGACCATCTAATCGCTGAAGTGCCATTTTGAAAACTCAATGTACTTTCTTTTTTAACGCGACTTCTTTTTTCTTTAAGAAGTTATCCTAGTAACTTAATAACTATTAGGTCAAACAATTATTCCGGCATTTGCGATTATTAGCCTTGCTTTTTAAAATCCCATTCCGTCTCCTTTTTTGTTTTCACATTTCCTCAACTCAGCCTAAAGTCGCAGTTTTGGTTGACTTCCATAGCCATCTGTGGTTTATTTTGTGCCGTTCCTTTTTTAAGTAGTCATTTGTCATTTTCGCATGACCTCATTTTATGACAGGCACTATTGGATGCATTTGATTATGGTGACGACGAAGACGATGAGCAACGCCTTGCTGAACAGAGAAGACATCTCATTGAAGAGGAGACGCGATTGTTGACAAGGTAACTATCGTTACGTCACGGCTTTTGTTGCTATTTTCACTCTTGTTTGTATGTCTCTACGTTATTCCTTAATTATTATTTATCTATTTATTTATTTATTTTAGTAGTGCATATAGATAGAATAATTAAAGGCATTGAACCTTAAAGGATGTCGATTTGTTTTTTCAAATAAAAAATGGATAGAATTTGAGGAACTTTTTACATAGACATAGCGTAAGTTAAGTCACCAGTAGTCTATACTTATCACGTTTATTTGACGAGATATAATCTGAAAAGGTTACTGTCTCAAGATGTTTGAGATAGCATTTCCAATTGTAGCCCCCTTCGGGAGAGTTTTACGTGAAGTCACATTGCTTATAGGATAGGGAAGTCCCTGTTCCCTTTCGGAGTTTGGAAGACTTAATGCGTCATTTGTATTATCGGTGTTAGAGTTCTTAAGACATTTATTGCAAAAGAAGGTACTTTCTTTTGAGATAAAAAAAACTACTGCAAATCGGTAGCAAATCATTGCATATTTCGGATTATTCTTTCCAAATTTTATCATACTTATTAGAGTATATTTGTTTCTCCTAGTCTTTTATACCTTTTTTCAGCAAAAATTGTTGCATCTTATGAATGCACGGAACACATGATAAGTTAAGATTTTGAAATTTGAAATGTTTTGCCATTTCTGGTTGCTGAAAATACAAGCATTACTGTGATAAAAAGCCTTTCTGTTTCATATATTTCCTCTCATAGTTCTAAGCATAATCAAATTGAATATTGTAGAATGTCCCGTGCTTGTGGACATTACATGGTAAAAGACCTTCGTTGTTTTAGAATTGTAAGATTTTTCATCTGTGGAACGATTTAATGATCATCAAGCAATGGTTGTGTAATGGTTATCAGGTCGTAGTTCTTTATATACTAACAGAGATTGTTGTAGTATGAAATAATAAACGATTTGATTAAAGAATCTTTGAGAAAGGAATTATGAGCTAGAATTATTTAGTGCAATTGTTCAATTGTGTTAGCTGAGTTTGGTAGTATCGCGTAGCAATTATTTGTCTAAGTTTATGTTTTGATGTGACACCATACAATCCGATAACGAAGTATTTATTCCTGTTTTTGCAATTATAGATCATTCCAGAATTTTTATTTGCAAAAATTCTACTCTACTACTTTGCTTCATGCCTAGCTGTTTTCTATTCTGCATGCCATCTCTCCATGCATAGTTCAAGTTTGAAAGTTGCCTGAAGCATCCTAGGAAGACTATTGCTTCCTGGCATTTAAGAAAGTTTTATATCTTTTCGGTCTAGTTCAATGTGATTTATGTACTAGCGGGCCGTATGCCAGTTGAATCGAAATCTATGTAACTAATCTTCTTTTCAGTTATAAGCCAGTAATATTTAACCCATAGTCTTGTCAATCTTGATTGATATTTACTATACTTTTTAGAATCTTCTTCTACAATTGTTTTAGTTTGATTGTTTTAAGTTTTTTCATTCATGAAATTCCATCGCATAGCGCATTTGCAATTAGAATTTCCTAGCATCTAAGTTATGAAGTTGCCCGTGGGTGGGATGCCATGTCGGGTTTTTGTAATTTCGATTTGGGACGGACTAGAAAGTAGTGAGATACCTAGGCTGGATGAAATTCACCCTGCCATTGGTGCGCCCTGTCTTTTTTGCAAGTCCTGTGGATAGTGCAATTGTTTGTATTCATTATGGGCTCTAATATTCAAAGAGTTTCCCACAACTCGCATTTCGTGTGTTTTACTATCTAAGTGTGGGAAACAGTAAGGCTGTTTCAAAGCTATTGTGAAGTTACTGTTATTGGGTATTGTGGCACGCCATTACTTCAGCCGCGTTTCTATTTGATCTCGCTATGATCACTAAGATCCTTGTGAGACTGGGCCGATCTGAGTGATCCGTGTGATACTAGTGACCTTTTGGAAACATGCACGAGCGACCCTGACGATTGCAATGATCAGGATCGCTGGAGTAGATACATGCTGTGTCTCAGAGGCACGTACAATCACCAGATCACTGTTTTCACAAGTTTGCTGAGATAACCGTTGAAGTCGACGATCCAAACAATCATGTTGATTCCATGCTTCAATTGGCATGCGTTGTCTTGACACCGGATTTGTGAATCCCATACTCTGTACTCATAAATAAACATACCCCCTTCCCTTCCCGCTGGTTAATTTTTGAAAAAATCTACCCAGACCATCCGTATTCCAGACCCTGGTCTATTATTTTTGAGTCTGTAATTCTATCGAGCAATAAGTACGATGATAAAATCTTGTTTATCATTTTGTTTACAGCTCAAGCTATTTGTTAAACCCATCCATAGCTAATATAATTAGTGAAATTTTCCACCCACTTCATTTATTCCAACCCCTTCCCCCTGTTTGTTGGGTTTTAGGAAATTTCCAACCACCGGTACTATTCCAACCCCCCGCCGCGGGACCCTGTCTCTCGAGTACTTGCAAACTACATGTAGTCGATTCTAAAGTTGACTACCTTAAGTGTTTTTGAGTTACCATATATATCTTTAATGTAGACGATGCATACCCCCTGGATTGATTTTTTTACGGCCATAGCACTGGAAGAATTCAACTTACTTATATGAAGCGTATCTTCTTGTTTTTCTGGTTTTTAGTGGCAAGGGCTCGCCTGAATACAAGTCAAGAATCTCAAATATACTGCAGAAGATGCAGCAGACTGTAAAAGTGCCGCAGGGTGAAACTTCGTCCGATGAAAGGTTTGAGCAGCAGCAACACGAGCCACACCAGCAGCAGCACCCACAGCCACACCAGCAGCAGCAACCACCGCAACACCAGCAGCAGCAACTACCGCATCACCAACAGCAGCACCCGCAAGAACACCAGCAGCAACAACAACAACAGCATCATCAACTACACCGCTTACCACAGCAACAAGAACAGTTTGACCAAAGAGCTATTGTCGATATGGAAAGTAGACAAGGGGGATATCCTCCCCCAAGACATGTGCAAGATTTACGTGACAAAGAACCGCAAAGGCTCCCCTTTTTTGATGGTATGTCGTATCGTACTTATATACTGTATGCATTGATTAAAACCCAGTACCAATGTAAATGAGCTGATTTTTTGACTCATTTGAGTGTAGCTCTTAATGGAAGGAAATCGAAAAGTCTATTTGCAGTTAACAAACTGGTATATTTGCTGCAAACGCGTTGCTTTTCAGTGAAAGTTTGTAGAGTATCCCCCATTTTTCAGGTTAATACCCCTTTCCTGTAATTACATTGTATATGGTGTAGTAAAAAAAGGTATGTGGTATGCTGCTCTGGCTTGCGACCAAACCTTTATGCGAGAACTTTCGATGCTCGTAAATCTTGTCAAGAATCATGGAATAAGTGCTAACGTTGATTAATTCTATTTCTATTTGATTGTTTGAATATTTGTACATTAATATCTTTCACAGTTTATGTGAAGTTAAATTTGATATGTATTCTATCCACAAGACACAGTAAAAGAGCCGCGCTTTGAGCCAGCATTTCGACAAGAGTCGTTCCAACGTCGTTTGGTAGATGAGCAAGATCACCGAAGGGGTCAAGGGGATTATGGCCAAGAGCCACACCCCAGACCTTATGCCGATAATCGATTTGATAGGGAAAGAGACATAGCAAGGGGACATGAGGGTGAGTTTAGGTCAAAAGACTCTAGAGACTTCCGTGATCGAGGAAGGGATGATAGAGAAAGCAGGGGGTACATGCAAGGAGACCAAGAATCGAGGGACCGTAATCAAAGGGAACTGAGAGATCGAGACCAAAGAGACAGGGAACAGAGAAGTCGAGACCAGAGGGACAGGGAACCTAGAGACAGAGACCAGAGGGATAAAGAGTTTAGAGAGCACAGGGCTAGAATTGATCGCGAGAGAGTAGGCGACAGAGAAAGATTCAAAGAGAGAGACAGGCAACGGGAAAGAGAGGAACACAAAGAAAACGAAAAGGGAGTAGAAGAAGAAAAGAAAGGATTAAGCATGGACGAAAGAAGACGTTTTGGGTTTCCAGATTTTAAGAAGGGACGAATTAGTCGTAAGTTGATTTTATGTTCGATTATGTTTTGAAAATTTTTCAGTTGATCCCGGTGAAATAGTGAATAAATATATATGTGTTAGTTAATATTGAACCGAATTTCTGTTTAAGTCCCCTTTCCAATAAGCTCCCCTTTTGGAGGCAAACCATTATTGAGCTCCCCCCACCCGCAAAATATGAATAGTGCCAAAAATAACTTACCTTAATAAAGAGTATTCAAATTCATACTCAACAGAACACATTTGAATCAGACTCAGAACATCTTTGTGCTGCAAACATAAAGCCTGTTTTCCACTAGGCGAAATCATTCGCACGACGCGAAGTCTTTCGAAGGTACATGTGTGTATTTCATTGCTATTGAACAAAGGGAATCACTGCAGCGATGACTTTGGTAGTTCGATCGCTGTCTACTTTCTTGAAGCGATCAATAATAGTATGCGGATTGACTGGAAGGAGCTTAATCGTGATCTCCAGTGACGAAGGGGATTCTATCGTTTCCTTTCGCATCGCGAGAACGATTTTGCGTAGTGAAAAACAGGCTTAAACGTGCTAGATACTTTGAGAAGCTCCTAGCAGAATTAATGCAGAGGGCAATTAAAATATGTATAGTTTCTTTGAGTCTTGATGAATCTGAAGACAGAAATTTAACGTGCGTTTGGCACCAGCCATGTTGAAGCCTTTTATCCGAGTTACAAGCCATTCGTGTTCAGACTAAAGAGAACTTGACCCCTTTGAATCCGACATATAAGAAGAGGAGATGAATCAGGAAAATGTTTTTAATTCACTAATTATTAGAGATAGCGATGTTATTAATGAAAAAGCCAGATATACACATGTTTTGTCTCTACAGATCACCTTATGATATTTCAAAAAACTTTTAAACCCCCTCTCTAGTAAGCCCCTCTCTAAAGTGACTTAAAATACTAAAGTGACATAAAATACTAAATCCCCTGTGGGGCTAAAAGATCGGAATTCGACCAAAACATCGAGAAAAATATATCTTGTTGTCCCAACATATCATTGGAGTTTCAACAGATGGATTCGATCGAACGTGGAGTCACTTCCTCACTCCTCTCTGCGCAACCATTGTTGGGGTATCTCGAATGGTGTATTCATTAGTGTTTGTGCTTTGTTGTGCGAATTTAATCTTACGCTCTTCAGGATTAATCGACTTTGAGTTATTTCTTGTGGGAAATACTGTTTCAGTTCCCGAACAAATCGGTTTTCGGCCATTGTTTTTGGAACGAATTGCATTCGAAAACCCAGTTTCCACTGTAATTGGGTTATCATATATCAAATGAATTAAAATGATGTATTATAGGCTTAGGATTTGAGGTAAAATTCAGTTATTTGGTTACCAGGTTGCTGCTAGAGGAAATCGAAAGTGTGTAGCAGAATTATAAGACATTTATTTCTACTGTCTCCTTGTTCTTTAAGTTTCTGTTGGTGATAGCCTTATCTATGATTTCAGTTTGCAGTTTAACAATATGGGTAGGCCACCTTCCTCCAAGAACTACACCCGAGCAATTGAGAGAAGCATTTGGAGAATTTGGAGAAGTTGAATCAATTGACGTGAGTTGATGGCAATATGCGTTTTACACATCTTAGCGCGACACAATTTGATCGGAGTGTTCTTAGTCACTCAGGTGTTTGCAATATGCTTTAACCATTATCGTTGCAGCCACATTGCTTGTAATGTTGTGTTCTAAATATATCCGAGAACTGAAAACAATTTTACTACGGAATGTTACCTAATGTCAGTGTGAGAGTGCCCTAGATAATTTTTAGGCTGCAGAATGAATATGATAATAGAGGTCATCAAGTAATTACAGATAGTATCACTAGAAGCTTTACTATTGTACTAATATCACAAAATTACTGACATAGCTATTATACTATTGATTGTTGTGTGTGCGTTTGTGTTTGCGTTTGTTTGTCTCTGTCTGCATCTGTTTGTCAGTTTGTGTCTGTCAGTGTTTGTCTTTGCTTTCAAGCTTACTGTGTTTGCTGTACTGAGTCTTATTCTGCTGACTGATCTATAATTGGAAGCGGTTGTTGTTATATCCACATGCTTGATAGCTCAGTGTGTATTGGGTATGCGAGTGATTAAGCATGAACGTATCATCGTATATTTTTGGAGTTGAATACTACACTATTGCAGATACGATAGCAAAATTGTTGTAGCCCTCTACTAACTTTAGACGTTGTAATGGACTGCATAGACAAACAGTTGTTATCAGAGTAGACTTATCGCACACAAATCTTTCCGCTGATGGTGCTCTAGCATTTTTCCTGTCTTATCTGCTACGATGAAGCATCTGATGAAAATACATGTACTGCAACTTCTTGCCTGATTTTACATTGGGACATGTTTAGAAAAGAGCCTCTGATTTCTACTTGTCTATAGCTACTTTATGTTTAATGCAGTAAGAACTCGCAAACAGGATTTCAAGATGAGCCTATTCATGTTCTTATGCGATGAGGTAACTCCAGTAACCAGTCTACAGGTTCTTGGCACTACTCTTATCCCTGCAGACCCTTCCTATAGCCGTTATGTATGTCATGTTTTTAGATCATCCATGAAAGGGGCTTTTTTCTAAAAACCGGCAATGTTGATCTCTTAGTGGATGAAGAGTGAAACCATTTTTATGAGCCAGGTTAAGACTTTAGCCTGAAAATGTTTTAAGTCGTCATGATTAAAATGGACAATTTCTGTTTGTATAATTTTTATAATGAAAGTTCTAATTTATTGGTTTTTACTGTATACACTCTTTGAATGTCCTATCTTTTAGACCGGTAAATCGTAGCGGGTTTTCTTGTTACGATTTAATTGCAGCACGTATGTATTTAAGATATACGAAGTCCCACAAGGATATCACCATTAACCATTTGTATTCTTTTGTGTATAGTTGGTGCAAGCTCGTGGCTGTGCTTTTGTTGTAATGAAGAGAAGAAATGAAGCAGACTTGGCTCTTAGAAGTTTGAAAAACCAGAGATTTTATGGCCATACAATAAGAGTAAGCACACCGCAAAACAGTATCTATACATTAGTATATATGAATTTCATTTATTTTATTTTATTTTTCACTGATTTATTTTATTTTTCATGTGATAATTTGAATTATGGATCAGGAAATTGTATCTTTCATTGTGCTACAGAATTTACTTATTGTCTATCAGGTTGCTTGGGCCCCGGGCAGAGCAGTGAAAGAATCAATTTTTAAACAATTCTGGGATGAGGACAGAGGTGTCACATTCGTCCCTTGGGATCGAATGAAAGGCAAAAGCTTAAAGGACCTTTCATATGGCAGCGTTGTTGACCCAGACAGTGTTCCTCCAGGGATGGCTCTCGAAGGTAAGTATTTGTCAACGGGTTTCACTGCTAATATTGTTGTTGATGTTGGTTCAGTTGGTAAATGCAAACTTATATCTATTTCTACCCAGGGTTCTCAAATATTGCGTTTATTTATGTCAGAAACTGCCAATTAGAAAAGTATTTATTATTTAGTTATCTTTTTTATCATAGGAAATTGTGAATACATATAGAGTGAGGATTTATATTTAGATGTCAGTCTTTTTTGCCATGAAAAAGGAGTTTTTGGCTTTTTTATTTATCATAGTTCATTCATTTTCATTTGAACAGACTTATGGTCGGTTGCAAGTACATATTGAGTGAATACTGATTTATTTACTTCGTACTTTTAAGTAACTTTGAATAGTAACTTAATAACCTTAAATCTTAATTCAGGTAATTTAGAATCCCCCTGGTATTAACCTTGTCCAAAAATACAGTAACAGTCCGCATATAGGAACCAGGGTTTTCAAAACCTGCTAGACTAAAATTTTCATTTCAAACCCCCTGCGTATAATTCAGGCTAGAACTATGTGCTAGTGCTTATCAGTGGGTTTACTGTAAATGTGTGTTGTTACGAAACTGCTGGATGAAGATCATCGTGACTTCTTTCTTTCAAACTTAAATATATGATATTCATGCTATATACATATAGCTATATACATATATATATATATATATATATATATATATATATATATATATATATATATATATATATATATATATATATATATATATATATATATATATATATATATATATATATATATATCTATAATTCGGCTAAGGCTGACATAGGTAACTACTAAGTCATGAGTGGGCTACCACAATTGGAAAATTTATTTTGGCCCCAGTGCGGATTCGAACTCACGATGTTTAAATCAGAAGACTCCTGTGCTAATCAATTGCGCTATCCAGGCACACTTGCCTGGATGGCGCAATTGATTAGCACAGGAGTCTTCTGATTTAAACATCGTGAGTTCGAATCCGCACTGGGGCCAAAATAAATTTTCCAATTGTGGTAGCCCACTCATGACTTAGTATATATATATATATATATATATATATATATATATATATATATATATATATATATATATATATATATATATATATATATATATATATATATATATATATATATATATATATATATATATAGTATATAGTATATAGTATATAGTATATTCAGATGAAATTCTTATGAAAATATAAGAAGTTATTTTAAGAACCATGGTAGCCTAAATTTGCTTTCAGTGCCATTTACATAGGAACCCATTTAGGCTAAATTAAAAACTTCAAGTTTTTATATGCGGTAAGCGTGTGATAGTTAAGGAACTCTTATGAGTAGATTAGAAGCGTATAGCATCACACCTTGATTATTGAAAATTTCGTGTGTATCTGATTTACGCGCAGAGTTGCTGCGCGAACAATTGTCTACGCGAAAATACTTAATTTTCGCTCAGTTTGCTGCGCATAACTTCGATGTAGGTCTCGGTGAGATGTGTCCTTTTACAAGGAGCGCGAAAATTAGATGGCGCGAAATTGAGAAAGCAGTATATATTACTTCTTTTCAAAACAATAAGTAGTCTTTGTTAATCACTTATAATCACACTATCTTGTGTGTTCTGTAATCTTTCCTCTATCGTATTTTCTCCTTCTTGCATTTGCTCTGTTTGATATGGTGCAACATCCTCAGCACTAGAAAAATCATCGTCACTGAGCTGATCCTCGTCACTATCCTTCCGTTTTACTGTACGGTCTGGCACGGTGGGACTTCTTCTAAAAATATGTTCTTTTTGCAGAAAGGCCTCAATGTTGGAAGTACGTTTCGTTACTGTTAATGGTATTTTGATCTCTAGTCCTATTTAGAATCGGCGAGACTCTTTGTCGTGTATCTCGCACACGAGCTTCCAGATTCCCGCAATAATTTGCAAAGTAGCACCTTGAACTGTTTATGTTTGGTTAGCGTAAATCCGAAATCCATAAATCTTACGAACGACAAAAAAAGCATAGAAAATTATCTGTTTCTGTAAAGAGTTTAAAGGCTTATGATAAATGTCGAATAAATTGTTAGAGTTGCGTATGAAATATCTTATATTATTTTCCCCATTATGGTGTGCGCGAAAATTAAATGTGCGTGAAATCCTGTTGCACGAAAAAGAGATAGGCGACATTTTAATTCGCGAGAAAATTGCCATGACTTAAGGTACCTCGTGTAGATATATACTGTAGAGTTGAGTTGCTCTTCCATACCTTATACCGATCTGGCTTATTCAATGTTTGTCAGACCATGCAATATACGGTATACTGTATTTCAATTTCTTTAGATGCAGAACCAGTAAAGTCTGAGGAACCTGAACTTCAAACTCAAGTGCCGCCTCAAGGAATACTTGCTCCGCCTCCGGTTCCAGGAATGCCCCTACCTCCCGGGCTTTTGCCTTTTCCTCATGGATTTCCAGTGCCGGGCTTACCCCCTCCGGGAATTATGCCTCCATTTGGCATGGGGATTCCTCCACCAGGTATGCCTCCAGGGCTCCCACCACGTATGCCAGAAAATATCAACCCCCGGCCGATGTTTGATCAACGTTTACGCCCAGATGTAGGGAAGATCGAGAAATCTCAAGATGATGGTCCACAAATGAAAGATGGTGAGACAAGGCAGAACCAGGGTCACCTGAATGTAGTTACGGAGCCTGATAGGAGATTTCCAGGGCCTGCTGCAGTAGAACAAGGACCCAATATACCAAGGCCTGGATTTCCTGGCAACAGGCCTGTGTTCGATGGAATGAGACCCAGATTCGATGGACCAAGACCTGGCTTTGATGGTGTACGACCAGGATTTGAGGGACCAAGACGGGAATTTGATGGACTGAGACCCAGACTAGATGGGCCTAGGCCAGGTTATGATGGGCCAGTATCAAGATTTGATGGCCCACCACCTGGTTTCCGTGGACCCCCACCTTGGGGTCAGCAAAGAGCAAGATTTCCTATTGGAAAGCAGGGCGTTGATCGTGAACCTGACACAGAAACCCCCGCAAACGATAAAAAGGAAGTTCCTCCTGAAAGTCATGAGCCCAGCCAAGACCCTTCTTCGTTGTCATGGAGGAGTCACCCAGCATTAACTGACAAGGAAGATGACAGTAAGAAGGAGTTGCAAGGGAAAAGCACTGATAATACTGTTAGTGATGTTGTAGCTGATGATCGAATTCGTGAAAGAGACGAGCGGGATCGTGGAAGAGAAAGAGGGAGACCATGGGACAGGGAGAGAGACAGAGGAGGTCGTGGCGGTAGAGGTATGGAAGTTTTCTTTTGAGTTTAAAATTTTTCTCCATCATGGTACAGTGCAAGGACTGTTTTATATGTATAGAATTTGCATTGCTTATTCTGCTTTGTAGCCCATGAATTATTCTGCGGTATTGTCAAGACACTTACACTCTCTCCATAATGTACTTTGTGATAGACTTGTCCCTTCAACTAGCATATCTTTTTCTGTGTATCAAGAAGATCTTTTTGTGTGGCATATTTCTCTTTGTTCAGCTTGATATAGCTTTTTGCTTGGCTTGACATTGCTTTCCTCCAGGCATTACATTTCTCTGATAAAAATGGTAATCCTTTCTGTGTCACATGACATTTTTTTTGCTCTGCGTGATATTTATTTTCGTGTGGCAAAACATTTTTCTTTGCGGAATGACTGCATTTGCTACTATATTTCGGGACATTTCTTTCTATTTGGCATGGTATTGTGGAAGTCAATCATATTCAATTCTCAATTCAAAACCCTCGAAGACTCTACCACCTAGAACCCCTTCAGTATCTTTCTGTTCGATCAGTGTCATGAGTAACTTATAAATTTCGATTATTTTACTTACTATACCGTACATCCTCGAATTAGCCCCCTGGGGGCTTATTTATTTTTGATGCATTTTGGGTGGGGGCTTATTCGAGGGGGGGGCTTATAAAATTATTTAACAAATGTCGTATATAAAGCTCATTGCCAAAGCTCCTTTTCACCATACTACTACAAGAACAGTCTAAATTTAAGCATTAGTCTTTATCAAAGTCTTCATCATCATCTGGGGTGGGGGCTTATTCGAGGGGGGCTTATTAACAATTTGAAGTTCTAGCATGGGGGCTTATTCGAGGGGGGAGCTAATTCGAGGATTTACGGTATATAATGATAATTATATATAGTAATGATAATAATAGTAATAATTATTTATATATGTGTGTATATATATAAATGTATATAATATATATAAATAATATATATATTATATATAAATAATATATAGCATATATAATATAATAATAATTTATAGTAAGTTTGATGTTTTTATCTATGTAAAATAAGTTGATCAAATCAGACGTGCTGTAACATTTTTCCGTATTATTATGAAATTTATGAGAGGGCAAAGAATAATAAAGCATTGATCGAGAATTTAGCTTTAGTGTACTTTGATACTTACATTTTAGGTGATCGAGGTCGTGATCGTGGTAGAGATCGTGACCGTGATCGAGAACGTGGACGTGACTTTGGGCGAGATCGAGATAGAGATCGGGATAGAATTGACAGAGAACGCTGGAGAGGACGGGAAAGTGATAGAGACCGAAGATATGAGAGAGGTTATGATAGATTCCGAGGACCTCGTGATCGTAGTCGAGACAGAGACAGGAGTAGAGAGCGAGATCGAAGTCGAGAAAGAGGCCGCAGTCGGGAAAGAGATCGAAGTCGGGAAAGAGGGCGCAGTCGGGAAAGAGGTCGCAGTCAAGAACGTGGACGTAGTCGAGACAGGATTGATTCAGAAAGAGACCGTGGTTCGGAAAGGGGGAAGGAGTCAAGAAGCAGAGACAGAAGTAGGGAATCAGCCGATAGAGATAGATCACGTGATGCAGATCAAGAAAAACGAAAGTCGAGATCTCGAGGAGGCAATAAGAATACCGATGGTGAAGAAGGAGCGAAGGAACCGGAGCTGGAAGAGAAATTGGAACCGGAAGAGAAATTGGAACCGGAAGAGAAATTGGAACCGGAAGAGAAATTGGAACCGGAAGTGAAGCGAAAAAGGTTAGATGATACTGAAGAAAAGTCAGAAGGATATGATGTGAAGGAGGAATCTGGAAAAGAGGAAAGTAATGATCAAAAAGGTGGTTGGAAAACGTTGGAGGCAAGCTCTAAGGGTGATGAAAAAAAGGATGTGACTGAAAATGAGGGAAGTGGGAAGCCAATGTTGACCCAAGGATTTGGATTCGGAACAAAAAATGTCACTAATAGCATGAAATTAGGATCGTTGAAAAATGTAGCAAATTTGGCCGCCAAGCCATCATTATTTGAAGAGGAAAGCAAACCCGAGAAAAAGTTGGACATGTTTTCAGCTGATGCAGAGGATCAAGTACAGCAGGATAATGTAAAACCAGATGTTGATGCTTGTTCAAGTGAACAAAAGAGCACAGTTGATATATCAGAAGATACGAAACTTGATGGTCATGTACAGCCAGAGAGCGATAAAAGTGGTAGCAAGGTATGTTTACTTTCACAATTAAGTCATACTCAGCTTTTTGTATAAAAGCCAGATCGTTTTTGTCTATAATCGATTTTCTTAAGTTTTCTATAATTTTGTGCTCTTTCTTACAATTCTTTTGGCTCTTCTTGTATAAAGGGTGATTTTAGTGGAAGTTTTGAGAAGCCACAAGCACAAATTCTAGGACATATTGCTGGATTAATTTTGAAAATAAGGCATTGAGTGCTGATTTTTAGTATCAGCCAGAATTTGTTTGCCAAAAGAATTTGGGTAGTTGTGCGCTTATGAATCACATCGTGAATGGAGTTATCACTGTTCTGTTGTTTTTATAATTTCTCAACGGAGTTCAGCATGCTCTAGGTTTTAACCATGCTTTTATTATTTGGCAAATCGAGCCTCAAGGTTATTATGAAGTGTGTTTTCATAAGTAAAGAATGAATAGGCACGGAAATTGTTGAAGCAGGCTTATGTTTGGGAGTTTCTTGGCACCAGGATTCAATATCGCAGTAGGATAAGGAGCCAGCAGCAACGAAGGGGCATTCTATACCACATTCGAGCGAAGCAAGCCGAAGATTTGGACTTCCGTGTAATTCAGGGAAAATATTTTTTGTCATCCCGTAGCATGATAGAATTCATTATATAAATGTATACATGTATGTATGGTTTTCAATATTTCATTCCTTTGATTGTAAGCATATATTTGAAATATTCCAATATTTGCCATTTATATCAGTCGTAATAGTCTTGCCGTATTTTTAGGAGGCAGAAAATATCTCACAGAGCATGAGTACTGAGCAGGCAAATATCAATGAGGCATTTCATGAAACGAAAGATAGGCAAAACGGTGACAAAGGAGACCAGTCAGACGCGAGTACTTCGAAGTTGGTAGAAAAGCCACAAGATGTGAACTTGAGTATTTCTAGTAATAGCAATGAGGCTATAGACGGTGATAGTACTACTAGAGTATCTGATTTAAAAGTTGAACAACAAGCGGTAGATGTACAGGATGCTACTGAAGTATAAACCATGTCTAATAATTTAAATTTTCGAGATCACCACAGGATGTAAGCTCTACTTTTCGAGTTTATGGTGACAAACAATCTGTCAGTATGACCTGCTTCATATGAATGAAAGATTTGTAGGTTGAATGTCTTTTATAAGAAAACTCAAACATAGATAAGACGACGTCCCCCGCGGTAATCTTCGGGAAATGGTTCTAGGTCGGGAAGGACACTCAGTGGAAGATGTCGTGTCAGCGTGATCTTGTCTCCTTTTTAGCAGAAATAGCCAGGTTAAGATTGGTCTTTTAGATCTCTTTTTGAATTTCTGTAAATTTGATATCAGTTGTGCCGCCATTTTCTTTATCCATGCTTCTCAAAGTTCTTCCAATTTTGTTATAGAATCATCACGGAGCTTAGCTTTAGTTTGCAATACCATGATGTATATACAAGTCTCTACGAATAACAAATATTATTTGATTTCATAAGTACCTAATACTGGTCATGTACATTTATCTAAAGATCGCCCGTGGTCGTTTACCTGCACCCAGATACATGTGTTGTCCTGCCTCATATACTGATTATAATCTATCTTGTCTGCCTAGAAAAGTTATTATCATCGTAAGGGCTTCTATATTCATACTGAAACGGAGCACTGTTTTGCAAGGTATAACATACGTTGGAAACACTGTGGCAGCTGGTCTGTGATTTTACCAGTAGCCCCAGGCCCTGTTTATTTAAGGCAGACTTGATGGGATCTATCCTGTACCCGTTCTACTTTTGATACGGATAGGCCTCGCGCTTGCACTAGGATCTCAAATATCCGATCCAGTTCTGGTACTACTTCTGGGTCACTTTCAGAGTATATGTAGTGTAGATATGATATGCTGCTTTTGCATAGTATAGACGGCAAGATGTGACCTTTGACAGGCATAGCTTTACGACCACATGACCAACATATGCATAGGTTAGCAACCGAACACAGAAGTGGATCGGATCCAAGTGCAAAGCATCGTTTAATTCCTATGGCCTTTTGTGCCAAAACTGGACCTGCCAGATCCGATCCAGCTTAGACCTGGACCGCTTCTGCCCTTGTGTAAACACAGCTTCAATAGACTAGTCAGCCCTATTGGAAGTCGTGGCCTTTTATCAAAGATTATCACTGGTACATATTAAATATGATTAGCTATTTTATGCTTTTAGGCCTATTTGAGTTTTCCTTCTTTTCGAGCTGTTTTTTAAGCAGATTAGTGGTTATTGTAGAGATATATTTTATAATGATATTCTGTCTACTTGGACAGGAAAACATTGAATGATTATGTCTTTTTGGATCTCCAGTTCTTGCGAATATCTTAACTTTTTGACAAGAATTTGAAAATTATGCGAGACCTTACACGTAAGTAGATATTGAATTGTGATTCTTCTCAGGCACCCAACTAGGAATTTTTGAGGGCAGAGGTCTTATCAACAAAAAGGGGCACAGAGAACATTTTCTAAAGGGAAGGTATCTTGAAATCATATTTTTTAGATTTTTGAAACAAAAGAGATCTTTCGTGGAGTTTCAGGATTTCGTTCCTGTGCAACAAAGATTATAAGCAAGCCAACTCAACACGAATACAATAAAAAGTTTCAAAATTCTATTTCTATTTTTTTACCATTTCGAGGAAAAGGGCGGGGGTCAAGACCCCAAGGACCCACCCGGTAGCTCCGCGCCCGCTTCTCTATCACCAGCAGATATGAAGGAATCAAATGAGTTGTAAGTGCATACGCTACTGGTCGTTCTTCACAGTCAGTGCTAACTGAACATGAAGTATCAGTAGGATTGGAAGAGTATTAGACGGGGTGTTTCTTAAAGACTTGTGAGACGTCTTGTGATTCCTGCGTTCCTGTTGATGATAGAGAAGAGTTTCAATCAAACATCAACTTTTTAGGTAAGTCTCGTTTAATTTGTAAATTCCTCTGTACAATCAGCTACGCAACTACGGAATCCAGTAGCACTTTATAGAGCCCTATGTTCACGAATCAAAGTTAAGCAAATATGCTTACAACGCAATATCAAACACCGGTCTATTGAGTAGGAGACTTGGGTAAGTATACAGCGCTATCATATATAATTTACCATTTAAAACATAGTCATTCACTGCAATATTTGTGGGTACTGGGACTCCATGATGAGTAGCCAATGCGCTTGCACCTCTTGGGTTTCCATAGTGACGTAGTTGATTGTAGAGAATACTTGGCTCATTTTCACTACTCTTTAAGCTCCAATCCAAATCAGTGAATTTCGATTTCGTTCATTTTCAAAAAAATTAACAGGTTATAACCCTGAAGTTTAGGTCAGACTTTGCGCATTTTTGCCATACTTTGAAACCCAGTGAATTTTGTCCCTAGATGTTTGCCTTCAGCATGCAGAAGTTATACCTTTACCTCTCGGTCAATATTGGCTCGTTTTTGCCACTTTTTGGTCTCCACTCAAAGCCAGTAAATTTTAATTCGCTCTCATTTTCATAACTTCAACATCAGTCAACTTCAATCCTCCTCACTTTCACCAAAATACATAGGTTATAGCCCTAGCTTTTGGAAACTACTGGCTCAATTTCACGACTTTTTAATCTCCGCTCAAAGCCAGTAAATTTTAGTTCACTGTGACCAAACTTTGCTCTTTCCTCGTCGCTATTCACATTGCAATCACAATCAACCTGAATTTGGATCATTTTTAGGCATAATACCAATACTGTAGCCTTAATTTTGTGCCAAAAATTCCCTCATCTTCATCACCTTTCAACCTATATGTACAATCAATTACTATCAATGTGGATCGTTTTTCGGTCAAATACTAAGTCTATAGCCTTTGTTTATGGCCAAAGTTAGCTAATTTTCATTCTTTTCAATCTGTCATCACGACCAATAAACTTCAATTGGGATATAACCTTACTTTCTTGCCAAAAGTGGCTAAGTTTCATTACTTTTCAATCTGCAATCAGAATCAATCACATTCACTTTGGATAATTTTTAGCAAAATACTGAGACTATAACCTTACTATCTGGCCAACATTGGCTAATTTTCATCACTTTACATTCAATTTTTATCACTCTGCACTCAGTAATCAGAGTCACTAATATTCATTTTGAGTCATTTTTTTGGAAAAATTCCAAGGTTATAGCCTTACTTTTAGGCTAAAATTGCCTGAGTTTCATCACTTTTCAATCTTTAATCACAATCAATCAAACTCAATTTCGATCGTTTTTATTCAAACTACCAAGGATATAGCCTTGCTTTTATGCCAAACTTACCTGATTTTCATCACTTTTCAATCTGTAATCACGATAACTAAACTTTAATCTGGATCATTTTTCGGCACAATGCAAAGGTTATGTCCTTACTTTGTAGCCAGCATTGGCTCATTTTCCTTACTTTTCAATCTGCAATCACAATCATAAATTTAACGTTTGGGGCATTTTTGGCAAGTACCAAGGTTATAGCCTTACTTTCTAGTCAGAATTGGCTCTTTTCCATCACTTTTCAGTCTACAGTAAACGTCAGTCAATTTCAATTCTGGTCATTTGTGGCCAACATGCCAACGCTATAGCCTTACTTTCTGTCCAAAATTGACTCATTTTCATCATTTTCACTCTACAGTCAAAGTCAGTCAATTTGAGCTGTGGTCATTTGTGGTCAAAAAGCTAAGGCCATAGCCTTACTTTTTCTCCAAACTTGGCTCATTTTCATCATCTTTCAATGTACAGCTCAATGTCACTTAATTTAAGTTGTTCTCATATCTGGACAACAACCCACAGTAATCGCCCTACTTTTTGTCCAACTTTAGAACATTTGTATCATATTTCTAGTTGCAATCAGCGTCGAACAATTTCAAATGTGCTCATTTTCGAGCAAACTACCAAGGCCCTAGCCTTACTTTTTGGGCACAAATCTTTCATTTCCAGAACTCCTCAATCCGCAATCAAACTCAATACATTTCAAATTTGACCATTTTTGAGAAAAATACCAAGGTTATAGCCTTACGCTTTCGCCAAAAATGGTTCATTTTCAGAACTCTTCAATCTGCAATCAACCCCAATGAATTTCATATTTGATCCATTTTGAGCAACATACTAAGGCTATAGCCTTACTTTTTTGGCCAAAAGTGGCTCATTTCCATCACCTTTCAATACACACTCAAAATCAATGAATTTCATATTTGGTCCTTTTGGAGTAAAATACCAAGGCTATAGCCTTACTTTTTGGCAAAAATCTTTCATTTGCGTCACATTTCAATGTGCAATCAAAATGAATGAATTCCAATATTGCTCATTTTCGAGCAAAATACCAAGGCTATAGCCTTACCTTTTGCCCAAGAATAGCTCATTTTCATCACACTGCAATCAACATCAATGAATTTTATATTTTGTCCCTTCCGAGCAAAGTACCAAAGTTACAGCCTTACTTTTTGGCCAAGAAAGGTTCATTTGCGTTACTTCTCAATGTTCAATCAAAATGACTGAATGTCAAATTTGGTCATTTATGAGCAGATTACCAAGGCTGTAGCCTTACTTTTTGGCCAAGAAAAGCTCATTTGCATCACTTTTCAATATGCAATCAAAATAAGTGAATTTCAACATTGGTCATTTTCGAGCAAGATACCACGGCTATGGCCTTACTTTTTGGCCAACCATGGCTCATTTACATCACTTTTCAATATGCAATCAAAATGAATGAATTTTTAACATTGGTCACTTTCGAGCAAGATACAAAAGCTATAACCTTACGCTTTAGCCAAACAGGGCTCACTTTCATCACTTTCCAATATGCAATCAACATGACTGAAGTTCAAATTTGGTCATGTGTGAGCAAAATACCAAGGCTATAGCCTTACTTTTTGGCCAAAAATGGCTCACTTCCATCACTTTCCAATATGCAATCAAAATGGACGAATTTCAACATAGGTTACTTTTGAGCAAAATATCAAGGCTATATCCTTACTTTTTGGCCAACAATGGCTCATTTTCATCACTTTTCAATATGCAATAAACATGAATGAATTTCAACATAGGTCATTTTTGAGCAAAATACCAAGGCTATAGTATTACTTTCTGCCCAGGATTGGCTCAATTTCAGTAAACTACAATCAACATCAATGAATTTTATATTTTGTCCCTTCTGAGCAAAGTACCAAAGTTATAGCCTTACTTTTTGCCTAGAAATGGCTCACTTTCATCACTTTCCAATATGCAATCAAAATGGACGACTTTCAACATAGGTCATTTTTGAGCAAAATACCAAGGCTATAGCCTTACCGTTTGGCCAAACATGGCTCATTTTCATCACTTTTCAATATGCAATAAACATGAATGAATTTCAAATTTGGTCATGTGTGAGCAAAATACCAAGGCTATAGTCTTACTTTTTGGCCAAAAATGGCTCACTTTGATCACTTTCAAATATGCAATCAAACTGGGCGAATTTCAACATAGGTCATTTATGAGCAAAATACCAAGACTATAGCCTTACCTTTTGGAAACAAATAGCTCACTTTCATCACTTTCCAATATGCAATCAAAATGGACGACTATCAAGATTGGTCATTTTCGAGCAAAATATCAAGACTATAGCCTTACTTTTCGTCCATAAATGACTCACTTTTATCACTCTCCAATATGCAATCAAAGTGGGCGACTTTCAACATTGGTCATTTGTGAACAAACTACCAAGACTATAGCCTTACTTTGTCACCAAAAATCTGTCGTTTCCAGAACTCTTCAATATGCAATCAAACTCAACAAATTTCACGTTTGGTCACTTTTAAGCAAAATGCCAAGGCTATAGCCTTACTTTTTAGCCAAAAATGGTTCATGTTCATCACTTTTCAATATGCAATCAAATTGAATGAATTTCGATGTTGGTTACTTTCGAGCAAGATACCAAGGCTATAGCCTTAACTTTATTACCCACAAATGGCTTGTTTGCATCACCTTTCAATGTAAAATCAAAATGAATGAATTTCAAATATGGTCATTTATGAGCAAAATACCAAGACCATAGCCTTGCTTTTTGGCCAAAAATGGCTCACTTCCATCACTTTCAAATATGTAATCAAAGTGGACGAATTTCAAGGTCATTTTTGAGCAAAATATCAAGGCTATAGTCTTACTTTTTGGCCAACAATGGCTCATTTTCATCACTTTTCAATCCCCAATCAAGCTCAATACATTTCACATTTGACCAATTATGAGCACATTGCTAAAGCTATAGCCTTACGTCTACGACAAAAATGTTTCATTTCCAGAGCTCTTCAATCTGCCATCAATCTCAGATAGTGTCATATTTGGTCATTTTCGAGCAAAATACCAAGGCTATAGCTTTACTTCTTCACCAAGCATCCTTCATTTCCAGAGCTCTTCAATCCGCATGCAAACTCAATGCATTTCACATTCGATCTTTTTGAGCAAAACACCAAGGCTATAGTATTACTTTCTGCCCAGGATTGGCTCAATTTCATCAAACTACAATCAACATCAATGAATTTTATATTTTGTCCCTTCTGAGCAAAGTACCAAAGTTATAGCCTTACATTTTGCCCAGACATGGCTCACTTTCATCACTTTCCAATATGCAATCAAAATGGACGAATTTCAACATAGGTCATTTTTGAGCAAAATACCAAGACTATAGCCTTACTTTTTGGCCACAAATGGTTCATGTTCATCACATTTCAATGTGCAATCAAAATGAATGAATGTCAAATTTGGTCATGTGTGAGCAAAATACCAAGGCTATAGCCTTACTTTGTGGCCAAAAATGGCTGACTTTCATCACATTTCAATGTGCAATCACAATGAATGAATTTCAAATTTGGTCCTTTTTGAGAAAAATACCAAGGTTATAGTCTTACTTTTTCACCCACAAATGGCTCATTCTCATCACATTTCAATGTGCAATCAAAATGAATGAATTTCAAATTTGGTCATTTTTGAGCAAAATACCAAGGTTATAGCCTTACTTTTTGGCCAATAATGGTTCATGTTCATCACATTTCAATGTGCAATCAAAATGAATGAATTTCAAATTTGGTCATGTGTGAGCAAAATACCAAGGCTATAGCCTTACTTTTTGGCCAAAAATGGTTCATGTTCATCACATTTCAATGTGCAATCAAAATGAATGAATTTCAAATTTGGTCATGTGTGAGCAAAATACCAAGGCTATAGCCTTACTTTTTGGCCAAAAATGGCTCATTTTCATCACATTTCAATGTGCAATCAAAATGAATGAGTTTCAAATTTGGTCATGTGTGAGCAAAATACCAAGGCTATAGCCTTACTTTCTGCCCAGGAATGGCTCAATTTCATCAAACTACAATCAACATCAATGAATTTTATTGATAAATTTTATTGATGACTTTTATTGATAAAATGACCAATAAATTTGGTCATTTTTGAGCCAAATACCAAGGCTACAGTCTTACTTTTTGAACAAAAATGGCTCACTTTGATCACTTTGAAATACACGTTTATTTTATAAGAAAATGAGGCTCAAATGGCCAAAATCTTAAGAAAATCCTAAGAAAGTCACAAGGTTCAAGTTCAAGAAAATGCTAAGAAAATCACAGTTTATCTTCTTTACATGCCAGAAATTGATATTAGCTCATTTCTGCAAACTCTCGTACAAAGATCGAGACTAATGTTGGCCCAACAAATACAGAGTAGCCTGTTTCAGCCATATTATTCCTGCAAAAGTTAAGAAACTCTTAAGAAAATATCAGCCTCGGATTCGTCAAAAGCTAAGAAAATTGAGCCTCATGAAAAAAAGTGTTTTTCTTATAAAAGAAAAAGCGTGTATGGATTCAAATGGACGAATTTCAAATTTGGTCATTTTTGAGCAAAATATCAAGGCTATAGTCTTACCTTTTGGCCAACAATGTCTCATTTTCATCACTTGTCAATGTGCAGCAAAAATTAATGTATGTCAAATTTGGTCATTTTTGAGCAAAATACCAAGGCTATAGCCTTACTTTTTGGCCAAAAATGGCTCATGTTCATCACTTTCCAATCTGCAGTCAAACTCAATACATTTCACATTTGACCAATTATGAGCACATTGCCAAGGCTATAGCCTTACGTTTTTGACATATATGGTTCATGTTCAGAGCTCTTCAATCTGCAATCAACCCCAATAACTGTCAAAGTTGGTAATTTTTGAGCAAAATGCCAAGGCTATAGCCTTACTTTCTGGCCAAAAATGGCTGATTTTGATCACTGATCAATGTGCAATCAAAATGAATGAATTTCAAATTTGGTCAGTTCTGAGCAAAGTACCAAAGCTATAACCTTACTTCTTGAACAAAAATGGCTCATTTTCATCACTTGTCGATTCGCAATCAAACTCAATACATTTCAAATTTGACCATTAAGTTTGTCAGATTTTTGGAAAATTCAAAGTCTATATCCCTACTGGTTGACGAAGATTTGGTCATTTTATGGGACAGACCTATTGCTTGTTGGGAGAGGGTGGAAATGGAAGACATTCTCATGTATTCGATCGGAATTGTCTTCCCTTCTCTCAGATTTATGTAGAAATTTCGGTCCCCATTCCAGGACTTCAGAAGAAACTCCATACTCCTTCTTTTAAACTGCTCTTTATTTGTCATCCCCCCTCCCTCTAAGTGTGCAGAATTTTGCCTCCCCTCCTAGATGTCTTCCACCCCCTTCCCTGGAAGAATTGATTACCAGTCCCTAATCATTGTTCAATCTGCAATCACAATGAATCAAATTCAATCTATTTTATTTTTTGACAAGATACCAAGGCTGCAGCCATGCATTTGGCCATAGCTGCCTCGTTTTCAATACTTTTAAATCTTCAATCAAACTCAGTTGCATTCAATCTGCGTCATTAATAAGCAAAGCACCAACGTTGCAGCCTTACTTTTAAGCCAAGCCTGGCTCTACATCAACACTTTTTAATCTGCAATCACAATCCATTACTTTCAATTTGTGTCATTTTTCAGCAAAATACCAATGCTATAACTTTAGTTTCAATCCAAAATTGGCTTATTTTTTCACTCTTCAATCTGCAATCGCACTCAATCGCTGATGAAAATCAAACTACCTTAAGATGGATTGATATTGGCTTAAAAGTACTCCTATCTTTAACTTTGGATGGACCTAAACTGCTTGAATATTGATACATTTTTTGCTCCACCTTAAGGCGATAGCCTGTAGTTATCGATGGAAGTTAGAATTCTTGAAGGCGGCTGGGTTTTCTTTGCAAATGTAAGTTTGGAATGTTTGATATTTGATGGAAATTAAAAAACTTGAAGATAAGTCGGCCTTGACTCCAAATATCAGGTTGTATGCCCTCTAATTCTTCATACGTAATCAGCCTGTTGCAAAGCAGATCGATTTTGGCTCTGAATATAAGATTATGCCGATTGGCTTTTGCTGGAAACCAAACTGCACGAAGAAGTTTGGCTCCACATATAAGGTCTTTGACTTTGAGTTTTGATGGAAATGAGAAGGCTTGAAGATGGGTCGAGTTTGGTTACAGATATAAGGTTATGTCTTGTAGTTTTTGATGGAAATCAAACTGCTTAAAGATATATCGATTTTTACTTCAAATTTATAGTTATAGCTATTGAGTTTTCAAGGGAGTCAAATTGTTAGATACTGCTTGATTTTGGTTCTTAGTATGAATTCATAGCGGTTTATTTTGATGGATATCAGACAACGTGAAGATGGATCGATGTTAGCTGCAAAAGAAGGTTCTTGCCACTTAATATTAAACAGCTTGAATGTGGTTAGACTTTGGGTCGAATAGTTGTTATGTCATAGATTCTAACTTTCGATGGTCAGGTTTTAAAAGAAAATGTAAAGTTATAGCCTTTGACTTTTGAAGGAAGCTGAGAAACTTGAAGATAAATCTACATTCGCTCCAAATGTGAAATGATGACCTTTGATTTTCGATGGGAATCATGTTGTTTAAATACTGTTCGATTTTGGCTCCAAATATAAAGCATTTGAACCATGGTCGTCAAATGTTTAAGAGCCCTGTCAGGCCTATTTTCTCCCAACCTAATTGACCAATCATCATGCAGAATGGGCCTAGCCTTAGCATGTGTGGTCGGAATCCTGCATGATGATTGGTCAATTAGGTTGGAAGAAAATAGATTTGAAATGGTTCTCAAACATTTGGCGGCTATGCTAGCATTTGATTGTCCACGAGAATGAAACAGTTAGAAAATAGATCGATTTAGCGTTGAAATAGCTTTTGGAAATTCACAGGGTGTGTTTACCAAAAGCTCCACAAACAGCGATACCCAAGTTTTTTCATTTAGAAATTTCCTTCCAATAGGTGTTAATACTATAAGTAATTATGTGCTCACTACACAGTAATTTCATCCCTAGATTGTGCCTTAAATATGAATCAATCGCGCTAGAAACATAGCAAGATATCTATAGGGCAATAGAGTCGGGTCGGTTGGTGAAGAATTTTACTAAGGAAGCATGTAACTATCATAACTTGTCATAAATTATCATAAATTTATTATCCAATTTCGATTATATCTTACGAGAGTATGACAACGCATCAATTATTACATTATTTTGTTTTTTACCTTTATTTATTACCTATATGCTAGGGATATAAATTTGCACTAAGAACCACAAACATATGTTCTCTGGATTTTATAAATGGGATACTAACAAAGAAATCATCATGTCAGGTGTAGTTTAGCCTGGTATGTTCATGCCAGACTCCTATTTATGCTTAGGTCGTGTGAGGTGTCACATCACTCAACTCAATGGAGAAGCCATGAGTAATTTGTTGCGATGTCGGTAATTTTCTGGATTTTGGGGAAGAAAATGGCAGAATGATATCAGCTCATTGGTGACTACTGGGGCTTGATCAAACCAGTTTGTAAACCTTCTGTGCTACACCTCCCCCCCCCCATTCAAAATTCCTTCGTCACGCCACTGTTTTTGAAATTTCCATCGTTTGATATGCCTCTACTGCAAAGCATTACTGCCAAAGACATCAAAATCAGACTTAATTTCACTTTTCGACGTCCACGTACACTATTGATTTTTAATCCTTAACTAAATAGGAAATCTTTCAGGTATAACGTTATTTCTTACATTAAATATTAGCCAAATTTTACAATGTTTATCAACATATCTTACAATCTACTCTTTCAAATTATACCGTATATTGCTCCGCAACGCCTGACTACGCTGCATACGAGCTGCCTGACTCTTGCATCCTGTACAGTGGTTATCAATGACGTCACAGATGGAAAAACAGCAGGCAAAACAGACTTAAATTGTAGCGTAGGCAGCGCTAGCAGTAATTCCAAAATATTTATAACCAATTGCGCCCACGCATTCAAATGCACAAACTCATCTTCGCGCCTGCGTATTAGTTGTTGCTGCTGTTGTCTATTTAACTGTACCGATTCTTTGCTGTCCTGCTCGTGGAATTTTCCATCATCTTCTCTACGTAACCTAGGAAACCTGAACGGAGAGTGCTCCTTCACAACAGAATCGACTTGCTTGTTGGTACGCATAGTTTCAAGACTTTCCTGTGATGAAGTAACTTGGGGTCGAATCAGACCTTTAAATGGCGATGAAACTGGGGTTGAAAAAGAGGTTGATAATGAATCAAAGCCAGAGTCCTGTTCAATGATATCAGACGAGTGGAGTTTAATATATGTTCCGCTGAGGTGATTACAAGCCTCGTATAGGCGATGCACGATCCAGTCAATATTACGGCCTCCCTTCAAGAGGTCCTTATGTTTATCAACAGATTGGTTCATGCCATCTTCTTTTCCAGATCTACGCACTTCGCTGGATGGCTCAACAATTGTCTTTTCTCCCGTCAGAATCCGTTTGATATGTGAAATGGAAAAATTATCCCCGTCGTGTCGAGAAATTTGAAACAGAGTGTTGAGGTAGTAAGCGTAAGATGTAATGGACTGGCGTAATAAATTTGCCGGTGCCGGAAGCCTACCAAGTTTCTGGATGAGAGCTTTTAGTCCGGGTCTGGTATTGAAATCATGAGCTACCCGGTTCGTTTCCAGTAAACAGTCGAACAGTATTGACAAATTAGCAGGAGACAGGTAACATAAGAGACCTGGCAAAGGACTGTCACTCGAATCATCTGGATTTCTTTTTACCAATCCAGAGTCGGTAATTGATGCAAGAACAGTATTTGTGAACAAGCTGTTTGCATCCGAGTTCTCCAATAGTATTGAGCCGAGAGTGTGGACGAGTATTTGGTTTGCCAATAATCCAACCATGATGGACTTGAACGGTATCCTTGCAATAGAATTTCTAATGTCAATAGTAATAAAACCCGTTTGAATTAAGTAAAATTCTGCCCTTGGAGGATGGGCAAGAAGACTGCATACAAGACAATCATACAAACTTCAAGCTCACAAATAACGCAAACTAAAAAGAATGAAAATTCGTCTTTTAAAAGCATAAACTCACCTTGTTTTTGCAGCTTCTGGTTTCTCTTTAGATTCATTGAGACTCAGGACAAAGATGTACGATTTGTAATCATCATCATCAGTTGAGTTTTCAAGCATTTTCCTCGGCCCATTGATGCCAATTTGTGATTCCAAAAGAAATACCTGATAGAAAATATGAACGAATTTAGAGGAATTCATGTGTAGACAACTGACAATCAGTCCCATGAAATTTAGTACGTTTGAAGATAGCTCATGCTATACTCCAAAAATAAAAAATATTTGTTAAGTGGACCTACTTATGAGCATTGTTACATATGAAAGTAACTAAACCCTGAAACTTCCCGTACGACTGCTTTTGCGTCTAAATCTGAAAAATATTATTTCCAGATACATGCTCTTTAGAGAGTATTTAGTGCGCCTTTTTTTGTTGTTTAGACCACTACCCTAAGAATTTCTACTAGTAGTTGCGCGCCTAAAGATATATTGGTAATGATATGAAAATGAAATGAAATTAAGCGACATAGAGATATGACTGAACTCACATACTTAAGGTCATAAGAGAATTAACCATAGAGAAAACATCGCGTACCTAACAAATACATACCTGTTCAGCTATTTGAAGAAATCTCGCAGTCTCCTGTGGATTCGAGTCTTTACGGGCAACTATCTTGACATGGACTCCATTATCACCGGTTACACTTGTGCTTCCTTGCTGGAAGCAGATGACTAGCTCTTTTAAATTTGACAAAGTGGCTTCAAATATCTGTTCAATACCCTTGCACACGTTATGCCAAAGTTGCTCAGAAAACTGTGGGCCAGCTGACAGCAACAAATGTCTACAAGTAATATTTTCAGAGTAAAGTGTCAAGTACAAAGACATACAATTCGCCGAAATCAGGTATTTTACTGGTATCGCGGATAAATATATACCAAATAAGCAAACCACTAAAAATATCAAGAAATAGAATGTTACATTCTAAACACCAAAAGTGCAAGAAATTAAACGTGGTGAAAGTGGGTCTAGCATGCTCCAGTTTAAGCAAAAACTATATAGCTAAGTTTCATATCCGTAGGAAAGTTGGGAGAATATGTTTCATCCAAAGCATATAAATGGCACTGGTGCTTAAGAAATTGATAAGTATAGGCCTAGAGATGGAGATCTTTAATCTCTTAAGCAAAATGTTTTGCTTGCAAAATAGAGTAGGGTCTCATTTACAGATAAAGAACAAGGAAGACAAAGGGAGATCTTCAATGAAAACTTAAAGTTCCAATTAGGCTACTCTGTGAAGAAACAGTACTGATCAACAGAATAAAGAGAAACCGGGATAAACAGAGTTAAATATATACAAAGTGCGACATATCAGGGACTAGACATAACCACATATGCAGGGAAAAACTTATAACGATAGATCAAAGATGCTGAAAATAAAGATTGCATTATATAAAGTGCATACCGTAAGCAAGAGCAACCAAGTCTTGCTATAGCTTCAAAAGGCTGCGAGACACACTCAATGAAGAGGTCCAGTAAGAGTTTTATCATTGTAGGGACGCATTCACTTGCACCTAATGACAAGATCGTACAATTTGATGTAAAAATTCTACAGTTTCCAAAACTTTGGCATGAATCAGCATGCAACACGAATATAAATCATTGCAAGTGTCTAGCATGAGAACTTAAAAACAGGGGGAAGATAAGAAAGAACTACATAAATCACTGATCGGTGCTTTCAAGAAAACTCCATTAATTGGCCTACCTTCAACGCTCAGAAAATGGCGCATTTCTTCGACAACGAGCTGTGTGGCTTGTCCACATGCGTGCTTGAAATTATTAAACGTGCTCTCGAAATGGTTCCGGTGCTTAGCGCACTTCTGCACCCATGACTGCAACATTGGCAACAGCAAATGCGTTATTGCGAACATTGAGAAGTGTGGACCAGGAACAGTGGATATGGATCGCAGGATCTCAAAAAGAAGATCTATTGTTTGAGCTTGAAATCTCCTTGGGCAGGTAGCAATGGCACTTGTGAGTCCCTCCAACAGCAAGAACCACACGCGCAATATTCCTGTGTCATCTATAGCTGTAATAGACTTTGCCGTTGAAGAGAAGACTTTCAGTTCAGAGTCCGACCCTGTTAAGAAAAGTCAGAGAAATTGTATAGATATAAGTTCTCATGATCTGCAGCACAATTCAGCCCATAACTGGGTAGATATTTTGATAGGTTCATTGCTATTGTAAATGTGACATTTCATACTTCAACGAGACTCAACTTAAAAACCTATGGGTCAATTTTCGGACATCCCAGCTTTCAAAAATGATTTGCCATTGTGAACCATATGGAACTTACAGTTAACCGACAGATAACTACAACTCATCAGCTACGATGCTGTTTTATATTCGTTTTGAGCTTTTCACCCTTCAAATGATCTAGTTACTTCTAGGGAGACACACAGTACTGTGCTACATGTGGTCTTTATACACCATGATGTTGTGAAAATAATATAATTTGATATAAGCATCAAATCTTTGCACCTGCATGTCCTAAAGCTAATGATATACTATTTTCTTTACTATTAAATACCCTAATTCAATTTCTAGCATTTTTTGCATTGTTACAGTTCTGAATTCCAACAACAAACTCTAAGAGCAATTTAAGTACACGTTCAGGCTAATTTTTCACAAAGCACCTGACAAATGATAACCTGATCAACCTAACCTCTAAAATTATGTGTTCTTATATGCAGGTATTTACTGCATATCATACATCATATATCATATATCATATATCATATATCATATATCATATATCATATATCATATATCATATATTATATATTATATATTATATATTATATATCATATATTACATATCATATATCATATATTATATATCATACCTTATCACATTATTATTTCTAGTTTAACCTTGATGTAAGTATTCCTAGTTCGTGATAGCTACTTGAAAATCAGCTGGAGCTGGAAGGCTACCATTATTAAATACTTGGCATTATTAATTGGTATTTTTAGATGAAACGACCAGAGAGAAGTGAAATGTCTTACCTGAACTACCTGAAGCATTTGACCAATTGTCATCCCATACTTTGTCATGCGCTTGACTCAAATCGACGAGCACGATGGAATATGAGCCATGAAAGATGGCGCTGGATGGCTGTAAATAAACACTTGCAAGGCGTTTTGATATGTTCGATAAAGCATTGAGGGCGGGTAGACAGAGATCATGCGGAGTTGCATCACTTAGAACACTTTCAATATCACTTCTGCTGTCGTCAGTAGACTCTAGATGATTACTGTCGTGGCTTCGTAGGAACTTCAATAAACAGAGAATGCAGTCAATAGCCGCCGAGGCAAAAACAGATGTGCTTTTAGTGTTTATGAAACTGTCGATGATGCTAAACAGTAGGGATTGCCTTTGATTGACGTCATCAAACCCTTCAACAAATCTTCTACTGTGAAGCTGAGTATTGCGAAGAGCACCAAACAATGAACACCATCCAGATTTGATGGCAGAACTAAAGCTTTCCACCAACTCATATATTGTGTACAGCACCTGTGGAAAGGAGAGTTACTTTTATAAATCTAGCAAGATGAATAAGAATGCTATTGGAACTGTGGTCATCTACCTTTGCAGTCAATAGAACATTCAGTGAAATAGTGGCCCGACCAATGATTGAATAAAACAAAATCTTTATGAATCAATAAGCATCTACACTGATCAATTCTGTTATGATTAAGGAAACATACCAAATACACAACTGACATATTCCCTCTTGTAGTCCCTTCGTTTCTAATATTCCCTGTTCCCTAACAATCCAATCTTTAATCTATACATTGAAAGATCAATCCGGTCCCTCTAATAATCAAACATACATGCTTAATGAAACAAGGTCCCCAGTGAAAAGAAGTGCAACAAGATCTGTAGTTAAGGAGAATGGGAAAGCAAAGTTCAGAATGAAACTGTACAGCAAGCGGCTATTGATCTCTATCAAAAATACCAAGCCAAGAAGCCTTATTTTTGAGCAAAAAGTAAAACTCTTAAAGCCATGGACTTCCTCTAGAAAATGAACAATATTTCAAAACGCTGAAATATTACCCTCGCCTGTCTGATGATTCTTCTCACTAATAATCCTTCATTAAATAAGAAGGTTGAGCCAATATACTTGCAGCGTGAAACAAGAGAGTTTACAGTATAAGGCCAAACAAACGCTACAAAGCATTCCAATACTATCTAAGTAAAGCTATAATTTCCATCAAGCTTTGCATATTCCTAACATAAGCAGGTTTAGGTTCATCTAATTACCAATTAATAAATTTTCAGTAAATTCTGTGGCTGGCGGCGTCTTTGTTCACGTTTCTAAATGCTTTCTCGTATATTCAATTCCTTACGTTTCTCACGCGTCTCGCATACAACGTAGATAAATGTTTAGAGAACACAGAAAGTAACAAATATGAAACCTGATCTTGGGTATCTTCATCGTAAAGTTCAAATGAGAGTAAACTTTCAAATGGTTTGAAAAGCTGGTCATGAAACCAGAAATGTGTCGACTCATTTCTTCTTTTCAAAAGTTCACTGAGAATGTCGTGAGTTGATGTCAGCGCAACTTTCGAGATATGCCTTCCTCTGTGGAATGCAGCCTAAAAGAAGAGACACACATCAAAAATTACCAAGGCCTTCTGCCGGGAGAGAGTACATGCAGAAATCTAAACTAAAGGTTTCACACACTGACAATCAATGATACATTTTAAGGAATGTTGTTGCTGCAAGAACGACGAGAATAGGAGCGGGAATGGCTTCAACCATTATCAACGATCTACCGCTAATATAAGCAGCTTAAATGTGAAGGCGGCCTGAGCATTATCAATGGCCTATGGTGTACGACCTAAACTTGGTAGCAAAAAGAGTCTCTTGGAAGCACTCATCGAGATGCAAAAAAAATTGGAATCAACGCAACAAAAACAATCTCCAGTCTGCTATGTAACATGGGTTGTCAGTACTGGTGTCTGCAGCTAAGTTTAGTTGAGGGATAGCATTAACCAAAACATAAAATAAAAGTAACTGATATACTATATGAATCTGTTAAACTGACCAATAGATATGACGATAAGATACAACCAAAAGAAGGTTATGATTATTATGACAATATACCTCGACCATGTGAGGCGAAACAAGATTCCATGCTTTCATGATATGCAATAATGTTCTTGCTTGATTGCGTGCGCATCTCAACATGACGTCACAAATATGATACAAGTGCAGAGTGTTCATGGGAATGTAGCTTGTGATTACTTCATGTCCACCATTTTGAAAATCCTGACCCGATTTCATTTGCCTGTCTTTTGGCTTCTCGAACAGTTGTTTCTGTGATGCAGCTATTAGAGACCTAAGAAACTCTAATAGTGCATTAAGGCTTAGTGTATTTGAAGCTGTTTCAAAAAGATTATCAACAGCAGAAGACAAGGCATAAACAGCCCTTGATGCATCCTCGGGTGATAAGACGCCATTATAGGGTGTTGATCCTTTGGATACATCTTGTGCATCAAAGCCATCAGTTGAAACATTGTCTTCTGATATGTTAGATGACTCGGACATTGGAGAGAGGTCATTGTTCCCATGGTTTAGTGGAAGTGAGAGAGAGACAACTGATGATGTTTCACTTGAGTTGAAATGCGCATGCTCCAGATGAGAAATATACAGACAGCATCTACAAAGCAGCGGTTGAAATTAAGCGCTGAATCAATGTAATTTGAAGAGAAGAAAGAAAACTCTTTTGCTCCTTGCAGAGAAAAGCAACGCTGACATACGTTCCTAAAATAACCATGCAGCTATATCTTACATTACCTTCACCAACAGCTAAGAGGTGCTTTCCAAAACATACAATGCAAAATTACACAAAGCTAGCAGATCAATTTCTTCCATGCTCATTCATGCCGACGTTAATTTTGCATGGCATTTGGGAAGTAATTGCTTTTAACGACAAATGCATACCATACACTTCAACAAGTCGAAAAAGTGGCTAATTAATATTTCAGAACAAAGTGTAAACATTATCATATAGAGAATTATACTGAAATAGATAAAAGAAAAGAGCAAATGTTTGCTGTCACATCAAAGAAACAAAATGAAGATCGCTAGGTAAATCATAAGGTAAGTAGCCTCATTTCATTATATAAATATTTAATGGTGTTTATGCGTAGGACAGTATGATAATTCAAAGCTTGCAAAAGCGTGTAGGATAAACAGAGACTGGCATTTGGACTTCGTATACACGAGCAAAAGTGGATCGCATCTAAACAGGATCGGGTCTATAAGATCAAGTTTTGGTACCGATATGCTATGTGTTTACATGACGCTTTCGGATACGATCCACTTTTTTTTGCTTAACTACGCATGCGTATTTTGCCTCTGATTCCAAAAATTACCTTACTTTTTCAGTCCGTACCAGTTTTGGATCAGATCTCACTGTTTACACGATACAAAGTAGATCGGAACTAAACTGGATCTACTTTGAAAACGGTCCAGAAGTAGATCGGATAGCGAACCAGAATTGGATCGGGTTCACAAGATCTCGTGTAAACGCAAGACCTATCCGTACCAAAAGTAGGTCGGATCCAGTCTAGATCAGACCCAGTTTTGCTCGTGTAAACGGGGTCTTGAATACTATTGGTAAGTCCCGTGAAGCGGATTAAAGTCGTCACCTAGACGTCTAACTGATAAAAGTATTAACTGTAATAACTAGCAGCAGCAAAACAATTTTATTTTTCAATGATGAAAGTGATACGAGCGATAAATTGTTACGAAGTATTTCTTGTAAATAAGAAAGGCCGTGTGTTTATCAAAACAACTTTAAGTAGAAGCCCCAAACAATTCGTTTTTGTATTTTAAATAAGTCATCTCATACATTTAAACAAGAATAGATTATATTTTGTCCAGAAGCAGTCCTTTCTCCAAGTTCCAAAATTTTGGTCTATACCCACATCAGAACCAGGGGCGTGGCTTTGCAGGGTACTGTTAATGAAGTACAAACCTGACGTCAGAGAGTGTCGGCAAATACGTAGAATAGTAGTCTTTGTTGTCAAATTTAAAAATGTTGTTCACCATAAGTTTAGAAGAAAACATGCCTGTTTTGGCGACAATATGATAAAGCATCTTTCCTTAGCATATAATCTACTTAAGCAAATCGCAAGGATTTTCATAAAAAATGGCAACATGTGCCATTCCCTTTCTAGTATATGCTCAATAATTGACCACACCCGTTGTCGGCGAAATTTGCCGTTGCACCCCAGCGATTGAGCTCAATAGCAATGCAACTGGTGAGGACCAACTTCTACCACAAGAAGCTAGACACGTAGTGGATGGTATGAGTCTGGCAGCCTTGTTGCATTTTGATATTAAGATTTTTAATACAAACACTTGGAAGCTCAACTTTCAGTACTCATGTAAAGTTTATAGTGCATCAAAATAAGGGGAAAATGCCAAATATGACGAATATACGAAGGAAAAAGCAATTTAATAAATGACCAAATGATTCTAGTAGTTTCTCAAATTGAAAACACAACAGCTCTCAAAACCGCACCAGCATTGTAACACAGCGGCTTGTTTAGCTGAGCAAACGATGACCAGCCGCTATGCAGAATTCTCGTTCGTTGCATTAAAACAGAACAAATTTCATATCACCCAATGAAGGAGCTCACCTGAACACGTGCGACCAGCATTTTGGAGCATGCGCGCCCAATTCTAGACCAGTAGCCAAGAGCGCATCCATACTGAGCACATGAGCGGCGTGAAGATGCAAGGATCCGGTTTGGTTCGTTGCTTTTAATTTGCGTTCAGTGAAGTAATCACCACAAGACGCTTCAGCAAGTCGTGCAAGTACTGTCTCACATCTAGCTTGTATTCCTACAACACAAGTATCAATTGAGTGAAGGTAAGTAGTCAAAATGATATCATTTAATGCACTCTTCTCGGGTCCTTCCTTCATGTTCTCGAAATTCTGTTTTCATGCCAACGAGTATTGTAACTCACAAAACAAATCCAATCGCTTTTGTATATTTTTTCCAATATCTTGGTATATTGTTTCTCGTGCTTTTTTGGCTTATTGCGTAGACAATCATATGGAAAGTTCTCGGTGGCATTTGGCGCCAAACAAGGCTTCAAAAACTGCCAACAAACAGAGCTATACACACTGCTTACTGTTCTAAGGGTAAATATTTTATTTCCTTAAAGCAAACAAGCATTTTCTGATGCTTCTTTTTCAATAATTTAAAAATTAAAAGAGGACAAGAGAAACTGCGAAATCGTGTTGTCTGATTGTAACAAAATTGCAAAGCACGATACCAGAGAAGGATCTCTTTTAGCAATTATCGAAACCGAAAAAGTGGTCTGAAACTTAAAATGTTCCTATGTATGAGCATAAAATTTTGCAAATACATGAGGTTTAGATATTAATATTCTTAAAGACATAATTAATATTAAATGTAAAACCCGCTCGTGAAGATGTGTATATTCAGTTGTGGTTCTGTATTCGGATAAAATTCCTTTTATCTACGGCGCCAATAACTGCGATCCAGCACGCCTTATAATTGTGAATGCGTTACTAGTTCTGATAGAATCTCTCTACCGATTTCCTTCGTATACCGACCACAATCAAGCGAAACTAGAAGATTAAAAGCATATTAAGAGGCCCGTCTAAATCATGTGAATAAAGCTCAATGAAATTGTAAAATAACAGCGTATATCTGTGCAGCTGCAGGTTGGCAAGTCAAAGGAAAACTTCATTTGTCCAGCTGCATACAGTATTGCAGTATTGCTCAGAGTGATTTGAAATGCTGAAGACAAGATAGCGAAAAGCCGAGAAACAGTTTCAGTGCTCTAGTCAGATCAGTCGCGAAGATATGGGTCTGGTCGAGGGGGGAGGGAGGGGAATGAAACAAAATTTTGACAGCAACATGGACGTGACATTCAAGAGCTGGGTGTGGTGTCTGACAATGTTCCAATAAGCATTTCTATGACTTTCTCCATCCTCCCTCGCAACGGACCTGTCCCAATCAGAGTAGAATAGAGTTAAAGAAAGCCAATACAAAGTTTTTTCCGACACGTGAATTCTTACGTAAGGCAAGCTAATGACGAGAAAAGGTCCAAGCGTCTTTGTCCACGAAGTTAAATGTCAAAATTGAGGTATGCTATATTAACAGAAAAGGTGACCAACTTATTATAACCGTAAACTAGAGCTAAATGTAGCTAAAAGTAAATTCAAAGGGATGGCGCATGGCCAAAGAGGTACCATGACGACAAAGCAGATGGTAATCCGTGTCGAAAATAAGTCAGAGTGGTTTTAGATTGAATGATATTTGGAGACAGCTGCTCTTCAAATTCAATTATAAAGAAATATCTATCAGCGGTAAATTACTGAAACCATCGTTCTAAAAGTTGCGGTTTTCACTAGTTACTCACTGTTTGTTCTGCTTTAAAGAAGTGTGGACTAACCAAAATGCTCAAATACAAATTGAGTTCAAAGGATAACATTTTAACTCTTAAACCAATGCGACTTCCGTTTTTGCCAGTACCAAAGGACAACATTTTGCAATACATGAAGCTGGATATGTATCTATGTCTATTATGAAGAAATAAGTTGAGGAATATGATTAGTGAAATAATGCGACTTGTGCACCTGAAAAGTTGAAATGATTTCTTTAGACTGTCCCATGAGTGGCACAAGCATGAAACTCCGATTAGCAGAAAGTTTTGTCATCTTTAAATCTTAATTCTACTACTCAATACTATACTATACTATACTATACTATACTATACTATACTATACTATACTATACTATACTATACTATACTATACTATACTATACTATACTATACTATACTATACTATACTATACTATACTATACTATATATATATATATATATATATATATATATATATATATATATATATATATATATATATATATATATATATATATATATATATATATATATATATATATATATATATATATGTATATATATATTACCGTGCGCATTTTTGTATGTACAGATATTCTGCACAAATTTACATATGAACTTGTAATACATATGAACATATCAAACATGCATACATGTCGAACAACAGAACATCAACTGTTTATCCTATGTCAGAGAAGAACTAAGAAAACCGTGCATTTGTTTTTAGAAATCAAGAAATCAACAGAAGCCATCGGAAATACAACTCTTTACTCATTAGGATCTGTCTACGATATAAATAAACAACGAAGGACAGGAGGCAAAGGATTCAGCACTAAGATGAATCATACCATAATCAACCCATGTATTTGGGGCCCTTTGGACACCACCAAGACAATACGAATAAGTTGTACAGTGCTCTTGGCCACTGATATAATCCCAGCTGTTCTGACAATAGTCCTGAATGCCGTTTTCATAACCACATTAACAAAGACAAGATCCTTGCACACGCCTTCTAACGTCTTTCTTGGAGCAATGTGTTTCAGTGACATCCTAGTTGGTATCTTAGTTCAACCGATATTCATAGGCTACCAGATCACAATTATTGCGAATAAAGAGTCTTATTTACTCAGAGTTTCGCTTCGGTACTCGGTTATCGTCGTAAGTGGGCTTTCGTTCATATTCGCCTCATTCGTCACAGCCGATAGGTACCTCGCAATATGTCGTCCATTTCAGTACCGGCAAAAGGCTTCATGCAAAAGACACCTGACGATCGCTGTCGTTGCAGGTATGTGCTATACGACTATCGCAGCAGTTATGCTAATACAACGAACCTATCATTTTGAAGGAATCGTAATGTGTTACCTGGTGTTCAGTTTTATAGGTATAATTGTGAGTCACGTGCGAATTTACAAAGTTGTCATAAAGAAAAGGAACGTGGTGATAAACCTGGGATCAATAACTGACGGAGAATCAAAAAAAGAAATAATACATGAAAGGAAAGAAAGAGCCAGAACACACATCATTGGTACAATTCTCTGCTTTCTTATTCTTTGTTATATACCTTTCGCGGTAATGTCTGCAGTTGCGATAATATGGCGCGATCAGGTATGCAGATCACGTGAAACAACAGTTATAGCCTCGCTTTGGGTTGGGGCTTTCGTGCTAATTAACAGCTGCATAAATCCAATCCTATATTTCGTTATGAGCAACGAATTCCGCTCAGCAGCCAGGAGTATTTTTTATGTTTGTAAAAGAGGCAGTGACGTCAGAAATAACAATGAATCAAAGTCGTATACAGAAAGAAGTTATGACAAATAACTTCATTGTACGACAAAGGAGTCGAAAGAGAAATTCGAACTGATAACAGTATGCTCAAACGAAGAGTGTGTGAGTGATTTGTTGCCAGAGATTATGATAAATGAAGACAAGAAAGTAAAAGCTACTGATGAACATTTGTTTCTCTTACATACGTCATTAAAAACATGTTCGATGAGTGTTTTGGTGGTTTCTGACGATTGTACAAAGATACTGGAATGTACCAACTAACTGTGTACGCAAAACTGACAGTACCGGAAGTAGGGTAGTATTAATAAACATTCAGTAGCCACAGAAAAAATCAGCAGTTCCTTAGAAAATTTATGAGCCTTCAAAGAATACCATGACAATTCAAATTAGGACTCAATTTGAAAGGAGTAGATTAGATCAAAGTGACATTAAGATTTCCTATTTATCAAGTACTACATAAAACTCTTCTCGGTTAAGAATTATAGGGAAGAAATGATACCTATAATTTTGTACTCATTTCCTTTTTGTTTTCATGCTAAGCTCGACATTGCGCGCAAAACGTTTGGTAGAAAAGCTATACAAATGTTACACTAGAAAAAACATGCATCTTAACACATATCCTTTTGGTCTGCATTAGGTAGACCATATGGTCCTACTAACCTACGAACTGTATAAACTTACCAAGAGTACAGCACAATCTAGCAGCCCTCCTGAAGCCATCGAGACTCAAGCAGATCATGTCTCTTTCTCTAAAGGCAGTATCCTTAATACCGTCGTTTCCTAACATCATAGCCATACCAACACTACCATTGCCAGCTGTAATGCAAAAAACATACATTTCAGCTCATTGCCTCAAGCTGCTAGCAGGTAGATCAAATGATACATCACTACATTTAACAGGATAGCTAAATATTATATTAAAAAGCTTCGAGATAAGTATTCCAGTTCTTATTATCTCTTAAAATGAACTTTACTTCTGCGATTAATTTTCAAACAGCTGTGGCCTAAAATGGGCATATAGAAGCTCTAGTGTATGCTCTAGTTGCTACTGCAAATTTTTGACAACTGCAAAAGCTACAAATCGTGGCAGCTAATAGATCTTCATTTATGTTGCACAGCTGCAAGGTATTATCTACATGACTAAGGATGTTTAACTGTCTTCAATTTTCCTGAAAAAGATATTGCCTAAAGATTTTGAAAAACCAATGTAAACTTCAAACTCTCATCACCCAAATATACATATCTGGAAGAGATGCATACCGGGCACTACTCAAAAGACCTGCAATAGTTATCAAACAAATATGAACGTCATTTTAACAAAACAAATAAACGATGTACAAGATACACGATAAAAGATATAAAACAAATACACGATACTTTTTATAAGCAACTTAAGGTTTTGGTCAGATTTCTTTTGTTCATTTTTTAGCTAAAATTTGAACATTAAGTTACTCAATGGTTGCTTAATTTTTTCAACTCGTTTTCAGTAATACACGACAGGAGGGGAAAGTAAGAAAAGAAATAAGATTTTCAGTATTTAAAATATATTTATCTAGGCGTAGAACTCCTCACAAGATTTTTTTTCTGCTATTGCTATATGATTTGCTCTTTTCTGCTTGAAGCTAACTTTGCAAACAGAAAGCTATTTATTATATTCCTGTAGTTTCTTATGCTCACTTTCCTACAGGGTGCTTAGTAACTTCCCAACTAATTTCCATTGTTTATAAACGAGTTGCTTATAAAACAGTGTGTATTGTCGCATTATAAATCAAAGGGCGGTACAAAACAACCAAGCAAGAATTCCGTAGAGAATTCAAATAGTATACTGATCAATCTTGCCAGAGTCAAAAGGAATCCCAAAGGAAAGACCTTATCCAGCCAGATTATCTGTAACCGTACGTGCATATTCCGAGGCTGTATTTCGAAAAACATGCATATTCCCTCTTTATAAAACTACAAAACATCACGAATACATGGTAAAATAATTCCAAAAAAGTTGAAGCTGTTGATTCTAAAGTAAAATATAAACTCGAGAAGAAAATATTTTCTTTCGACCACTGTGAGATGAAGGAAAGAGCTTAACTCACCGATTATTTTTGTTGAAGTGTCAAGAGGAAGTCCTAACACTTCAAGAACAGCATCCCAAGTGGCCAAAAGCAACTTTCTAGCGAATCTAATTCCTTCCCTGACGGCTGGAGTTTGGTTTGAAACATCTACCACATTCGAAGAGACAAACTTGGATATCTTTACTGGGTCGTTTAACCGTCCAGTAGAATTTGTGTAAAAGCTATCCGAGAGGATGCAAATCAAAGCACGGTTGGTTTCGGGAGAATCTTGCTTGAAACCAGCTTTCGACAAAATATCATAAGTCGTAACAAGGCGATAGACTTCAGATAACCAAACTCTGGAGAGGTGTACTTCGATTCCACTGTTCAAAATATTTGACACAAAGGTATCCTGTGCATTTGAAAAAGTAAACAGATATGCTAAGTATTGTCAAGACAATAAACCTAAAAAATACATCTTTGCAGGAAAGTAGAAGAAGAAGCGTACATTACTTTGAACTAGGAAAAGAAATTACGCCTGTAAAACGAGACTAGAAAGTGTCAAATTTTTCATACACAACCTCTGACAGCCTATCTGTGTTACTGTTTTACATGAAAGTAAACTGTTGAGCTCGACTACTCAGAAACATAAAAAAAATTCAATACTGGACTTTTATGGCCTAACAAAATCGATAAGTCCATATATATTTAGGACTACATTTTTCACGCAAGGCTGTCATCTCTATGGCCTAATTTGCGCGAATAATTCAAGTGCTAGTTTTTTATTCCTGTGCATTGTATCTTTAGTGCCTGTCTGTCCGTGTAACTTTGCGATACCTTACGACGTGCTTTCCTGTTTTGAGTGGGTATACGCAAAATATCGGAACCCAAAAAATTGACGAAGATAGTCGTAGGATAGTTTTGATGCTGGAATCTTGAAAAAGCTACGAAAATTTCAATACTTAATACACAAATAAAAACTTTCATATAAAAGAAAAACAGTGTACTATAAGAAGTAGGATCGAAGTTCATTTAAAGATACAAATATTGACAAACCTGAGATGTACCAGGTTCCACTGTCTTCTTCTTGTAATAACCAGTTTTATTCAAACTATAATTTAAGGACAATGTCTCCAATACTGTCATGTAGACACCATCTGCATTTAACAACGGATCGCCATTATCACTACCTTCTTCATTCTCAAATTGTCTCATCAATGTGCCAAAGTTTGGTACATTTTTTCTTTTTAAAGCCATACAGCACACAGCCTCGCAGACGTCAGATGCAAACTGCTGTAGCGCCTCGTCTACTGCTTGCGGCTCTGACAAACTCAGTACAGACGGGAGTATTCCTAACAAGCAACGTGCAAAATTTCTTGCACCTTCTTTCTCATCTTCTTCGATGCTCTTTTTCTCTACTTCCTCAACCTTACCCCCTGGCTTGCTACTTTTGCTAGTTGCTTTCGTCCCCTGCTTCGACAATTTGCTAAGAGGAATACCATTAATTGTAGTCTCCCGGCTGGGGGATTTAGGTGTCTCCCATTTCACGTTTCTTTTCAACTCTAAATCTTGCGACTTGGCGTCTGTGTCACCCTTTGGCAGTTCTTCCCCATCGAAAGGTCTCTCATTTTCATGGCTTGGCTTAGTTCTCCTTAAAATTGGCCGCAGTGTTCTCAAATTGTTCTCTCTTTCTTGGGCATCCTTTCTCTCCGGCCTGTTCAACGGCGAATGCATGAATTTTCCGCCACCGCGTGTAACATCGATGGACAACCGTGGGAAACCTAGGCTGGTCCGAGGCCTTTTCATCCCACCCCTACCAGTTTTCATGCGACTACGAACCGCTTCCTCGAAGAACTCATAATCCACTGATATCTTAGGCCCTTTGCTTCTAGTATATTGAGCGAAAATATCGCCGAGAGATTTCGATTTCCGCAGTGGGTAGCTAGCAACTGACATTGGATAACGTGTTTTTCTTGGACGGATGTCTATGGCTGACGAGGAACGGTGAAGTTTGCTCTCTGCAGCGCCTTGAAAAACGTCCTTCAAATGTGGATACCTCTTTGATTGCAGCTTCACAGAAGAGCCCCCCTTTGGTGAGCGCAGACCAGTGTCAGTGCGAGGTTTTATATCCGCATATGCTGGTAATCGGCTGTTTGCACGCGGAATTCCAGTTCTTTTTGATCCTACAGACAATGACAAATAAGGAATTTACGATGATGTATGACTAACATAAAGCAATATCTTCTTACTTACCAATTACTAATTATTCTTGAAAGCAGTTCTGCTTATTACAGTTAAGCACATATGTATTGTCGTCGTATGTTTTCTTTTTTTCAAAAAACCAATTTGTTTATGCTACCAGGCAAGTCATATGCAAGTTACCCTACTTTATTGAGATTCGTGTTTGTATGTTTAGAATACGAATTAAAGAATGAAGTATAAAAGAAGTATATAAAACGCTCCGACACCACAGCGGAAACTCTCTAAATCACATCTGAATCTCTCATTGGAATCGAAAGCATCCACAGCTATAGACCGGTGATCTCCGTATTTGCATGCCCTTTGTAACAGTTATGTGATTTCTTAATTACATTTAAATATAATCGATAAAATAGCTACGCTAACTCGGGGATAAAATGTACTATCGGAAAAACTCTACCTCGACGATATCGTGATTTGGACATCCTGCTACGAAGTTCACTGAGTTGCTCGCGATTTTCAATAATCCTTTCTTCATTTTCAGGCGCCCATGTAACAGTCTTTGGTCCGTTGTAAACTTGATCTTCTTCGCTATCTACAAAGCAAAACACAAAAAGAGCCATCAGCAGCTATGTTAGAGAAAAACTGACTTACAAAATTGAATTGAGAAAAACAAAACTACAGAAATATAAGAAAACATGCTCAAATTTCCAGGGAATCTATTAAAATGCAGAATCTGCAATGGAACGAAAATCCTCAAATACATGAAATTAGATTCCTCCTTTATATCGCTACGATAACTCGTACAATTAAATGATATTTATAATATAACTAGATAAATCAGAGAGCGAATAATTGACACAACCAATGACTAAGTTGACTGAAGTTTGAATAAATTAGAGGAAAGATGACTTCGTGACATTTACATTTCATGAATAAATGAATAATAGCAAAATAAAACTCTGCTATACCTGAAGTTTCTTCTTTGTCCCCCTCTAGCTGCCATCTTATGTGTTTCGGTTTCATTTTCCTATTCCCTTCGTCATCGTCCTCCTCATCTGAATCTTCCAAGTTTCCACTAATCAGCGTTGGTTGTCTAGCAGAAGCTGCATTATCGTCTATTGAAAGAATTAAAAATGGTTGCCAAAGACATTTTATAACTCAAGATTAGTCAGTTACCACTTAAAACTTCAAATAGGAAAGACTTAATCATTTTCTTTGGCAAACTGGGAGGAAAAGTGGTCCCGTGTCCGAGAGGTTTGAGCTTCCTTTCCTAGTTAGGACGTCAGTTGCTAGCTTCCTCAATATCATTAACCACTACACTAGCTGGTTACTATAAATAATAAATCAATTACTATACTAAGAGGAGAGAGAAATCATCAGTATATTAGATACGTAAAAAGCGAAGTAGTTTTAAGTTTTTATCATCACCACTGACATAAGGCTAAGTATACAAAGGACTCGGTGACTTGTTAAACAGAGTAACAGAAAACCTGGGCGCCACCAACTGAGATTTAATTCACAATCTATAGTTTACCTAGACTCTCAGTGAAATGTTCCATCCAGTTATCGGGCTCTTTCTCCTTTTCCAAGACTTCTATGTGCTCTTCAGTTAGACCAACTCCTCTGCTAAGTTCCTCCAGAGTGCCAAGTAGTGCAACGCTACATGCAACACTGCCACTGCAGACAGTACCATCATTGCAATGAGATGCTTCTTGAATACCATCCATAATCCTACGGCATGTATGAAGTAAATTACAGTTGTTCGGTATCTCAAACATCACCACTGAGTAGGACCTAAATAGTTCTATCCTTCATCCACCCTCAACCGACAATCAAATACATCACAAATCAAAGGATATCGAGATCAGTGACATTTTTTACAAGTAGAACTTTAGGAATATGACATTCATGGCCCTTCAGATGTATGGCAAAAGTGCATTTGAGTTCCCAAGTTACTGAAAAGGAAGAAGCCGAACAAAATACAACAAAACCAATAACTTGATTTAAGAAAACCCAAAAACTTAGGCCAAATGGACATAAAATAGTAACAACACAAAATTGATAGTATGTCTACTATAAGTCTGCAAACTTACTGTGAAATGCCAACCCTGCTTAAACCTCAACATCTCTAATAATCTTAACGCTAACTAAGAATGCAATCTGCAAATTATCAGTTTATACAGATTAACAAACTATACTAAAGAGACAAGAACGATTTCTTACAGTCTAAATAAATCCAAATCTGTCTTTTTCTGCTCGGTTGGTGAATCCGGTGATCCGGGTTCGCGGTCATTTTGCATCGGTCCCGTTAGGTCCAGCATTCTTTCCGGACTGGACAGGATCTAAGAAAAATGACATACAAGATAAGTAGGGCTCTCGACAAGTACTAAAGTCAAAATTAATGAAGATAAAGTCAAACTTCTTAATTTCTGGAATGAAGTCAATGATATTGAATACAGTAAATAGCAACAAAAGCGTAACTTGATGTACCTACAGTATTCGCGGAACAGAGCTTTTCATTTCTCAACAAAATTATCGAAAAGACTGTGAACGTTCTACAAGATAGTGTCAAAAAAATTTCATTTTTCTTTTCAATAAACTGTTAGCAGGCAAAAGTTTAGGTTTGTTGTATTCGTCTAAGTTGATATCAGGAAGAGATAGAGAAAAAGATGCGAAAAGTCATGACTAGGTCAAAATTTCTCAATGTTAGGTCAAAAATTGTGAAAAGTAATTCAAAAATGAACCCCACCCAACTGATAACACAAACCACTTTTTTAAGCAAAACATACAGCTCATTCCAAGCCTCACAAATCTGTCGACGGACTTTTCTCAAAATTTGCAATCTCTGTTCGTAATTCGTATCTATCCATCTAATTGCAATAAAACTATTTTCCTCTTAAATTCAGAATTTTCCTGCAAAACAAAGGAACTGATTTTTTTCATATACCTCCTTAATAACTTTAAGAGCTTCCAATCGATGCTGGGGTGGTGGATATAGGATTATTCGATGAAACAATGACTCCAGCGTTGATCGAAGGGAGGCCATGGGCCCGACCAGACGGACCAATTCACCAGCAATGCTATAAACACATTTTGCAATAGGGGCTTGTGCCAGGTTTCGGCCTGGCCCGCGTATTCCACGACCGTCATCACTAAATGATGAGCCACCAAGCTGTTTGCCGCGTTTTTCAACATCAGAAAGTGGAGAGCCAAGCAGCTGGACAAGGGCTGGACACAGATCTTGCCTAAAGAAAAGGTAAAGAAATCAGCTAGTACCTAGAATTTAAAGAACATTTACTGAAAATTATCAAAACCTACTGAAGATTTACTAGTATTTAGTGTTCAGCATTCTGGTACGTTGATCATAAAGTTGAAACATCCCTGAAAGAGGGGCAGAGGGCTTCACTTAAATCTTTGATCACGGTGACAGAATTACAGAAGGGAAAATAAATTAGGGCAGTAACAAAAATATCAAAAAATGAAACAACATGTCGAATGAAATTATTCAACAGTATCCTGACTGTTTGCAGCGCAGTCGTAGAATGCCCTGTGATGTTTTTTTATTCAACTGTTAAAGGGCTTTCTACCTACTCTAAGTCCCGAATGGACGTTGGAATAGTAGGGGCAAAAATTGCCATTGAGATGGCACTGCGCGTACAATTATGCCAAGGGGTTTCCTGGAATCTGAAGAGCCAGTCTTCTTTTATAAATTGAAGAGAGTCAAACTTACCAAACAACATTTACAAAATCAGTCTCCTGCCTGACTGCCGTCGACAGCTTGCTCAGCACAACTTGGATTGCCTCAAGATAAAGTGGGAGTGCAGGATTCTGCTGAGATCCACTGAGAATGGAAAAAATTTGGTAAGGAAGGAATGCCAGAGAAAAAGTTAGGCGTGAAATGAACAAATAGGATCTCAAGATCTATAGGCAGCTCAAGCAAAGAAGCTGCCGTGAGTAAAACAAGAAAGGGGCATTCCATAAAACGCTATCAAAACTATTCTGCTTCATTGCCTGTCTCATTAAGCATCAATCTCCTTAAACATGGAGATATTTTCACGCATCCTAAAGCAAACTTAAAGACCACAAGCTATCTATTCTGATATTTTCTTACCGGATGATCAAAAGAGGATAATAGTCAACATTCTCAACTAAACTCCGCACGGCCCTATTGGCGACTACCATAAATACTGTAATAAGCCCCTGGAAAGCTTATAAATTATCGTTTTTCAGGAAGAGGGGGGCTAAAAGAGAGGGGCTTAACACAGAAAGGGGTTAATTTAGAACAGACAACATAGGAAAGCTAATTCGTGGTTTATAAATGATGCCTTTCTAAAGCTCTTCAACATCAAGCTTACTATTGGATGGATTTAAATCAGAGCTAAGTTAGAGACTGTCAGATTTGCAACAAATAAAATTAGAAAACGGAGAAAATGAAAAAGTGTGATTATTTATGGCTAATTACATAATGGGGTGGCTACAAATAGAAGGGGGCTTACTGTCAATACTGAAGAGAGGAAGAAAAAGATAGGAGTGCTAAATAGGACTTTTACGGTATCACAAACATATTCCACAAATTACGTATTCAAAGCTTCCAAATACAACAGCTTGCTGCATACACCACTGGTGGTCCAGTTAACGAGAAACACTCATTACTCATTAATGAGAGCAATTAGGGGTGCTTTCGATCCTATGAATGGTAGCAGGGACAAAGAAATGCGTGGGAACATACCTATTTGCATTTTGAATGCCAGTGCTGAAATGCTTGATCAGGATAACAATATCTTGACTCAGGACTTTACTGGCATCGGTAACAATAACTTCTTTCTCTGCAAGATTCAATAGTTAAAAGGATTGTACTTTGGTGCATTTTTCTGCAATGTATTGTATTATGTTGCCTTGCTCCTACTGCATGGCATTGCATAGCATTGTCCTTAATTGTTCTTGGACTAGCTACGTCAAACTGAATAGTGTTTTGATGTTTTGCATGAATTTCGAGCAACATGATGCAAGGTCAAAACAACATACTAAAAATAACGACACCCAAACAAACAACAACTTTCATTATAAATAAGGAAGTCTTTTCAGTTCAAGAACTACTTTGTTGCAAAAGTGAAAGAACTTCTAATTGTCATGACGTCACTAATACAGTGCTTACGTCAATCTTCATCTGGCAATAACTATAAATTTGACAGTCAATTAAATAATTTCAAATAGATCAACAAGATGAATAATCTGTTTGCTTCATTAGCAACAATGGCAGTTAAGGGATAATTTACGACACATCTTTTCGTGTATTTCGAGTTTATTGTCAACTTACTTTTTAACCTAGATTCAGATCCGGGTCCCTTTGGCACCTAAATAAATACAAAAAATCCTCACGTTGCAGAATAGTAAAGCGATCAATACAAATAATTAAGGAAATACGAAGATATGAAGTGACATTTCACATCGGAGAAATGACAAATATTAAAATATCAATTTTAATTATGAATATAATATCATATGGTAAGGAGTATCATAAAAGAGCAAATGATCTTCCGTTTTATTAGGCTGAAGAGTAAGGCCTTCGATACTAAAATACTGCATCTCGAAGCATTGACTTTATGTTGCTTTCAGTATTCGGCAAACTTACGAGACTATCTTGCAACCGTTGACACACTGAAGTAAGCATTTGCGTGAGCGTTGCTCTGCAAGCCGCTTTTGTCGTACTCTGGTGAGATCGTATAAATGTCTCGACGCAAATCTGCAAGCAAGATATTCAGAGTATCAAAACATAACTAAGATATTCAGAGTATCAAAACATAACCAAGACTGAAAGAATTATTTCAAAATTACAAATCACATTACTTTGTTATCCCGCCACTGAATCAATGCAGATTTTTCTCAAAACAAAAGAATAGTTTTTGAATCCTAATTTGGAAATAAATATATATTAGTATATATATATATATATATATATATATATATATATATATATATATATATATATATATATATATATATATATATATATATATATATATATATATATATATATATATATATATATATATATATATATATATATATATATATATATATATATATATATATATATATATATATATATATATATACACACCATCAGTAGCTAGCGAGTAATCAGGATTTTCTGAGCATTACATAAACACGACAATGTTTTTCAATTTACAAGATATGTTTCGGATCGTAAATTGAAAAACATCGTCGCGTTTATTCGCCTCATATCTACGTTTATAATATCGAGAAATTTTGGAAACATATATATATATATATATATATATATATATATATATATATATATATATATATATATATATATATATATATATATATATATATATATATATATATATATTCATATATAACCACATATCTAAGTTTAATTTTTAATTAATTCATATTGACATTGGTCATTCTTTTCTATAGCTAGATTATAAATGCATAGTAATGATGATAACTATTAGTAAGAGAATGATGACGATGGCTAGCCCATGATTGGAGACATCATCGTGGCGACAAATGGGCATTACCCTTATGTTGATACCGATTCATTTCACAGAGACTATGAATTGGGGCAGATGTTGATGACTTGTGGTAAACTGTTCAACAATGCCCAGGCAGTGAACAACGGACTAAGTCGTTCCCGCAGTTGTTCTGCCAAGTAACTGTTTCGAAAACCGTGTCGAGTGCGCATAGCTGACTCAATCACCTCTTTTAAACAAGAAATAGGCGATCTACTGATCGCAGGTCAGCCCCGACCCCTATGAGGGGGGTAACGGGGAGCAGAAGAAGAAGAAGAAGAAAAGGAAGATGATGATGATGATCTGATGGTAATGATAATAATGACAATGTTTCTTACCTCAGCTATGTCGATAAGGTATTCACCGTGGATTTCGCATGAAGCAGAGCACGTTATTATGAGAAGTAACTGAAATACGAAATACTTTCGAATTAGACATAAACCACAAGTGGAGGAACGCAAGCACTCAATAGAAGTGTAGCTGAAGACTATGAAAATGAGGCAATGCATCAAAGTCAACAGATTGAGGAAAATATGAGGAAAATATGATGAAGGAGTCGGAAAGAGTCTCCCACCTTCATTAGCTCCATCTGTATGTCGTCTGAAAATGTGGGTGTGGCAATTATAGTGTTTAGAAATTGCACAGGAAGTTGATAATCAATTCCCTCTTCGCCAGTGGAGCGGAACCTATCATCTGACATCAGTTTCTGCAAAATATTGAAATTTTCTGCGTAAAATATTGAGACGGTAAGGTTTATTACGCATTAAAATGCATATACACTTGAGTAACGAATAGTCCCCCCCGGATTGCTAATATTTGAAATTTTTTCCAACCCCTCTCGCACTTACCCCAGTCCCTCCCCATATATTAACCTTTGCAGATTTTTTCATTGAAATTGTGCTTTTCGTAGGGAGTATTTTCATTCACTTAGGGGCTAACCAGAAATTTAGTTAAGAATCGTTTACACTACATCTATGAGTTCCTTTGCCTTGCCGTTTATTGACAATTGATTAGTCAGTTTTCCTAAGGTGATCTTCGCAATATCCATGTGTTATATTTTCCAACCCTCTATCTGTTCCGAACCCCAATTATTATTTAACATTTTCCAGCCACTCCCAATTATTCCCATCCTCCCGTTAATTCCGTACTCAAGAGTATGAACTAAAAGTCAAAGAAAGTAACGATACCAGTTGTTCATGCATGGTTATATGATACGCAAAAAGCAACAAAGCGCAATAAGTCTTCGGATAGAATTCATTAGATCTTAAGCGCAGGCCTCCAACCTTTGGGAGCATTCCTACCCTATGAAAGAAACTGCAACTTTTACAGGGGAAATGGGAAGCTGCCATCATCGATCGCCCAGTAATTAAAAGAGTTTTTTAGGACCTAATCATATTTTGGTCGGGCAATTCTGCAAAAATCTCATTTATGCCATTCATTCATTGCTGCAATTTGCACGAACATATCATGAAATGTATCGAAAATGAACAGAATTGGATGATTCATAGTTCTGCCCAATCGTTTTGGCTCAGTTTTTGTTTTCTCGGGTAGTGCATATCTTTCATCGAGCAGGGAACACACTTTCGTTGCCCATCTATGCCTCATATGCTCCAAAAAGAAATAATTAATATTCACCCCTGACAATAGTCTTAGATGCACATAGCAGAACTGCAATGAGATTGCTCAATGGGCTCAAGACATTTCCCTTACGGTCTCGTAATAATGCTGCACCATCAGCTCATACGTATTTTACAGTTGAATGACTAATTTCAAAAAAGAAATCATCACGATAGCAATGAATACCTGCAAACCAGTTAGTGCCAATGTCGACAACTTGGCCGACCGTGATTCGAGCGCAAATTTGAACGGAAGAAGACATTGCTGCCTGCAGATGAGAAAAAGAGAATGAACAGTTAACAATTTAATTTGTTGCAAAGAGACTTCATCGATTCTTTCAATTTTCCGTTACATTTTTCGCCTTCATACAACAATTTCACCTTATAAATATGCATTAAAACCATATTTAGCTGAGATAGTAATTCAACGAAGAAATGTAGGGTAAACCTTTTCCAGTGGAGGTGCGAGCAAATCAAGAACGCAAGCGTCAAGTGGGGCTCGAACCCACAATTTTCCCCATTGCTCGGTTCGAATTCCACTTAGGTCTCTTATTTACTCGCATTTTCACCTAACGTCTACTGCATCCAAAGAAAAGTCTGTCTGTCTTGGTATCCACACACCTTCCTGTATAGAGCGCCTGTGGCGCTCACTATGAGTTCCATGGTTTACAAAAGGGGGCTCTTTCGGGAGGGTAGAGGCGTTCATATAATTTCTCTCATGTCATTGAGATGCATTGATGAAACTATAGTTGAAACAAAAGTATACAGTGCACCTGTGGTTGGTGTACTGGATCAACGGACTAAGAAGCTAATTAATTCTGAGGGGTGCTCATTCAAGAGAGAGGCGCTCACTATACTTTTCTCATTTTAAGGAGGCACTCTTTCGAGGGAAGCACTCTTTGAAGAGTACAGCCATAACATACTTTCATTTAATACAGCTTTCTTTATGATTTTCTATCTTCATTGCAACCCCTCTCCCTTTATTCAGTTTCGCAAAACAGATAGCAGTACCCTAATGAATAATTGCCTAAAATGCACAGTAAACAAGCTATAATGACGTACACGATTTAAATGACGCACACGATTTTAAATGACGTACATGATTTCATTTTATAAGCAGCTCGTCTACTAGTAACCGAACACGATTTGAAAAGCTATTAAGCAAACAACTTCAACTCTGTGAAGATATTAACATAAGCAACTACAGATATGTTACTGGGCAAAAATAACAAACACCTCTCTGTTTACAGCGTCTCTCTCAAGCCCAAGCACAGCAAATCACAAAAGGAAATTTATGCCTAGATAAATATATAATACATATTGAAAATATCCTTTCTTTTCTTACTTTCCCTTCCTATTCTGAAGGCATTGAAAATAAGTTGAAAACATTAAGCAACCATTAAGCAACAAAAAATCAAAATTTTTGCTAAACAATAAACAACTTCAGATATGGCCTTGCTTATAAAATCCATCGTGTGTGAAGCTCTCAGCTCATATGAGATCCTAATTCATTTGATCTTCAAAGCTTCCGAAAACGGGCGGATTTTTATGTAAAGAAATAATAATATTTGTAGCCCACCAAAACATAACCTAATCTGCCGTAATGCAATGTAATCTAACGTAGCTTAATCTAATCTAATCTAATCTACCCTAATCTAATCTAATCTCTATACAGGATCCAGATTCTTTTCCAGGCGCTACACCACTTACCTCAATTCGTGTGGCTCTAATCTTGACTTCCCATTCTTAGACTCGTACAAATAATCTGAAAGGAAAAGAAATCTAACATAAAACTCTTGAAAATAACAGATTTGGATTGAAAGCAAGTTTTACAAGACCGAGGCATCATATAACCATTAGTGCATGGCAGCTACTCCCAAGAGGGCATTACCAAGTGCTCACTTAAAACAATGAGACAGTTTTGCCCCCAAGTGAGTCGTTGTAGACAGTTGAAATCTGATGATTCTAAGGCCTTCAGTACGCAGAATATCTGACAAATTTTCATTGAAGAGCTTTGGATAATTTTGAAAGTTGTGAATTAAACAATATTCAGTGAAAGCAATATCCAAAACTATTGACTATTATGTCGTGATGTTACATAAAGCAGTTTTGTATTCAAATTTAAACAAAACTCCTCTCTTTTTCCCAACCAAACAGAATTTTTCCACTTGATAGCCGCAACATCTTAAATAATCCATTATTCTATGGTGTAACGAAGTCTAATCCCACATCATTGCAACTGTTTATTAAGCTTATACTGGCAATCATTGCAAAGCCATATCCCCTTGTTAATCCAGATCATCAGACATAATGTTTAATCTTACTTTCTTAGCCGTGGATATAAATTGATTATTAACAATCCATACCGTTCGCCGTAACACAGGCTTCTTTCAAATGCTTCAGTCTTGCCGATGTTGCGTCTCTCGAAATCTCCTCTAAAATATCCTCCATTGTGTCGAAATTCTCGATCTATCAGCACGGCAAGTTAGCCTGGCGAAAATTCCATTGCGACTATAGGCATCGAGATGAATTATCGTTGCAAGATGAATAAAATCGGCTAGAATAAACGAAAAATGACAGGCTTAGAGACGTGGAGAACCGATTGTGACATAATGGTAGAAAGGAGAAATTTCGCGCGCACTCAACCAAGGCAATACCTGATGATCTTTACGATACGCACAAGGTACTCCGATTGATATGCGAGATACGTCGCAGGTTCCATTACTGTCTTGAGAAATGCAAATTCAACCTGTCTGTGCTCTCCGGCGCCCAAACAAAAGTGCTGAAACCGCAAAAGCGAAAAGTCAAATTGTCCTACCAAAAAAGATCAGCAGTTCAAAAAGCAATCTCACCTGAAACGAAGATCGATATAAGAGCGTCAATGCATATGCATAAGACTCCTTACAGGTAGACCAAAAACAATAGGCTGAAATCCGAGCCGTAATGAGGAGTGAACGGAACAATGTAAGGAGCATATTTTGAGCGAAACCATGTCTTAATTACGAGTCTTTTATATCTTTCAATCGGAAAAATAATTTTCTATTTTTGATACCATTCCAATCCTACAAAACCAGACCATAGTTATTGATTTTAGCAAGTTTGTCTTGAGATTGACCAGAGGCATGGGTACTAATGACAAAAGTGTCGGAGAGACACTCATTTGAGAGGTGATCCCAACAGTCATGATTGGGAAAGAGGAGATTGTCGCTTGGTATCTACTTTTTGTTACACACTAGCTTAAACCACCACTCAGAGCTGACTCACACATTGAGATTGTACTCTAACAATATTTAATCAAAATTCCACACGACTCGCGAGGACCTGGTAAGAACTGGGTGAGCAATTTGCCTAGTGATTACAGAGTATATCTGCAGAACGGACAGTCTATAATTCGAGGCGCACCTTGGGAGCCATTGTCAAGGCCGTCGCGAACATGATGCTTCAAGGGGTGTGGTGGGGCGTGACAAAGAAATTTGCCAATAAATGGGCGTGAAATAAGAAATGGGAGTTGTTTCTGATAGCGCAGCCGACACTTCACTATTGCTCACATCATATTAGAGACCTATTGGGTATATGTGAACGTTATATTATGTGCCGACAGCATAGCCGACAAATGTTTGAGAACTCTGGTAAGGTCTAGTTTCTCCCAACTTAATTGACCAATCATCATGCAAAATGGGCCTAGTCTTAGCATGTGCAGTCAGAATCCTGCAAAATAATTGGTCAATTAAGTCGGGAGAAATAGACCTGACAGAGCTATAAAACATTTGGCGGCCATGTTTGTGTCGACAAGCCGTAATATTTAGCCAAAAACCATAGGATCTGTCGACATAATAGCAATTTTTGCCGATGAAATGTCTTTCCAAAGGGTGTGATGTCCCATTCCCCCTTGTGACGGGCCTATTCATAGCTTAGATCACTGCTCCTGAAAATTTCAAACTATTTTACGTGGCAGTACCTTACAGCATACTGTTTTCAAATCAGAGTGTATTTGAACTCACTTTCAACCCAGCAGCAAATGGGCACCAGGTGGCAGCACTTGGGAGATAAAGGAGGTGAGGAAAATAACTGGCCACCCCAAATATGATGGAAGCCCAAGGTAACTGCCCTCTTCAATATGCGCTCCCCCGCGTACGGAATCGTATATAGAACTAACCTTTGCGGCAACAGCTGAGTTGTCTTGCGAAAGAATCTTGAGCACTGACTCACAATAAACAAGCAACAAAGGAAACAAGCAACAAAGGACAATAATTAAGTCTTAGAAATTCATTTACTATTAATCTTGAACCCAATTACAACAATTACGTGCAGCTTCTAAGAAAACTAAAAATTCTTGATTAGCGAGATTTAAAAAAGAAGAGAAACAGCTTCTCATATAGTACAAAACTCCACTGACACTTGCTTGACAATAAGAGTATACAAATCAAATTCAGTTTTCATAGACACATAACAGAGGTATGCGTTAAACAGTTTCAAAATAACAGCATAAATTTTTCTGTAGCAGCATAAATTATGTATACTTACACATACATTATATCAAATTTGGTGCACATCATGTGACATTAATTAAGCTTTATACAACCACAAGGATCCTTCCCCCCTCCCCTGACCTATCCAGGCTTGAGGACTATGACATATTTTAAGGCACATGAATTAGTGACGGCCAAACTTGTGGAATATCCATCGGAAAACTGAGGCTTCTTCGCAACTGCGATTCAGTTGGAGAGATATTACAAGCTCTACAACTTGAAAAGGCTTGAAGCAAAATGTCAAAACTAAGAATAATCTAATGTGTTCTGCACTGCACTGTAGATCCTTCACTACTCTCTTCGTCGCTATCGCCAGTTCGCTCTTCAATCCTTGCCCTATATCCCATATTCATTAACATTACTTCAAGCGGATCTGCATTCATGCGTTTCTGATTCGCGCGAACTAGACTCCCGAGCTCTTTTTCACGACGAGGGTCTCTTATTCCGCTTTCCTTACTTAACGGTGACCACAAACGGACGACTGGATCAATACCACTAGTAGCTAACATGCATAACGACGGGTGCGGTTGAAGGCAGTTAACAATTGATTCGTCACCATGCCAAGCTTCGATCAAATTTGTAGTCGCGCGGTTCCATAGAAACATACATCCACAATCACTGCCTGCAACGATGAATTGTCCACTTTGTCCAAAGAATACCGCTTCTTTAATATCTGTGGTAGTATTACACGCGCCAACAAACCTTTGCTTATAGTCCCAGGCATTTTCTTGCCGTAGACGCTCGGCTTCAGATGGGGCAGGATGCGGTCTCTTCCGCCTCCTCTTTGATACACTGGATCCACCATTGCTATTATTGTCGTCGGTACCTTCAGACAAGATGGAAGTTCACAACTAAAACCTGAATTCTAGGAAAGACACTAAAATTGAGAAGTGGCAATTCAATTTCAAAAGTTGAGAACTCATCACTAAAATTGAAAAAGCCAAATATTGCCAAGTCAATGCTACAAATTGAACTCAAGGCAAAGTGTGCTCCCACGATACTAAAGGAAGTAATTTTTTCAGAAAATACAATTAAATCAATTTACCCTTTCTTTTACCTTTACACACATTCATTACTTTAAAGGATATATCCAATAAAAGGCCTCCATAACATATATACGAAAAGTATGACTGAATGCTTAAATTTCGTTTGCCACTGTCATAAATACTAGAATTGATGATTTTAAAGACTAAGTTTCTAAACTTTCACTACCGGTTCTACAATATTTTTGGCTTAAAATCTTTCATCGCTTAAATCAAATAATAAAATGGATATGGAAAAAGGATGACTTACCTTCAGCTTCGTTAACAGCTGATAACCGAATATCTCGTTCCAATTTCTTTGCGGAATAGCCTTCAGCTTGTTCGGGAAATCTATATTTGAAATCGTTAAGGCAATTGATTGCCTCTTGATACCATTGCAATTCATACAAGCAACGCGCCTGCCTGTAGTGCGCCTTGCTGTGCTCTGGGTCAAGACTTAATGCCACATGGCAATCTGACAAAGCACCGTATATATCACCTTCCCTGTGAAATTAAGCACAGAGAGTTCAGATACATAGTGTGGTAGCGCTTTGGGTAATGCAAATGACAAACAAATATGAAATTTCTCTTTTATAGGACAGCTGATTAAAAATGATAGACTGACATGTACCTTACATGAGCAGGGAATTGCAGCGGTGAACAAATCTCAAATGGAATTATCTATGTTGAGAAGATATGGACTGAACACAAACTAATGAACACGTGCTGAATAGGCTAAGTGTGAAAAATACATCTATCGAGATGATCAAGAAAAGGAGATTGGCACACGTTGGAAATATCATTAGAAGAGATCATCCACAGAGATTACTCATCGAAGGGAAAGCAATGGTAAACTTGTGAGAGACAGTTCAAGAACAGTGTGAATGAGCAACATCAAAGAACGCACAAAGCAAAAATACATTGTCTGCATATGAATCGGTCAAGAACTTGTAAAGACTAAATGAACTAGCTAAATATGTGGGCAACAAAATGAGTAACTGGTGATCACAAATGCAGTTTTGGTATTAAACAGAGATTTACCTCATTCACTAATGGATCATTACAGCTCCATTGCATACATTATTAATTTACACGTTTTTTAATCAGAAACTTAGATCAGCATCGAGTACTTAAAGTTCCTTAATTGGTTTCTTATTTTCCAGACCAAAAACAGCCTTACTTTTCAAGTCAAGCATTTCTGGATAGATGTAAATGCTGATCGTCATAAAAAAGTCCAAGCAGATCAACATGAAAAGTTGCAGTGTCTTCATAGATGGATACTATTTTTAATATAAACAGTTTTATATCTTCTCATATTACAGGCCTTCGAAATTATTGTAAGCTATACCTGGGTAATTAGCTATGTTTTTAAGCAAAGCAACCAGTAAACGATAGCTTTTACACAAGTTCTTACACACCTACTGAATTGCTCAGATTAAATAGTGCATCTGCTCGCCTAAGAATTGATAGATCGAGAAAAACCTATTATAGTATACAAATTTCTCAATTCTCTTCAGTATCTCAGTCATTTCTTTTGAGACACTTCGAGTTACATTCACGAGATTTAACAAACTCTTAAACAGATCTTGGATTAACCTCTGCTGAGAACATGCAATGGCCAGAAATGCTTTGCATACTGTGGAGCTAGTAAATGGAACAGTCTTGAATTAAGGACAAAACCTGCTCCATCAATCAACTCCTTTAGATCCAAACTTAAAAACACTCATAAAAAGCAATTCCTACTAAACTTGGTGCACCCTTCTTTTCTTAGTATGCCTGTTTTATTGTTGTCTTGAAAATCTGATATAGCATTCTAGATAATTAGTTAAAATATGTTGAGACAACAGGATTTAGGAGAAATGAAAAGTGAAAGTGCACGGAAATAACAAACCCGATAGGGTGTCGAGCTCGTGACCCCTTAGCCAGGGGTCGCGAGTTTGAATGCCGCTTGGGTAAGTTATTTTCCCGTTTTTTTCACTTCTCATTTAGTTATAATGTAGATTTTTACACAGGGACATAGGAGTAATTACAAAATAGTATGCATTCTAACTGTGATAAAATTGTCAAAAATCGAAGAACTCTCTAATGAAATGAAATGAAGTTAAAATAAAAAAAAGTTGAAAATTCAAAGTTTAATCTCTGGCTAACTTAACAAAGATAAACAAGACACTGCTAAGTATATAATCAATACATAAATACAAAACACCGATAAGATCATGAGTAATGTCTTTCTTACCATCCCCTCTTCAACAGTGCAGCAGCACGATTTGCATAAAGGACAGCTGTGCGTGGGGCCAACTCAATCGCAAGGTTATAATATACTACCGCCTGGAAATAATTCTGCTTTGAAAAGTTCTCATTTCCCATTGCTTTTAATTTTAATACATTCTCCGATAACGTTTGAGGGCCTTTCGTTGCATCATTTGTATCGTCGTTTGCTGCGCTTAGATTCGAATCATCCTCGGTTTCAAATTGAGGCTTGTTCAAGTTTTCGCTAGTGGATTGACAAATATGCCCAGTAGAATACTTTAGTGCTTCACGTGGGTTTACGATATCAAAAACATACGCATGCTCTCCACCTAAATTTGCTAGAATTTCTTGTCCATCTGGGCTAAATGATAAATAAGTCACAACATAATGTCGATATTTCTGCGGGTGGTCCCTCCCATATCTCTGCGGGATATGTCCAGGAGAAAAATAAGAAACACAACCAGGAGGGGGTGAAATTTCGTCAACTTTTCGGCCGTTACTTTTGCCTCGGGCATCGTGTATACTGTGCAACGAGAGCATTCGAGTGTCGTAAATGCGCGTGAAAGGGTCGCTTGAGCCAACTGCAATCAACTCCGGCCTAAGAGGGTTAATAGCGATGCATTTCGCCTCGCTAGAAGTAGCAACGTGAGTGTTCAAATTGATGATAATGTTCGCACAACGACTACTTTGAGAGCACGAATGAGGCTGTCGTAAATCAAATTGCCTAAAAGTGAAAACAAAACAAAGACAAAATAAAAAAAGTGAAAATGGTAGTTGGTATTGATCATAATCTCCAGCAAATTTCAAACACTTGAGACCCTCTCAATTGCACCAAATCCTTCATAAAACAGAATAATGGTCCTCCTCTAAATTAAAAATACATGCTAAAAATATTTAAGTGTCAAACATGTATAAAAGATCATCAAATACGATTAGTATCGACAAAATGTGCACTGCCTATGAAACACATTTTCTATACTTTATCAATTGTGAAGTCCTACAAGGCTCATGTCTTGGTCTTCTACTGTTTTGATCTACATTACTGACCTTTCATTATCTCTGCAAAACAGTCAAGTCATCATGTATGCCTATGATGCCATCTTATCAAATTCTTCAAAAAACATCGTAGAGCCCAATGACCACCTTAACAGATACTTGAACCATCTAAAGCAATGGCTTTAAGGCAATAATCTTACTTTAAATGTGATCAAAACTCAAGCAATGGTGGTAGGATCTCGGCCAAACCATAAGAAGATCTCTGATAAAAAAATATAGCCCCCTTCTTTTCCTATTGATGACTCAAAAATTGAGATATTTTAAAGGTCAAATATAAGGGAGTCCAACTTGACCCGCATCTTGTTTGGGATTCATGTGTGTTAAGGTTTCTAGTGCTTTTGCGTTCTTAAAGTATGCTACGAAAATGCTACCCCAATAAACTCTTAGCCATATCTATAGAGGTATCGTTGAACCGCATTTCTGCTATTGTTGCAATGTGTGGGGGAGCTGTGGGGAAGCCAGGCGACCTACATTTCAAAAGTTACAAAGTCCAGCTGCTAGATATATATATATATATATATATATATATATATATATATATATATATATATATATATATATATATATATATATATATATATATATATATATATATATATATATATATATATATATATATATATATATATATATATATATATATATATATATATATATATATATATATATATATATATATATATAATACCTCACTGTCCCATCTTCAGATCCGCTCCATAGCATATGCGGCAAATGGGGTGAAACTGCAAGTCGTTTGACGCGTTGCAAATGGCATCCAAATACCTGAGTACATTCCCTTGAGCTTACATTATGCAATCGAACCTTGGCATCAGCAGCAGATGAAGCAACGATGTTGTTGTTGCTGTGAGGTAGAAACTACAAAAAAGAAGCAACGAAAAAATTAAAAATATGAGTCAGTTACAATACGTTCAAGAAAATAATCAATATGGAAAGAAGAATAGAAAAGCTGCAAGCAGAAATAGGAAAGAAATTAAGTGAATGCGATCAAGAGCATTCCAAGTGACTGGAAAATACTCGAAGGAACAAATGGCAGTGGCAAAAGAACAAAGGAATGATAAAAGAAAGAAAGGAAGAATGCTTAAAAATGGAAAGTGAATATCTTCAGTGAATGAGAACGGGTAAAGTATATATAACAGGCAACACATTGCAACACTAACTTACAGATTATTACTAACTAAACTAATACCATTATCGTTAACGTGAAAGGGTTCTACAGAATGGGAGCAGTAATATAGTCGACTAGATTTGCTAACTCCACCAAACTAACTACACAAGAAGACCTATACAGCCATGTCATTCACCAAAGGACAAGTATGGAATATGCTGTCGCTGTTAAGATAGCTTCCCATTGTAATAATTGCATTTGTCAAAGAGAATGATGACTTTAAGACACGTCCATTTTATTCCTTTCCTAGCATAACATAGCACTTTTGATTCAGGGCTGGAAATATTTTAACTAGATCAAGCATATAATTTTATAAAACATCCATCTGTAACTTTGACTCAATATATTGTTACTTTAATGCTACTATTTGCTTACTTGATACAATTATCTCCCATATTAACATGACTTGCTGCTGCTTCCAAATGGTTATTTGCTACTGTGAAATATTCACAAAACTCATGAAAAGATCTCACCTTGACTGAAAAAATATTTCCCGAATGGCCAGAATTCATCTTGCAGCCAATCCGATACTTCAGCGCTTCCCACACGATGATATTGAAATCATCAGAGCCGGACACCAATAACCTTTCGCAAAATCAAAATGAGGCCACGCATTAGCAATAAATTAGCTACGAAGTAAAACCACAACAACGACACTGCAACAACAGGGACGCTGGGAAGAGGGTGCGAGGGTTCTGGCGTCCTATCTGCTCCTTCTTAATTGGCTAAAAAGAGCTGGTACTGTCCTCTTCGATAAAAAGAGCTATAATATTTGCAATGTGATATGGGATGACAACAAAAATCCTCCCAGGGTCTAATCCAAAATTGCAATTTTTGACACACAAATGACCTTCAGTACTCTACCTTCCCTGCTGGACGGCCTCTGTGTCCTTGTGCTCCTAGCGAGGGTGTACTGTACAAAGTTACTTGCACATCTTCTAGGAAATATCCTATGAGCAAGAAGAACTCCCCTCCTTCCATCTGGTTGATAATTCTAGCACGGTTCTGCTGTATAAAGTTAACTGCACATCTTCTAGGAGATATGCAATGAGCATGCACAACTTCCATACTCCACCTGGTAGCTACTCCTAGTGATGGTGTGATGTATAAAGTTACAAGAGACTAAATCTTCAACTTACACAAACGAATATGAGAGTGGTTTGTGATAATTGCCAAATCAACCAAAGTGGTCACTGATGTGACACCCAATGCTCTACACAACATGTGCAGGCATGTCTGCTAAACAAACTTAAGTATCAAATTGTCCCCCCCCCCCACCACCATTTCTACTCTTTGTGAGCACCCCAGAGCAAACTGTGAAAAGACTACTTTAAAGCTTCATAATATTCATGAGGTGAATGACATTTATCAAATATGTCCAAAAACAAGCTAGCGTGACACAAGAACCTTTGAATAAACTATTATCATTAATTTTGTGTGAATCAATTCAATCTCTATTTCCTTGTTTCTTAACATACTCCCCACACCTTTTCTTCCATGTCCAGACCATATGATTTATTAAGAAACTCTTAGTTAAAAATACTTTGTCCTTCCCTGGGCATCCCCCAATTACTCAGACCCCCTCCTCGATTATTTAGCACGAAAGAATACGTGAGAGCTGCAGCACAAAATGCAAGCATGTTGACAGCTCTTAGCCACCCTTCTGAGCGCTCTATGTCCGTGAGAGCTGTTTGTAGGTATTTGCTGAGAAGATGAGCGCTTCAAATTTCTTCTTCTGGTCAGAGTAGAACCGTGAGAAAACATGAAGCGCTATCTGTGGCTGACGGTACTCACACGGCAGGAATTTATTAAAGAACCACCGAGAGCTTTAGTGGAAAAACGAAAACGTCAGGTTCCTGATGACGTCATTGCGAAAATGAACGTTATTACCAACGAATCATTTCATAATGTTTGGGGCATCTCTCGAGTTCAGAACGCAGGTCAATGTGTCCTACATGACCAGTCTACCCTACCTGACCAATCTCCCGTACCCGACCCTCCTCATAGGGCAATGCCCCTGCCCGTAGGGTATTCTCTCATTTCGCTCCGTTTTGAAAAATTTCCTTGCACGTGACATTTTCATGCCACTATGACATTTCAAAGCACTTCAAAAGCCTGAGTTTAGTTCAGAGCGCTTCGATTTTCTATTCGCCTTTATCCGTGTTAACATTCTCCGAACGTGTTTTGACCAGATACCGAATTGAATTCACAGCGTCGCGAGTTTCAATACACATCAAATTTCTCCCGTGAAAGGGGCTCTTATATCGAGTATAACATGTTCTACACGGCAAATGTTAGCAATAAAATACTGTATCTACTTCTAAGGGTTAGAATATTCAATACGATTTCTCAGCGAACCTTTAAGATTACAGTTTTCTTAACAAGATTGTAACATTTGACGTCATCTGAGTCACGATTTCATTTAAAGATTGTCATTTATGGCAATGGCATTAGACTAATTTTAATACCACTGAGCTCATTTCGTCTATAGTGGTATACTATCTTATAATTCGCTTTCTAATGTCAAAAATACTCGCACAGGTATTTATATGACTTAAGTAATTTACTCAAAGTTCTCTAAAAAAAAGGCGTCTAGCTTCAGCTGAACTCACTTTCTAAACGCAGCAAATCAAAAGTGACCTCAAGCACAAGCAAATATCATAGTTTGGGGATACTATTGAGCAAACTACGCAAAAACGAATGTTTCATATCACCAAGCACGGAGAATGGGTTTCAAACCATCCAGTTCTAATACTTAACTCAACACCTGCCCAAAACCTACTTCCACAATATGAAGAATGCAAACTGCCATGCTGAGCTAAACTAATTTCGAGTGACATCCATACAACTAATGAAACATACGAAACTTGGTAGAAACCGGCCATTAGTCAGCTGTGACAATATTTACGAAGGTCGATGGAGAAACAAGAAGATCTGTCATATAGACTCTCCACAATGAAATTACCAAGCAAGATGTAAAATCTGACGCATACGGACAACATTTTATGCTTTTGACAGAGTACGCTGCTGACGGGAAATAGGATTTTGTGTTTCAAAACATAGTTGATGAGATTTAACTTGCTAGACCTGAAAGACTGTTTTTCAAGCACAATTGTTGCCTGCATACACAAAAGCTACTTGTCTGCCCTGGGCTTAAATAAACACAATGTTTGGAAAGTAAGTTGGGCATGTACGTATTTTCTTTATAAGAAAATGGTTCATACGAAAGTAGAACTCGATTGTTCCCACAGTAGGTTTTTAGACCTAAGAAAGTTAATAAGTCCATACACAGTTGAAACTCCAACTTGGACGCAAACCCAGCATCTCTTTTGCTCAGTTTGCATAGATTTTCGTCTTACGAGAGTTTTGATACTAAAATCATGAAAATCTACGGCATGTGTCAAAGCTGGGTCAAAAAAACATTTCGCATAAAAGACAGTGCAAAACATTCAGGTGATACAACGATTCTATATTTAACCAGAGTCGGTGAAAACCTATGATAAAGGATCCAAAAATGCATACAAAAGTCCACTCACAATTGGCCACTTTCATTTCAGTTAATACTTGCACAAGAATGCTCAAAGGTACAAAATTGACATCAAAATGTCATATAATGTATATCGTAGCGTTTTTTTTTTTTTTTTTTTTTTTTTTTTTTCTCTATTCATTTAAAAACACAATTACTAACGACAATCAGTTAATTTACTGCGTGCCATCCATAGCGGGAAAGGACTAGTAGTCAGCGAGTTCCCACTATGTATGGCACTTACCATTAAGTATAAAGTATTCTAATGATTGCTGCAGGAGAGAAACACCCCAGTGGCAAACACCTAGCCATCATGTTAGGCGATTGAGGTTTAGGTTTGACGAGCAAGGAGCATACTGAGAGCTCCATGCTCGAGCAGAATCGATCGACATTGGAGGTTATAATGCCTCCAGGCCATTTTCCCCCTGCAGCAATTTTCAACGTAAGAAAGAAAGCTACATACGCTAACTCACACAAACACACACACACACACACACACACACACACACGCACATACACACACGCACACGAATGCACCAAACAAAAATAACATACACGGACAGATAAAAATCACGAAGTTTTAGTTTTCAAGGGCTATTAATTTTCATAGTCTAATGATGCAAAGCGTCTCGATGACTTGATGTATTCTAATGTAGCTTCAAGAATCATTCGGTTGACAATATATGGCAGTTCAGAATTTCCATACAAAATCAGCGAAGAAACAACATCGTCATCGAAGTTAACAGTATCCATATTAAGAATTTCTGAGAGCTGGCCAAGGAGGTTTCTGCGAAGATGATAATACATAGGGCAATGCAGGAAAAAATGCTTACTATCCTCGTTAGCGGTACCGCAATTACATAGTGGACTCACGATGTTGAATCTATGTCGAAACCTATGCTCATTTAATGCACTAAACTTCAAACGCAATTTTGTTAAGATTCTAACACCTTCAATATCATATATGTTATAAACAGAGTTTTCAGTAGGTCTTATTTTTGACAGGAGTTTGCGTTTGAATTCAGCAATAGACTTGGAGCTCCTTATATCTCCATCAAGTAAATTCCATTCGTAAGGGGCATTACTAAAATACGTATTTGAAAAACGGACAGTCCTACTAACAGACGGGGCATATATTCGCTGATTTCTAAGATCATAGTTGGTTCTCCGCTCGGCAGGGATTTGATTGAAGAGATATTCTGGGGATTGATTATTTTTGAGGTTAAAAAAATGACATAAACGTCGGTACCATCTTCTACTGTACAGGGTTTCCCATCCTAATTCATTGTAAAGTCTTTGCCTATCTGTACCTCTCCATGCACCAGAGACTGCTAGTGCCGCAGAGTACTGGGTTTGTTCAAGTTTTTGTGTAAAACCTAATCGCATGTCAGGGTCATATCTGTGGTACAATATGTCACCATAGTCCAAATGAGGTCTGACATATAGTTTGTAAGTTAGATTAAGAATATTTCTAGAGACATACTTTGAGAGATATCGTATAAGCCCAATTCCTCGCCTAGCCTTAAGGATGGCTGCTCTGATGTGACTCTGAAAATTTAGTTTAGAATCGAAAATCATTCCTAAATGCTTATGCTCATTTACCCTCTTCACTACATCGTTACCTAGCATTAAGGGAGGGTGGGCAATTTTAGCTAATTTGGTAGCTAAAATTGCCCACCCTCCCTTAATGCTAGGTAACGATGTAGTGAAGAGGGTAAATGAGCATAAGCATTTAGGAATGATCTGATATCGTAGCGTCAGACAGCAAAAAGCTAGGAAACTGCTTCAATCACAATTGGGCTCAAATATAAAAGACTTAATACTCACGATCCATCGTGGCTCCATTCCAAACAGTTAACACACCCATTATGGCCCTCGAAAAGAAGATAACCAAAATATATATGCTGCTACATATATAAATATACATGTAAATATAAATATATACACATAAAAATATACAAAAGTATATACATATATATATATATATATATATATATATATATATATATATATATATATATATATATATATATATATATATATATATATATATATATAAATGCTTATATAACTTAATATGTGCAAACATTATATATATATATATATATATATATATATATATATATATATATATATATATATATATATATATATATATATATATATATATATATATATATATATATATATATATATGTAATGTATGTATGTTTAGAACAATGAAAAGGGATAATAAAAAAAACAAGAAAATATAAACTCAAATAAAAATATCAATATAAAATAAAAATATCAAAAATGAGCAAAGACAAAACCAGTCAATGAGGATATCTTAATCTTGGTCAGAGATAATCAAAACATTCGGAGGGCTTTTGAGCTTGATTTCATTGTCTGGAATTGTTTCAAAATGGTGGACACCATTCTTCACTTGCCCCATGATACGCTGAAGTCATAAAAGAGAGGAAGCGCACTGCATAATTTTACTATCTGAAAGTTTTTGAAATACGTGCATAAAAGTGTGCAAAACTATACTGCAAATATATGCATAATATGTTATGAGTTCATAAAACGGAGCTGGATATGATAAAACGTAGGCTCTCGAAAATTATTGACAAAATCCCTATGTTTCTTTGGGTAGTATTGCTGACAATAAAGATCAATGAGTGTGTAAGATCAGTGTACGCGAGTCAAGTTGCACATTCCAGTAGTGCTTTAAATTCATCTGAATATGGAAAGGGCAGTAACTCTTCGCATAGTTCGCACGACCTTTAATGTAAGAGATGATGATACTTCGCAAATAAAACACAAAGAGATGAAAGAGGTAGAAATTTCTTCATCACATTTTTAATTCAATGTTATGTTTCCAGTACTCCGCTATCGTACGAATGTCTTCATTTTCCATATAGTCTTTCCATTTTAAAACGCTAAATATCGAAGGCATTTGAAAACGGTGTTAAAAGTGGAGTGATTTGAAAACGGAGACATTTGAAAACGCTCCATCTTTAATTGAAAAACTGAAAACGCCCTAAAACGGAGTGATATGAAAACGGAGACAATTGAAAACTGAGACGTGAAAACGTAGCCTAAAAGGGCAGTACACGGTGAACATGCCAGCAACTCGAAAACAAACCCTGATACAAATTTCTATTGGTTCCTTCCTGATAACGAGGTAATTAAACATCTCATGACTGAATTATATCAACCTAATTCAACTGAACAACCGGTAAGAGAAATACCAACAATAGATGCACGTATTTTTGATATGAAAGTTACTTTTGGCGCAGTACTAAAACGTTCCAAGCTTATTCATGATTTCAGCATTAAAACTTTCTTAAGGCTCTCTCAGCAATAACTTGTGCAACACTGCAATGTTGCACAGTCAAACAGGCACTACACAAACACAACACTAATAATTCAATGCCAAATTACATTCATCATCACAGGAAATCTATACAAATTAAGCAAAGGAGATGATGAGCTTGCATAAAAATTTAAACGTCATATGTGTATTAACTTGGTCACCAATTTTAGGTCTTAAAAATCTAGTATTGAACTTTCATACTGCTATGAGCAGCCGAGAACTGCCTTCTCAAAAACAGCGTCTTTTAAAAAATGTGTATTTGTAACAAGACAACAAGCAAGCGAAAATAAAACACTTAGTATGCAAGTCTTGTAATGATCAACTCTGGAATTTGTCAGGACAACTGAATCATGCCGCAAAAATTGGAGACAACTGTTATCCACTTTGAAATGATAAAGCCAATTCTATTATGATCAAAGATAGGAAATGGCCACCCTTTCTACCAAACGTTGGGATTTGGCTTAACATTCATATAGTTTCACGACAGTGGTTTGGAGGAGATAAGAAAATCACAGCAAACCGTACCCAAAAACCAGCTAGGTCAAATCGTTGAGTAAAAACATCACAAATACCTTTGATGGATGACAGTTGAGTTTCACCATATAGGGTGGAATCTGCTAGCCCGTCTACAGGTGTATCCAGGGCTCCAAAAATTAGGAGGGTCTAGAGAACAACCTCAAAAAATGCCTTGGACCAAGGCCTTTATACTCTCCGAAATGCCGGGGAAGCGTTCTTTTGAAAAAGTTTTCCCGAACAGATAATTCATGATAGCTATGTACAGTAAATGGGGAATTTGAGCACGTAACTATCACACGAAAAAATCCAATGTTCCGTATTTTCATATCGCTCGCACAATTTTATAGCTGTAAATAATTTGCTTACTCCCATAGGTTTTATAGTGTTTTGGGGTAAGCACAAACATTACACTATGTAGACAAGTGGGGGCCCAATCCTCCCTATCCCCTCCCTTTGAAAGCCAAAGCACTTTACTTTCATCCACTTCTCCTGACAATCAGTTTCTAAGTCCGTGATGTGGCAGTGTTCCAAGCCACGTGTACATATATTGAACAACATTTATGTGTTGCAGTACGCATACAATAGAATCTTTGTCTAATATTTCTTTCATTCAGGTTTCTAATTTGTTACTAGATTGTGGATTTTTGTGAAAAAGGACTGCAATAACACCATATCAACGGTCAGGCAGAACTAGCTCCAAGGATACTTGGCTATATTGCCAAGTAGACTTATTTCTGTTCAGTGGGCAAACTATATAATTAGCAAAAAATGGGGGCTGAAGCCTCCAGCCCCCCTAGTAATGCTATGCTTTTCAATGGTCTCCTACCTTAAGGGTCAATTATAAAGGCAAGATTCAAAATTATTTCAATATTAACTGAGTTGGAAAATCAAATAACCTTACCTCTAATTCTGTGATGAGACCAAGTCTGTCAGCAAAGCTTGGGTTCACATGAAGAACCCTTTGGAACCTTCTGCTGATTGAATTCTGCAATTGGAACACACATTATGATTATCCAAAGCAACACTGCATAAATACAAAGAGGATTGTTGCCAAGACTTTTACACAAAGTGGTGGATTATTGTAACATAAATACTATCTAAGGAATACCTCATAGATGGCTTAATTCAGGTATATCTTCCTCACTTTCTATGCCCCTTGGGCCTAGATCCAAGAATTGACCAAATATCACTTTTACAGAGATAGTTACAACAAATTTGATCAATAAATGATTACCAAACAAGCAATAAAAAAATAATGGCAAAATGGCAAACTAGAAGTACTAACAACAACCTAATCATATCTTCTAGCCTTCTCCATAGTCATTTATGTATACAAGACTGTGTGAATTCACTTTGAAAGTTAGAATTATTAATACCAATTTACTGGGTTCACATATTTCCTTCCTAGCGACCTCAGCAAGATTTGGTAATTCTACCATTCTGGCAATTCACTGCCCAATGGGACATCCAGGACTTTAGACCATCTCTGGCTTCCCGGAAGTGAACAAAATATCAGAGCAGGCTGTCACTCAAGTGTTGCATAATGCCTTTTTCTAGCCTGTTGCGCAGTGTCTAGAAGATCATGTGGTAGTGAGACACCACCCTCCTATCACTGGCACAATGCCACATGACACATGTCACTTTGATAATACCTGACTTAACCAAATACACCAAGCAATTAGGCAGGTAAAAATAACCAAACAAAGCAAGCATACAATGCTTCAATCATATCTCAGCTGCCATCATGCAAACAGAATGAGATCATCTATGAGCAAAACTTACGGAGAGCAATTACACCAATATTGTGCTTCACTTGAAAACAAATCTCATACTTTGAAGCTAATGAAGCACATGCTCTTGATCAGTGATTACTTTGAACCCTGGTCAACCCAATGACATAAGTGAGGCACAAAGAGACAGTTTATTATTACAGATATTTTAGCAAACATCTTAGGACTGCACACCCAATCATATAGCTTTCAAACATATTCGAAGGGCAGTTTACTAGACACAAAGCATTTTGGAAAGATATTTTGAGATATACTTCCACATCTTAAGCAGATTAAAATGTTAACACAGCTTCTTAAATCCGTGAAATTTTGCATAGAGCAGGTCAATATCAGATTCATACTTGCATTTTTAATCAGCCTGCTTTAAAAAATGGCAAATGTATATAACTTCACATAAATGTATATATATATATATATATATATATATATATATATATATATATATATATATATATATATATATATATATATATATATATATATATATATATATATGCATGTGTGTTTGTTTGTTTGTTTGAGTGTGTGTGTGTGTTTGTGTGTGTGTCTAAGGATCTCAGATCTCAGTCAAACACTCCACACTTCTGTGTGTATACAAACAGATTTATAAATGCTTCAAATAAGGTCTTGAGAGTTTCCAATGCATCAAAGGATAGGACTGCTTGTAATTGTGAATTATAGTTCAAATCCAATGCATAATTTGTATCTCTAGCACATATAGAAGTACTTATCAAAGAAATATTGCATATGCCACATCTAGGAATACCTTTTCAAGTGTACAGAGGAAAACTTCTAGGTATGCACTGTGCAAGATCACCATATGTGCATTGCAGGTGTGCACTTAAGTAAGTGATTCATCCGGACACTGATCTGCTTAGATTTAACATCAAATCTCACCCACACAACAAATCTAGAAATGCCATTTTCATAAAGTGCACAGTTCCAGTTTCCTAAAATATCTTGGGTGTGCAGCTGCCATACTTTCCAAAGAGGTATTTGCATGGAACATATATGAAAGATTCTAAGAAAGGCTTTATACTAAAACATGACTTTGCCTTATCTTTTCAGCTGTTAAATTTCTCAAAATAGACATCAAGAGAGACATTGGTAGAAGGACTCCTAGATACAGAGGCTCTATTTTATGGAATGCAATTGACAACAAATTGAAAGAAGAGCTGAGCACAGTAGTGTTCAAGAGCAACATCAAATACCATATTGATTTTATAGAGAAATTTTCTTTTAAATATGAAAATTGTACTCTAAAACATTGGCATGAGGACTTTTATTATTAAAATTCTCTTTGCAGTTTATTTATTTACCTATTTATTTATATATTTAGGTATTTATATATTTCCTACTACACTTTCACATAATCTTATAATTACTTAGTGATGCAGGTCCACATCAGCAACAACTGACTTTAGTTAAACCAGCAAAACAAACAATTGATGTTGTATGAATGTGTATGTACATTTAGAACACGCCTAACAAGCTCTAGCTACCTCCTCATCAACATGCTGAAAAACCTTATGTAGCTTGTGCTAACAACTTGTGCAAGGTAATCCCATCTTCATCTGGTATATATGATACTCACTGAGTTTTATCTATAGACATTACTACCTATAGAATCCAGTCAATGAGTCCAGTCAACTTGGCGCAAAAATTCTTCTCTTACTTCGTACTTTGCATCTTACTGTAAATTGTGGTTACAGTAGTGATACAAACGTACAAAAAATAAGGTAATTCTATAAAACATTAGTTAATATTTGGGAAAGAGCCCACAGTCTACCTGCCCCCTTGTCAGAATCTTCTCTATAGACGGCAGACAGTATCTTGTAGACGAAGAATGTCAGCATTTCACTCACGATAGGCCAAAAAATGAAAAATGTAAACAAAGCTTACAGCTTGATGTTCACGACGCTCTATCCAGTTGTAGATATTGTTAGAAGCTCTGGAGTCCACTTTCTCTAGCGAATACATGTCAGCTCCACTAAGGCTTTTACCTTACATGTCATGAATCCAGAAAGTAATTTTCCCTAGACATGCTTCTATCTGGCCTACCCCCAACGTCACGCAAACACAAAACTGTTCCACCAACTAGTACAGATATAATCTATCTTCTGAAAATCTGTAGGACTTTCAAACAAAAATATAGCACGAATCTGTTTTATTCTTTGGTTTTCTCCTTTCACAACCAAATTGACAGTATCCAACCTGTGCTTGCCTCTTCCTGGCAGACGTCGAATCTCAAAGTATACATACAAAATATCACATTGAATTGCATTGTCTTCGTAGTCCTCCTAAGTCTATGGTTTTGACTTAGAACTCACGATTCTTGGGGGGGGGGGGAGAGAATGCGTGCTTTTCATTTTGTCATGGTAAGCTCCAATATCACATAATATATTTCTGCTCTTAAGACTCGATTATATTCTGGAGATTAAAGAGGTAGAAAATGCTTAGTTAGTCATCCAAAAGTGCAGCAACCCTCCCCCCTTCTACTACACTTGTTATCTTCTAAGACTGTTTTGTCAAAGCCTTAAAGATAGCCAGAATTCGGCCATTCTTGATCAAAATCAAGGCAATGCCCTACCATTCTCGTAACATTTTAAATATCTTTTGGTCCAAGCTCCTAAGCTAGATGACGTTTTACAAAGAACCCAGCTAAAAGCCAACTTCTCAAACTTTCTTATTGTTGGATCTATTTTGACTACACTCCAGTACCAAAATTTCCTCAATTGTTCCTCCACTTCAACTACAAATGCAGAGTCCTGCAAGTAGTAAAGAAGCAAGAAAACATTCCAAGTGTTAAGTTTAAGTTTAAACCCCTATACAAACGATTTATTGCAGTGATATGAATGTTAAACATTGAGAAGCTGCTTAGTGATTTTTTGTTTATTAGCACAAATTCCTTAAAGTATTTGACCTGCTATATGTACAATCACTGCCAAAAGTCCTTGGAACACCCTTTGACCGCAGCATTTTATGTGACAATTATGAGATTCCGGTGAAGCACAACGGATTACGCCCCCCCTACCCCCCAGAACAATGTTGAATTGACGGTTGGGTTAGCTGACAGTTGTGTGAAAGCAATTTGACTTACTTACTGTGTATAAAACCTGTATAAATCAACATTGTTTTCAAGGGGAGAGGGGAACGCTCACCAGCCAGATCAAAAAATACAGTAAGTGTTCCAAGACTTTTGGCATTGATTGTAGTTTCTTTACAAAGTGGTTCCATGCAAAAGACTTGTAGTAGCATCATATTAAAAAGTCCATTCTGAAAACTAGAAGCTGCAGACAAACAAATAACAAACGTCAAGTAGAAAATGGATGAGTCAAAGGTTCAGTCTAGACTCAGTTGCAGAAAGGCAACGAACCAATGGTTTCAAATTAATTAGCGTTTTTAAATTTGAATTCAATTTTCTTTATCTGCATGGGTATTATATTTTATTTCAAAAGCTCTTTAGGCGGCTGTGGTTTTAAAATTAGTCGGGCAAGTTTCCAGATTACCGCTCCTCTGTACATAAAACAATACCGACCATGTTTGATATCAAGTTTGGGTGGCCTAACGCATAAGTAGGATTTGTGTACAATTCTATTCCAGGTCGAAAGTTCATTTGCTTGAGAAAACTCTATGGTGATCTCTCTTATCTGCTAAGCTAAATTTTTAGGAATTCTCTTTCCCCCCGAATAGGACCATATGCAGTTATAGGTCTGGTGACATGACTAGCAAACAAACAGACAACCCCAAAGTTGCCCCATAGCTAGGCCTATAGATACTCCTAGGAAAAGACAAAGTGAGGTACACTATATAGGAACCGTTTGTCCTTGCAAACTTTTGAACGATTAAGAAACCAAACTTTTGCTGAAAAGTAAGGCCAGTTGTACTCCTTTACTGAAGTCTAAATGCTAACAGCCTTTACTTCTGGATACTATGTCACAGTGTGAACTGTAAACAAGGCATGAATGGTTGATTGTAGAGGATAAATCTATGTTCTCATGACTTCTATTGAGTCCTTGGTAGCACAAAGAAATTTCCAAGCACAAATATGCACAAATATTAAATTTAGCATTGGAAAAATACTTCTTGTTCCTCCTATCAAAAGCAGCCATTTCCTCAGAACCAGAGCTGCTTGTGCTACATTACAAATGGGGTGCTCATTTTCCATCTATGTCTGAAGACAACACCAACCCCGCTGCTGCTAAATAAATAGTTCACCACCCTAATTCACATATGGTGAGGAGAGATAAAGTTGCATATGGAAAGTCTAATGCAACTATTTACCATCTGTTTCAAGAAACTTACTTCTCATCTGATCAGCAGTTAGCACTCTCTATACGGAGTTAAGAATGAAAGAGAAATTACGAGTTGTTAAAAATTCGATATTTTCAATTTAACAGGAAAAACATCTTCAACTTAAAAATTAATTATGAAAATGAATTATGACAGGTTTTTGAAAGACTGATCCTTCTTCTATAGAATATATTGATAAAGCTGTAGGAATAGGTGTAATTTTTGAATACAGTAAGTTAAAATATTTCTTAGCTAATATATATTCGTACGATTAGCAACATTGGAATATGTTAAATTAACAAGTTTGCATGAAAAGAGAAATACAGAAGTTATAACTGCAAATTTTTCTTGTGGCTATTATATTGAGGAATAACACTTTATTCATATAGGCATAAACAACATGCACTAGACGAGCAAGCATTAAAGGTATGCATGTTTTGTTGCCATATTTGTTCGAAATGACAATGTATAGACAGCATTCTACTTTAACTAGAATCTCTCTTAACAGATATACAACGTAATCTGCAGTGATCTCTCTCGAGACCATAGATCATGCTAATATAAGATCGGTTCATCTAATGGCCTAGGGACCTTGAAACAAAAACGAATGCTTTGCTGATTCAGTTCTTAAACGTGACAAAAGAACTGCACAGTACTTTGCATGAGTTCTGATAAACACGCTATAGAATGTGAGGGAAGCAATGCATATTGTCATAGAGACAAAAGTCTACTTGATATCAGTACGTTACAGAATCTTCATTTCCAAGCTCACTATGAAAAAATGTAGTCAAATGCGAGAAGAATGAACTGCTAGGCCACAGTATACTTTCAAATTCAATTTCAAAACTAGTAAAGTTTCGTATTAAGAGTTTCTGAACGCAAAGATACCAGATGGAAAGGATCCTGACAGTAGTGAATAAAGACTGATATTTCCCTGAAATTTTCAAAAGTATTCGAAGTGAAAATTCAATTGTCAATCTTTTTAGTATGAAATAAGTAGTTAGCACAACATTTCCCCTCAGATGCTTTGGTGACTCTGTTGACTCCCTTCCATCCAGGTCTGCGCCATAGACCTATGACAGCTCCTTTAGCTGAAGTTAAATTGCAATACCCTCAAAGTTGATTTGATCAGAGAATTAATCCTCCTAAGTGTGAGAACCACAATTCATGATCTGTCAACCACAAGGCTCTAAGATACCTGTGACTGGAAAGGATCTATGACGCAATAGTGGAAGACTTTGTAAAATAACTTAGTATACTTGGAGTATGATTTCGAACAAATTAGCCATGCGTAATTGAAAACGATGACACGTAAGTGGCTATAAAACTTGACAATCTATATTGAAAAGGTATTTTCGCTTGTTTCCAAGGTAATGAATATGGCAAGAGTGGGACGAGAAGAAATGATGGACTGTCATTGAATTTTAATTGGAAAACAAAATTAAGTTGTTAATCTTGCAGTGCTTATGAAGGATAAAGGGTGATCCAAAATCCCTCAGGCAAACCGTGGAAGTTTGATGCCTACACGACCTGTATATAAGGAACAACTTCTTAGGGGACCCGCAAGTAGAAGGCTAGGAAAATTAAGGAACTTATCGCAGATTCTGACGAGTGTCGGACGAAAAAAGCTTTCAGTATGCTAAAAGAATTTTCCCGCTTTATCGTGCTATAGTGAAGAACTTATAGCACTAAAGACAAATAAAATCACTAAGGAGATTTTAAATTTCAAATACTTTACTGTCTGTATTCCAAGTAACAAGTGTTTCACAAGGGGTTTCCATGGAAACTTAAGTGGCGTACTCCAGGAGGGATGGGGATATGGACCCCACTTTTCCAAAACGTGGTCCACAAGACTTTTCCAAATACGTTGTAAAATTAATTGGGGCGGGGGCAGGCAGAATGCATCGTCAATCCAGGTGTATTTCATAGCTAATGTAAGTGACATATTTAAGGAAAATATTTCAAAAAGGGAGTTTCCATGCATTGTCAACAGTTTAAAATGTGTGGTTTACAATCATTTTCCGCAAGCTACGCCCCTTACACCCCACTTCTACCCTCCTGGATATGCTTCTGTCTCCTATATACTGGTATAATGTCTTTAGTCAGTCAATTGCTAATCTATTCGGTAAAATGGTAGGTTGTTCAGTAAAAGTATAGCGCCAAAGGACTAGACAAGACTATGGTGACCGGCACCCGCCATTAATAACATTTCCAAAATATGGAAAAAATTGCGATGCAACATGCACTTATACAAAACGTATAGAGAAGACTGATATGTATTACTATGGACATGCACTAAAATATTGTTTCCTAACTGTAAAAGTGGAGTTTCCTTGTGTATAAAGATTACTGCCTGGCACTTGACAAGGAGTGAAGCTGAAAGTTTCCTTCTACAACCCTGCCCCCCCCCCCCCAATCAATCGTGATCGATCCGCCATTCTAAATGCCTTTATTCGACTTTGGTTCTGAAAAATGAAGTCGGTATGATTAAGAAAATAGCACATTGCTGGTTTGGGAATAGGGACTCGGCATCTTGAAGACTTTATTCTCGTTCGCCCATTTTCTCCAATCAACACAACTATCCCCCTTCTATCTGATTCAAAGTCATTTTTGCATGAGATGCAACCAGCAAATGACAAAAATGACGACTGTTTAATAACAAAAGATCATATGATTATCTACGATTTTCCCTTTAAGGAATCTAGCACAAGGCCTAGTTCTTAAAGCTTCTTATTTTCTGATTTCATTTGACCACAATTTAGTACTAAATTTACCTTAATAGCTCCTTACTTCAAACTGGACATTCAATGGTATAGACATTGCAATTGTTCAGTGTTAAGAACGGGCACTATGGACACTGCAGGTTTCAATGAAAACCCATATCTGAACCACTTGCTACAAGATTTACACACAATCTGTGCGAATTTTGCTTGTTACTTCTCGATTTTTTGCAGTGATAGAAATATTTGAAATTGTAAAGTTCATTAGAGATTTTTCGCTAATGATAAAAGTTCCTTAGACTTTTTAGCGTTTTACATGCAAGGTCCTCATCAAGCGTTTCATCACAAGAAACATATGTTCTCATTCGGTTACTTAGTCATACCTCTCCCATTCATACCTCTCCATGTATGACGGATGTAGCATACAAAGTAAAGTTAAGAGTAACTTAACTCAGCTTCATAATAAAATAACAGTTCGTGCCTCCACAAGTCACTTTAAATCTCTATGTATTTATTCAGCGTATTATTGTATTATTTGAGCTTTGGCGCTTCCTATCGTACATTTTCTATGCGATTTTTAACAATTGTAAACATACTTTTCTAATATTTTATTTTTTAATCTAAGTACTTGTGAGAGGCCTCTTGAAAGTCAGCTACAGCTGAAGGGCTACCTCTCTATATTATTATTAACTGAAAATGAAAGGAAATGAAGTGAAATAGGTCATGGTACTCTGGATCAACGTTTGTTCATTCGAAAGCACGCCTGATAAATTCCTGCCTTTGAGAGGTATGTAAAACCACGGGAATTGGGTGAAATGGTAATATAAACAAATGAGAACTGTAGCCCTGGCAACCTAGTTCTCAAACGTACAGACCTGTGATTTCTACACAAAGGGACGACAGTGTGTTCCCTTATGCAATACAATAGTCAACATTTTTGGTATGTCTGTGACAGAGGTGGGTACCTATTCTTTACAACAAAATGATAGCCCTGCTACCGGTAATTTTTGACAAAAGTTGTTAATACATAATTGGAAGGGGTGTCCATGCTTTGAGTATAAAGGGTGGCTTTTCTAAGGAAATCTTACTGATGGGGAATAGACACATGGACGTCACACCCGGGGTTGTGTGGAGCATTTGCCATTGAATGTTCCTGCAGAATTCACTACCTTTCTTTAGTGCAGAGCAACAACAGGCAGTAAACAGAGACAATATCAACTGGTTTAAACAAAGGGCACAAGCTATTTGGCAATCAACGGCCAACTAGAGTGGAAATTAAAGGGTATAGTGGGAACTCCCAACTGCTTTGTATGTTAAAATTTCCCCTCATACAACACGTTAATCACATGCTCTCTAGAGCACCAAGGAATAAGATAGAGGCTTAACATTTCATGACGCAGATTGAGTATTTTCCAAATTAGGAAATTTCGTGAAAGAACGAAGTAGAGAACTTTGTCATAGGAAATCATAACTTTTTCGTACCGATATGTGGCTTTTGAAAGCAAACAATAAACAGCGAATAAAACGGTCTTGTGATAAATATGTAGAAGTGTGCTAAGTCCAGTAACAGAAATCGCGTCATTCAGTGTTATTTAAACACTGGTTTTACGACGACTTATCGGGAATAATCAAGATATGGCTCTGTATTTAAAAGCATGTTATTCAGATTGGTAAATGAGTCAAAATATTTCAAATGCATTCAGGACTAGTTAGCACACAAGGCTTTTGTGTGCTCCACATCCAAGATCAAGCTTGAAACAAAATGCTTAATTTTATGAGTATATTGACCGGTAAGCGTAAAGACATTCCTCTGTCCTTTCACTACCTGGCATAAACGCCACTGATCAGCTATGATTCAGCCCCACTTCAAAGGAACCATCATTAGTTGACAATACTTTTCCTCAGTGAAATAACTGCATGCCGGATCTGGTCAACGACAATTTTTATTATAAAGAGCCTAGCTCGAGGCCTAGTCCTTACAGTTCCATATTGTTAGACATCTTCTCCATAAATTATAGAGCTAACTATCCCTTACTGGTTCCTTAATTTAAACAGCACATGTAGAGCTCTGAAGGTAGCTCAGAGGCAAGAAAATAGTGTCCCACCTTTTTCAAGCAACAAGAAAATATTGTAAGTGTGAAATTTCAAGGCAGTATACTCAAGTCTCAACATAGACCTTCCTTCGAACCACTTGCTACATGGGTTGCACACTTTTAACGTGAATTTGACTCCAATCAATGGGACCAGGTATCTATCTTTGGGTTTTTGCCGTGATAAAAAGTTTTTGCCATTCTACTTGTAGGCTCCTTATAACGTGCAAGATTATAACTCTACAGCAAGGGGCTCTACAGTGTACAATCTACAGTAAACTACTCGCAACATAAAACAAATGGAAATGCTAAACTGACTGACAATGAATCATTGCCCCCATTGAATCATGTAGCGAAAAGAAGAGCTTTGTGACGGGCGACATGGCTATAACAAGAACAAAGTTGAAGCATTTTGGGCTCAAAAAAGCTGCAAAATGTTGAAATCGTTATAGCTGGTTGCTATGGATACTTATTTTGCTTGAAATTACGTAATCAGGAGCTACATGATGGCCTTTTCAGCATTTACTAATGAACAAGAGTGACTTCTACTTTCTGAAGGGGTACAATATCATCTTAAAATTGTTTCTGTTGATTACTGTAATAAACAATCTATTTACCCTGATATGAATTATAGTGTTCATTCTACCGGTACATCAAAATACCAACTATTATCACCAGTAGATATCAATGATGTTATTTGGGCTCGTTTTGGAGTTTATGTATAACTTTAATAGTAAAAGAATAATAATCATCACTATCAGTAGACATCAATGGTGATGCTTGGACTTGTTCTGGACTCTCTGTATGACTTTTATATTGTTCTTAAGCTATAGGTTATGGAACAATCTTATATTAATTACAATGTATAAACAATAAGCTAATTAACTCTTCCATGTGCCACAATTTACCCAGTCCAATCGTTGTTGTAGTGAGAAAAACATAGATTCTCAGGATATGCGGGCGTGTAGCTGAAGGCAACATACGACTCACGTAGATCAAGGACCCGATAAACTACAGAATACCTCGCCTTTATCCCACGACAACAATATGTTGTGGTGTACCTTTCTCGTATTCTTATGAGCTGTTGATAAATTGTTGTTTTCGAGAAATGTGGGAGGTGGGTGGAGTGAGAATGTATCCACGTAAGAAAGTATGCCTAACAACCAGTTTCCAAACTATGAAGAGCTGTGATTCCTCCTACACTACGAAAAGACAGTGATTATGATTGTTCTCTTTGGCAGGTATACTATCGTCATGGTGTAAGAATGCTCTGTCGGTCACATCGCGTGGGTAGCCTCCACCAGTGTCATACTGTAGTCTGACTTGAACTTAGATCTGGCTTATAGCCTCATGTTCATTATCTACCCCCCGGCAAAAATCCAGACAGAGGCGTATAAGTAAGTAAACATCTTTAACTGCAAATTTGCTACTTTCTATCTAAAGATAAGAACAAGGTCGTTCTGAAGTAGGGTAAGAGAGTGTACACCTTCAGATTTGTACACCTTCAGATTTTGCAGAAGTTGTCGTTGACTTGTTGGCCTGTTGGTAATTGCTTGCCTTGTCGGTAAAAGTTGGAATAATGATTATAGCTTGTCAGTAATTATGGTGCCCTATACAAACATGTGGGTAAACTATTCTTGCTACACCCCCTTCCCCTCCCCAGTCCCTAGGCATGTCACTGGATACGTGACCTCATTGACATCACGGCTGCATCTCCACAAACGCGGAATAATATGTTGGAAGCTCCCGTAATAATACTGTGCCCTCTAGTACGAAGGCATGTTTACGTGAGTTGCTCTTTAGAGAATGCGGACATGGATTGTACTTGTAGGAATCCTTTCTAAAATCTTCCGTTCAGTAAACTGCCTTCGTAACAAAGAGCCGAACTATGGAACAGTCTAAGTGCTAGAACACACATTCACACACCTAAGCTGCACTCAACACAGAGCTTCAATGACGGAGAGCTGCTAGTTGCTATATTACTCTTGAGTATTTACCAGCTTTTAAAATACAAAAATTGAAATTCACGCTTTGTCCGTAAATCTATCCTGTTAGAGACACCCGACATGTGGGTGGGGGGAGCGCCCTTCCTGCCTTCTCCTAACAATAAGCACCCTTCTTTGACCAAAATAGTGACGATACTTGCATGATGCTATAACGTGAACAAAAAAGCAATGTCACCAGAACTAAATCGAGAGATCCCAGTCTTCCAGTTGCCTTGCTCGCCTATAGTCTTGAGTACCCTTTCATTCCTGTTGGCCCACATGCACCACTATTTCTCCGGGGTCCCTGATCCCAGGATTCAGTACTATCGCTCTATGATTAAAGACAATGGACAAAGAGGACAAAATGGTATTGCCAATACGACATGTTGCTCGTGAAAGTTCATTTACTTTGAAAGATAGATCAAGGAGAGCGAACGCTCGTCTATACTTCGCACGCATCCAACACAGAGTGGAAAGGCTGCTAAGAAACATACACGCTTTTTCTGATAAAGAACCACTTTATAAGGAAGCTAAATGTAGAATGCTGAAATATTTAACGAACTTATACTACTAAAGAAAAATTCCCTAAGGAACTTTTCAATTTTGAACAATTATAACAATACCAACAAATCAAGAATTAGGAAGCTGGTTCCATTCACTTACAGCCAAAACCCTCAAAGATTGTTTGCTGTGCTTGTGTTAAGTCCTTCATTTTTAATTGATCACACGTTACAGCCAAAATTAAAGGTAACACTCAAGATTCTAATGCTTTTCTTTTGTTTGTACCATTTGTATGCTATAATTGTGCGCTGAAAATTAAGTAACTGTTACGGAACTGTTAGTACTACAATTTGATCATTTGAGGTTCCAAATAAGGACCTTTTAGAACTAGACCTTCAGCTAGGTTCTGTATAAAATAAGCGTGTAGTACATGAACTAGCCTGAGCTCACGCCAGGTTAGAACTAACCCTGAACGGCTTTTCAAAATTTAAATCCTTAATTACCCTGACTGGTCCTAGGTTGAAGCTGCGTTAAATTTGTTAGAGTGTATTCCAAACTTGAATAGAATTAACCAGGGTTGTTAGCGTAAACCCGGGAAGAAGCCAGGTAAGTGTTTGTAGAGCAAAACAAGGCGACAGATAACACTAATTTTCACCTTAAGTGAGCAACATAGCTTTTGTTTGACCGAACCAGCTGCCAACCTACAAGCCAACCTGGTAATTATGCATGGCACAAAATGTGGTGGTGGCATTTATCAAATATTAAAAATATCCTGACACCAAACCAGCCATACAGCTCCATATTATGTGTGTGATCAAACACTCTAATTGTATATGGCAATATTCACTCAAGCGTCCGTAGGTCGTAAGCTCTTCAACTGGTATTTCCAAGCCAGTCAGAGAATGGCCCACCTGTTCCAAGATAACATTGATAGCCCTTCAATTATCGTTTAGGTCTTCCTGCTAGTTCAGTACTGTGTTAGATCAAGTCTGGATCTTAAGTTGCTTAATAGATGCTTAATGTTTTCAACTTATTTCTCAGTAATTATATAACAGGAAGGGAAAGTAAGACCAAAAAATGATACTTTCAGTACGTAATATATATTTATCCAGGCAAAGAAATCGTCGCAGGTTTCCTTTTCTGTGAACGTTGTATAATGTGCTTTAGTCCGCAGGAGCTGCAAAGTAACTCTGTGAATACAGGGGAACTTTATATTTGCAAAGTAATATTTTGTAATCACTTACGCTCATATCTTTTCAGAACTGAAGTTTCTTATAAACAAATTGCTTATAAAAAGTCCTGTATGTTGTTATGATGAAAACTCTATACTCATGGAAAGATCAAATAACATACCAAAGCACGCGTGGCATTCCAATAATGGAAAGCTAAGATTTATTTCTGCTTTTTTGTTGAAGTGATTATACAGAGTTCATCTTAGTCTACTATACAGGTAAAAGAGTTTATTCTCCTACTCCTGAAATTTTCTTAGTTTTTCATGATTTCAGTACTAAAACTTTCTTAAGACTTTCCTAGTGAGAATATTCGAGTATGTGTAACACTGTAGAGTTGCAAAGTCAAACGGGCACTACACAAACATGACACTGAAATACACAGACTTTCATAGAAAATCTATAAAAATTAAACAAGAGAGATTATGAGCTTGCATGAGAATTAGAATATCTAGTGAGTATCACTTATCAACTTTCCTAGGTCTGAAAAACCCACTACCGAACTCTGCAAATTTTTTGAGCAGCCAAGTAAAGCTTCGTAAGCACACGGGAGATTTTTGTGGCAGATACAGACAAACATTTGTTTTTTGCATATTTTAGCTAGTCGCAGACGAGCGGTCTCTGTTGCAGTAAAAGCTAATCACGCGGTAGCTCAAGCGCATTTGATTGGATGATCGGCCAAACACAGTTTTTGTTTCAGTCACATGTGTCCACACACAGTGCGATTTTAGTTCTTTGCAGAAAACAAAATTCAACATCACACATGCTTCATTTGGAAAATCTGTTTCTTGTGACAAAAATCGCATGTTTTTGCTCCCGTACACGGGCGACCTTAATCATCTGCAACATATTTTTGCTGATTTTGCGACAAAAAAAATCGCTAGTGTGCCGTAGGAGTTATAAACCACTTACTAATAGAAAAGCCATGTAGTACATATGGAAGTACCCTTACAGCAGGAGCTATGATGAAGATATGATATCCAATTCGACTCCTCTCATCTCTGACGTAAGCTGCGAATTCATGGCATTTGTACTGGCCTCAACAGGATTGCCATCTACGTAAAGAAAAAATGTGTCCAACCCATTCACCTACAAAACTCCGCAAGGTAATATCAATATCATGGTTACCCACATATTACCACATATTCATGCATACACGATGCACCCTGAGAAGAGTGTTTTTATGTTACAATACCAGCATGAAACCACAGTATTCAGTGTGCAGCTTTGGTCAAAATCAATAACTACAAGTCTACACCAACGAGGGAAGGGAAGGGGGAGTGAACACAAAGAGTTCACCGGTGTAGACGACAAGAGTATGGTTTGTGTGATAGGAGTAAGCTAAAGAGCATATCTATGAGTTCAAGTGTTCAATATTTTACAATCCTCCCTCCCCCCAACGGAATCTGTAGAAACGTGCGATATAGCAATGGCTTTCATGGATTTTTACAAGGAACCGCTTTATCAGAGGCCTAAATGGTGGAGGTGAAAAATGTAAGGAACTTGCATTACTAACGACACAATCCCTCAGGAACTTTCCAATTTCGAATATTTCTACCACTGCAAACAAACGAGAATTGGGCAGCCAGATTTGCATAAATCATGCGTAATCCTTGTAGCAAGTGGTTCAAAAAGAGGATTTTCTGTTGAAACTTATAGTGTGCTAAAGGCGCAGTTAAATTTAAAGAACTATTACAGAACGTTTTGTACTAAAATGTGGTCAAATGAGGTCAAAAATAAGAAGATATTACAGCTAGGCCTTGTGCTTGGTTCCCTATAAAACAAAAATTGTGTTGGAGATATGGGACTGGGCTCTAACTTACAATATCTAGCCTATTGACTTGGGCTTCATAACTTGGATGAAATTGGAACTTGCTACTGTGCACGATTTGCTTCCATCCTGTCTTCTACGGTCATCTTGTATTTCATACTCAGAGAGATGTCTCTTCAAATCTAGCCTCAGTTCCTGACTCGCATTCTTAATTTGTCGTTAACTTCTATTCTAGGACAGGGTGTGCTATCATATATTCCGCACAGCGAATGATAGGCATTCAGTGTTTAGTAACACGGAGTCGAGCACTCTCAAAAGTAGTCGCTATCAAAATATAGATGAAACAGAAACAATGCAGGGACCTTGAACAGCCGCCTTAATCATAGTTTCCAACAAAATGAAATTGTTGCCGAATCGATTTGAAAGGGACCAGAGAATTTAATAGATCAGACAGTCATAGAGATGAAAGGAAAGAGACCTTCAACGATTGTTTGGTAGTCAATAACCTTGTCTCATAATGCTATTATGTCCATTCTTGGGTTGGCCCTCTTAGATTAAATACCGTTGAATCTGTCTACAACAACAGAGATAAAGCCTTTATCAAGATAACCTAAAAGAAAATAGATTGATTCATACACCTTGAACCCTGCAAATAATGGATTCTTTTTTCCTCAGAGACCCAAACAACGAATATCTAACTTCCAAAATACTATGATATATTGATACAAATAGATATATGAATACATACATACATAAATAAATAAATAAATATATATATATATATATATATATATATATATATATATATATATATATATATATATATATATATATATATATATATATATATATATATGTATATGTATATGTATATGTATATGTATACGTATATGTATATGTATACATATTTATAAAATATTTATACATACATACATACACACACACACACACACACACACACACACACACACACATATATATATATATATATATATATATATATATATATAATATATATATATATATATATATATATATATATATATATATATATATATATATATATATATATATACTTATGTTTATATATATATTGATATATCTATAGACACAGACATAGCAGCAAATATGGAAAACTACATGTTTCGTTGTTTCGCTCTATCATGGCAGGTCTTCAGGAGATTTCGACAAATTTTGAATCATAAAATTTCGAAGCTTATGATCAGATTTCTTAATTTGACAGGTGGTGATATTATGAAAGTCCTTCCCTATATACTTGTAAATGTGCCTTTACTGGGAGTATTAGGATCTAGGGTCCTTTTCCATCTGGTATCTCCATATACGAACATTGCATCTTAACTGTTTCTTTATTTCTGGCCGATTCTCTTAGATGCTCTTCGTTGCGCTCTTGAAAACAGATGATATATACACGCTTCTTTCTTATAAGGAACCACTTTATACGAGACCTACGTGTAAAATGCCGAAATATTTACAGAACTTATGCTACTAGAGAAAAATTGCCTAAGGAACTTTTCAATTTGAACAACTTTTATATCACCAGCCAGTCAAGAATTAGGAAGCTGGTTCCATTCATTTAAAGCCAACACCCTCATAGACTGTTTGCTATGCTTGTGTTTAGTTCTTCATTTTTCATTGATCATACGCTATAGCCAAACCTAAAAGCAAAAGTCAAGATTTCAATGTTTTCCTGGTAACTGTACCATTTGTATGCACTAATTGTGCGCTGAAATTAAGGAACTGTTAAGGAACTTTTAGTACTACAATTTGATAATTGGAGGCCCGAAAATAAGGAACTTTTGGAACTAGACCTAGAACTAAAAAATGTGTATGTGACTTGAGCCTTCTATGTGACATTACTGCTAAACTTGCATATATTAGTTTTAAAGTTGCGGTTATCTTTCAATATTGGGCGATCACAACATTTTCACATGTTCATATCTGTATGTAAACTGTCTGTCCATATCACAAGCTTCGATAATGTTGAGATTTCTTTCATCTCTAGACAGCCCTGCCATTGTTTCATCTATTTAAGTGTGTGAATCATCAAAAGATTAAAAATTTTTTTCAGAAATTCAATTTTTAAATAATATGGCTGTGAATAAAGGTGCATTTAGCAGTCTGAAATTCATTTAAGTATGTTAAATTCAAGATTCTTCTGGTAATATATATATTACTGTAAGGATGTGTTTGCACACGTCCAAATACTATCGAGCACAAACATAGGATTGGTTGCTTGAGTTTGGAGTAACCAAACAGGTGTGGCACTGAGAGCCATAGAACTTAAAAATTGACTGTAATAACAAAACAACCTAACACCATATTTCATTTTCTCTCTTTGACCACAGAATAGGCCTAGCTGTCTTGAGGCTTGAGCTTTTAGGAAGTGCAACAGTGCCATAGATTATGCTCTAAATATAAAACTATAATGGGCTATTAATCCAATAGTCTACTTGATCAGAAATCTTGTCTATTTTAAGATAAGTATTCGGCTTGCCCTGAGAGAGCCATTGGCATCATTGAGAAGGGCACTGCAAACGAAAGCCTGCTCTTCAAACACGTAATTATGTAAGGATTGTCTATGAGGAGAAGAGAAACCAACAATGCAAACAGGATTCTTATAGGCCGTCTCATTGAATTCCAGAATGCTTCAGAGTTAGTCATGGTAATGTAGCATTATCTCTCGAGGACATAGAGAGCGTTTTCAATATCATCTGATCTTTGCCATCTAAGCTAAGAAATGAATGCTAAGAAATGAGTGTCTATGCAGTAGGCCAGTATAATAATGGAAATTTTCACAATCGAATGACCTATTTTTTTTTGTTTTAAATATTAAAATAAAATAAAAATACAATATAATACTTTGTTTGCACCACATACAGCCGGAAAGGACTCTGAGTCATCTGGTCCCAACTGCATATGGTGCTTACTATCTAGCATATTTACATCAAAATAAGAAAAGGTCATCTCACATCAGATGTCCCATGATTAACAATTATTTGATAAAATGACATGCTAGATATCCAGGAAAAACAATTTAAGCATATATATTGAACATTTGAAGATGTCCAATAATACTAGACATTTGATGTGAGTTGAGCTATTTACTATTCTATCGCCTATCGGCCTATCTACTATTCTATCGCCTAATGACCTATCGCCTGAGTATGCACTATCAATCACAGCAAAATAGTTAACTAAAGGCTAGCTATCATTTATATCTTGCCTGGAAGTGCTCCCTTAACATACAGTAATGTCTGACATACAAACGAAAAAAAGATTTGTTCACCCAGTACTGAAATTTTCTTAACTTTTCACGATTTCAGTACTGTAACTTTCGTAAGACTGTCCTAGCACGAATATCCGAGTTTGCATAACACTGTAGTGTTACATAGACATACAGACACTGCACGAACGTAACACTCCAATACACAGGTTACAACACGAAGTTTATACAAATTAAGTAAAAGTGATCACTGTCTTGTGTTAATATTTGAAATTTAAAGGTATATGACTTATCATCTTTCTTAGGCCTCAGAAAGCCAGCACTGAACTTTCTTAACTTTCTTAGCAGTCGAGTACTACTTACTAATAAACCACATTCTCAGAAAATACTGCGTAGTGCCTTAAAATTGTAGGCCTTCTGCATGTAGGGCTTGGCAAAGCAGCTCCTTGTAAACACGTGTACTGTAAGTATTGAATACTCTTTTTCCTGCCACAAAGCTTAAGACCCTCTCCAGTAACAAATTTACATTTGGTAGAATTATGTTACCTGCCTTTAAATAATCTTTGCAAATATTTCCCCGAGAGTTTCGTATCCTATTGAAAATACGACAGGCTTCACGCTCCAGTATTTTCTTATCTACCTCAGTCTGGCTATCGATTCAGCTGTACGGATTCATATAAAAAAAGCAATCGTGCACGGACCCTTCGTACCGTACACGTAAGATACCGTGTGACCACGCCTTTTAAGTTCTCTGATAGCGTGCCAGTCATAATTCTGCCTTACTGCTTTCGTTTAAATCTTTGCTCTCGATTATATTTCGAGTTTCTCTGAACAATAATGTTGAAAGACGGGCGCAATTTTTCCTTCTACAGGGAATAAATGTTACCTCTCAGTGCCCCTTCCCTACATTCATAAGAGAGTCTTTTGATGTTATATCTGTTCTGAAGTAACGTCTTTCCCTATGGTTAGTTAGCAAAAGGGTAACCTGGTTTCTTCTGAACCTCAAAGATCTTTCCTTCTTTCACAACCTTAGTTATTGCTGCATATTCATAACTGATATTCATAAACTTTTTCGCACTTGGTTGATATCTACTTAATAGTAGCTAACTAATTCCAAATATTTAAATATACGATACACACTTTTTTATAAGACTATAGTCTATAAAAATATTAAGGCTTAATATCCCTGAAATTTAAGAATAACATAAGAATAATACAAGGCTCAAGCTTCATCACGGGTTAGAATTTTTAGGTTATTTGAGTTGTCTCTAGATAACCAATGAAGCGCGAGCTTCACTTATCCGGTCTGGGAGTCATTATGCTATAATATAACACAAACTTTTCGGGGTGTGTCCAATACGCATTTTGTTATATAAGAATGTTATCTATAGAAGTATTAATGTTCAAACTCGCTAAAACTTCAGAATAATTTAAGAATATTCTAAGGCTCAAAATAAAAAATATTTAAGGATATTGAGACTCTGCAAAAATTAGGTATTCTTATGAAAAAAGTTTGCATATACTGCAACAGAAAAGATAAAAGAAATCATCATTACGTCTGAAGAACGCGCCAGGTGTTCTTCAATCTAATTATGATGAAAATGAGGGTTATCATTCGAGACAGTGGTTTAAGAGGGAGATGCTACTTTTCAAATTTCACGCCAATGAAAATACCAATAATGCCCTAATCGACTTTGTATATATTTCTTTATGAATTAAGATAATATCACAATCCATAATTAATTCAATATAAACATCATAACCAATATCATCCTTTTAAAAGCAAAAGCCGTTTACTTGTTCCATAAATCTTTATATTTTCTAATGCAGTAATCAACTTTTCAACCTGGGGGGTATTTATCGAGGAAGGCGTTTAAAATAGGGTATGTCCATTCACATTTCAACATTTTTAGGGTGCTCATTCGGGAGGTGGGGAAAGGGGGAGAGTTCTTACATGAAGTATTATACGGTATTTGTAATTTTGATTGCAATACTCCAAAGCCAATATCTGCGAACAATGCAAAACTCAGGGACTGACGAAATCAGACTGTCATATTTCCGCTAATTCTATAGTCCTTTTCAATATGACCACCGTGAAATTCCAAAACATAGTTTGGCACCAATGGAAATAGGAACAAGCTCAGCCAAATAGAAACTACGTTACTGACGTAGATTCACCAACCCCCTGACTTTGCTTTGATCAATGGATAAATGTTCGCATAAATGCATTCCGATAAGAAAGAGGGAAGCATCTGAACACGAGGCTGACTATCGTTATGCATAAATCTCGCTGACCCCCTGTTTTGAGCGGAGCGTTGCGGCTTCTGCAATTATAAATAACTGTTCACTCCTTATGTGGTTTAGTCTGATATGCGACAGTCGTGAAGTGGGTTCCGAAGCTGAGTGCAGGGCATCAAATCTCCTAACGAAATCGCGTACTGCCAACTTTGAAGGAGACACGAGCTGGGCAGCCAAAGAAGAGAGCATGGCCATACATCGCAAACTGAGAATAGTTATCCTTGGCGACAAAGGAGTTGGGAAAACAGGTACAGATCTCTATAGTTAACTTTCATAATCATCTTCTTATGCTGTTGAGCACTTTAGTAAATGACCTCAAAGCGGTCATTATGGCCTTCGTGATTCCTCAAACGATCTGCATTGAACAGTAAGGTCCTCTGCTATGCAAGAGTATGCTTCGACAGGTGAACACCCACTTTTCTGTCCACTAGAAATGGACCTGTATCGACCGGTAATGCGAAAAAATGTTCATTTCCAGTTTTTTGAAGTTACAAAACGGTTTTTATTTCTCCATTAGATATTTCATATCATTGACATACTCGTTAGGAAAAGCAAAAGTATTACGTAACGCGATAGTTCATACCTCGTACACACGAACTGACGTGTTTATCCTATAAGACCTTAAAGTGATTAAACAACTAAAATTCCGAGTATTATTACAAGATATTAAATGCTAGATGAATATGCAGTTATGTAATCCTGGCTCTGTAGTAAAAGCCAAAAGGTTACAGTTGATCAGAAAGTTCTTGGCAGGGTTAACGTCACCTAGCCGTTCATTGAGGTTCAACAGATCCAAATTTTCCATATCAGGATCACATCAAATATGCTTCTCTCCAAAAGGGTTACACGCTGTCTTTGCAAAAAAAGTTTTTTTTTCGCACACTACTGAAACTTCATTAGCTTTTCACGATTTCAGTGCTGAAACTTTCGTAAGATTTCTTAGCAAAGAAAGCCATGTTGCATAACGCTGGAGAGTTACATAGACATACAGGCAAAGCACACATATATCACTCTATTACGTAGGTTACTGTACTTCAAGAAATCTATACAAATTAAGTAAAAGCGATTGTTTTCTTGCGTTAATATTTGAAGTTTAAAGATATATGACTTATCATCTTTCTTGGGTCTCAGAAAGCCAGTACTGGACCTCCTTATCTTTTTGAGCAGCCGTGCACTACTTTCTTACCAGCAACTTCCTTGAAAAAACGTGTATGCCAGAGAGCATCTTTCGTTCTCAGCTGTACGATGTATGAAACAAACCTGCACTGAGCCTAAAAAAGAGGCACCATCTCTTGCAATAAATATATGTAGTTTGTCAAACCTGAATTCCACCGAATGTTAGCCATCATATCTAATTTGTCAGTATGTTCGACGAGCCACACATTTGGTGACTTTCACGGTACTGTGCAATGTCTATTGAGCTAATTTAATGGCTAAGATTCTAAATACAATTGAATAGCTTGAAAATTATAACCACAGCACGTTATTGCAGTGTATAATAGAGTGTACTAATAGATTAGACATTCTGAAAGTAGTAAGCACAATGAGTTTTAAAATAGCTTCGAAAAGAAGCAGAAAGTTTAAGCAATTTTGTCTTAATACCAACTCTGGCCTTTCATATTTGACTCACCATTGCACACTCATAGCATAAGAATCGAAAGAGCTCACTTGCCGAGAAATACATTCTAAAATAGCCTCACTTTCACAGCAGCAATTAAAGTTACTATTCCAGATTGAGAGTTCAGCTACAACAAACGTATTACTATCATCTCTGGGTGCGCTGTGAGGCATCTATCTTGTTTTTCGTTAACTGGGGACCAAACCACCTCTTATCACTGAGCATGCGCAGCGCGCAATCTAATTTGATCCTAGTGAAAGGTGATACCATGTTACTGCAAGGAATGTCTGAGAAAATAGAACAGCAGCCAAAAGGCCCGTCCACTTTTAACACTGGAATTTACTTAGGATATTTCAGACCATCAACATTATCCGAAAGGAATTTTAGGTCTAACTGATCGTGTGCTTGGCCCGTGGGAAAACGTTAGTTGACATCATCTTTCCTAATCCCATAGAAGACCCTTGACAAACTGAATTATGAGAAATGCTTTGAAAGGAAAACTCTGGATTGATTCGGCATTAAAACTTTTGTGCTAGTAAAGTCAGTTCCCATGATAATGTCCTGCAAGATTTGAAATAGCTATTGAGTACGAATTCAAAAGCGTTGGAGCAAATTAGGTCCTGCATGTAGAAATAATCCAGTTTAGGCTACTTGGCTCATTGAATTTAGAACTGATGTACTGCGTATCACGTTTCACATCAAAAGAGGGAGGGAAATATTAAAAAATCTGGGAATTGCAGAAATGCATCAGAATTCAATAGGATATACAGTTTTTATATTACTGCATATAATGTTTAAAGAGTACAGGGGTGCTGTGGGGGGGGGAGGCTCAAAGGGCTCAGCATCCATTACAAAGAGTGTACGCTAGTATGGTGACTTCCTAGCTTGGTAGAATGACCGACCTTTTCCTACGGTTTTACGTATATTGTATATCAATTCTGCATACCTTTTGTATCACTTGGTACGTATTTAAATTTGACCAGATTAGAATGAAATATTGGGGGTGGTCATGGGGCGTGGCTCATAGAATGGCCTACAAAACAGCCTCCTTTGCCAGCATTTTAGGACAGCACCCCTGACAGTGCTGTATAGATAAGTGCGGTATAGACTGGACCCAACAGCGAATATACTATTGTTCCAAGTTTACTGTCATTGACTAGGCCTAAAACTCACTCAAAACTTAAAGATAAATTCCTATGTGGCGGCATGCTAAGCGAGGCTAAAGATCAATGGTTGATCTAGTAAGATGGTAGCTACCGGTGTTTGACCTAACCATGAATCATATTCAGCTTCAATAATATTCATATAAATCCCTGTAACAATAAAATGCATTCTTCGCTAAGAAGTGGTTAGCAATAATCTTGTTAAAATATCTAAAAACAGTTACAAGCAATAATAAGAAAATACAATAATTGCCAATTTCCTTATCAGATCGACTAAGTTGTCATGGGAACTGCAAATGACCTTGTAGAAATTCAACAAAAACAAACAATGACTTAGGACAGTTCTGTAAACTGCATGAGTTTTTGTATTAGTGTCTAAAGAACAAAAACAAACCCACCTGTAACGTAAGATTAATATGCGTGTGTCATAACATTGTGTTCACTGCTACACAACATGACAATGGATTGTTATTCTCATGTGTGGTACAGCCATACCAAATCAAGGGTGGCAATAAAATCAAATGTCTTGTTTGCATGATAAATTGGCATCACGTAGGTAGCACGAATGCTTACGTAGCTAGCCAAATCGGTAAAGAAAATAACTCTATTGACTAAATGATTTAGAGTACAATCACACGCTCTTTCAAAGTTTCAAAAGAGCTTGGTGACAAATAATCAACATTGTCAAAACTGCGGGAATGTTGTCCCCATATCTGCTTCCTGAACAGATAAAAGTAGATTCCTTATGATGCATAAAGCACTTGAGTTGAGAGGAATCTAGGACACTCTTTTTCACAAGATTTGAATACACAAAGCATGTGTTTAATGGCTTTATCATTCCTTCTCAGTTATGACGTCAAGGTCGTAGGCTACACTTGTAAAATACACGTAAGGCGTTTTCGTCCAGCACTGAAATTTTCTTAAGACCTTCTTAGTGAAGATTTTCGAGTTTAGGTCTCAGAAATCCAGTACTGGACTTTCTCAACTTTTTGAGAAGTCGATTAATGCTTTCATACAAATCATTTTCTTATGAACGAAACGTCCACTTGCCATAAACTGCGTCAATCAGCTTTTCAGCAAAACTGATCAATTTGATTTCTTTTGCAGCTTTGATGGTTCGTTGTTTAACACGGCGTTTTCTACCAGAGTATGCAACTGGTTGCGATGCATGTCACACATTTCAAACAACGATAGGAGAAGAAACTGTCCGAATGGAAATAATTGACTGCAGTAAGAATGTAAGTAATCTTTGAAATTTGATTCAAGTATGCATTCGGTTCAATGATCAAAATAAGTGTACAAATAAAGAAGAAAGCATTCCGAGAGAACTCCGAAAGGCTAAATGAAATGAGAAAGGAATTAAGGCATTAAGTAACTGATCTATATTCTTATAGATTAGTTATTTTATAGCTCTTATCTCTTACACTGTTAGCATGTAAGAAACAATGAAGGTTCATTTGCACGAATTCTAAATTGTCACAAGCATGTTCAGAGTATACCGACTTAAAGAATGCTTTAAGAGTAGTCAGCGTTCTAGGTCTTGCTCAAAAAACAAGGCTAGCATAGTTATAGTTAGGGGGCACTCTTGAGTGATTGCAGAAATGGATTAACAGTTGACCAGCTGTGAATTAGCAACTGTCAGTCAAGAGAATCTTATTCAACTCTCGTTTCTTTTTGCAGGAAGAATTTGCCATGACACTTGCAGATGGATTCATTGTCATGTACTCGGTGACGAGTTCGGATTCCATGAGAACGGCGAGGCGAATTGTACGAGAAGTACGAGAAAAGAGTCTAAACAATGCACCAATAGTGCTATTGGGCAACAAGAAGGACCTTGAGCATCACAGAGAAGTGTCACGTGCCAAGGCCGCGCACACCGCGCGGAAACTGCGATGCAACTTGTTTAGTGAGCTGTCTGTAGCGGAGGAAATATCATCCGTTAGAAATGTATTTTGTGAACTGTATAAAAGAATTCAAAGAAAAACGAGGCCAAATGCCATAATCGAAAGGACATCAAAAAGAGGCAGTGCCCTGTTTATGATGATGAGGGCAATAACCAATATAAAAAGTAACATTGCTCCATTTACGAAATGCAACAGAACACCATTTGAAAAAGCCATGAGAATAGAGAATGTTAAAGAATTAGCAAGAATGCCTGTACTATAGTAGCGTATTAAAAAGAATTAGAGAAAATATACTAATTTAATAGATTCAAGTAGTGTAGTGATCATACGCAAGTGTTTGAAAATATCCAGAGTATTTGCCTTGCAATGCGTGGGCAAGCATGATGCTTTGTACAAAGCCTGGTTTTCATAGTATCATTTAGTTCCCTGTGAACGATGTTAGCGATCGCAAAGATTAGGACCGCTGGGATAGAACATTGATCTACTCCAGCGATCTTGATCTTTGCTATCGCCAGGATCGTTCATGCTTGTCTCCATAAGGTCGCTGATATCATTGGAGTCATTCACAGCTATCCAAGTGATCCTAACGGTTGTATGGAAACCAGGCATAAAATACCAAGAACCCATTTTTCAACCCCATATGAAAGCAGGGCACTCCTAACAGCGAACCTATCAAAACATCAAAATACTCTATATAGCTCCACTGTCTTTTCGGTTCCTTAAATTTTTGCAATAAATCACTTCTTTACAGCATCACATCCAATAATTCGAAACTTAAAAAGTCCCCACCGGTAATTTACATAGGCCTTTGCGTTGAAACTAATGGGTCACACTGGACCCTAAAACACTATGTGATCTTAAAGCATGAAAGACGGGGACAAAGTAATGTCCAAGCAAAACTATTCAGAGTTTATGAGATGCCATAAAGTAGAAGGCATGCTATACCATTGATAATACCTTTGTAATACCAAGGTATTACCAAGGTAATGCTGTATCATTGATAATACCTTGATAATACCAAGGTATTACCAAGGTAATGCTATATCATTGATAATACTATTTTAACAATGATATACCTTGGTTGCTATACTTATTTTTTCCGAACGCAGCGATCGTTTCCGGCGGGACCAGATGTCAGATCGTTTCTAGCGTAATGACCAGTAAACGTTTCATTTGTACATTTGTTCTATAGCTGTTGCAATTTTTATGAATTTGTACAGGATTTCTGTATCAAGAACTGTATTATAAGCTTCCACAGAAGCAACACAAGATTTTGAAGATTTTCTTAACTTACTCTGCGACAAAAGGAACCGATCAACGGCTCCACCGTAGGTCCACAGAATTATCTGTTCTGTGGTAGGTCCTGTGTCTAATAAGAATCCTTTGTGGTGGTTGACAGCTATTTCTGTGTCCAATATAATCAATGAATGTGGATCATAGTGAAACAATTTCGATGGGAAACGGGGACATGAAAGGGCGAGGGGCCGCTGGCTAGGGTAACTACCGCCCATTAAATGGCATCAAAATAACGTATCAATTAACGACGCTATCCAATAACTGACAGTTTAGAATTAATATCCTTGATGTCAAATTCGGCGTAGATGCTATACCAATGGTCAGTCTATCCATATAGGTCGTTACTACTTTGATGACCATCTTACAGGATTTGTTGAAATGCTGTTCAAGAACAGTCACGGAGCTAAGGGGGAGCAAACATGGCAGGTTGGTCGCCCAGCTAAAATATGTTACCCCTCTTTGCCCATCCAACAATTCTAAGATGAACACATGCTTTGTAACTCTTTGAAAAATAGAAAATTTCACGCAGAACAACTAGTAGCTGTAAATATATGATTGACTTTCTTTGACAAGGCTGCACTGATGTATGCTTCTTTCAAAACTTGGATTTGGATCAATAAATGGTTTCGTTACCCCCTCTCCCTCCACCTTTCAGGGATGATTTTGTTAGTGCTTCCTTAAGAACCAATGCATTGCGTAGGTAACTGAAAGGCCGACACCAACACAAGCAGGAAGGCCAACAACGTCTATAAGTGGGACGGCTACAAACTAAGGCACTCTTCGAAAGGACATGTATTAAAGAAAGGGGATACTTTCGCAGCTTTTCTCAATAACAAAATACACACCCTACAGCTATCCAGCCTGGATTTCATGCATCGAATAATCAAACCAGTAGAAGTTTTATGCACAATATGCAAGCTGAGTTAATCCAACCCTTTCTTTAAAACAGTATTGTTTACGACTGCAATATGCACAGTGAGCTCAAATTGTGCGCATTACTAACAGGGTACCAAGGAAGACTCCAAAAATCTGGAGAGAGAGGAGAGATTTTGGGAGAACAGGGAGATTATTGGGAGGAAAGGAAGATCGGCAAGGATTGAGGAAGTATGGCCGCTGCTAGAAAATTTCTTCGGGGGTGCAGGACCCACAATTTGCCCACAAGATGGGTTTTACTGCCATGATTGAAGAGCACCTCCGCATAAAAGTTTGGGCACTATGCATTCAATTTTCCGGCAAATTGTATGAACCTACAAACGCAACAAATTCACGAGCTATCTGCTTCCTCACAGCACCAAAGTGTTCATCTTAGGCTCCTAGAATACAACAAATTAGAAGAACCTGCTAGCTGCTGGTAGACATGGCTACATTTGGGTATTTGCCGACAGAATTTTTGTCTGGGGGCGTGATACTCTCACACCACATTGTAGGAATGGGCCTTGGAGGAAGGGCAAACATCTTTGACCAGAGGTCGTGCAATTAACAGCAAAGAAGGATCGAGGTTTGTAGAGGCTTACTATCAGCTCGGGAGATAAAGAGAAAATTAACCAAGTAAGTTTGGTAGTTTTGGAAAGTGATAGTTCATAGAATACTTCGAAAGCGAAAAAGCTGCTGCGCAGGCTTCAGTTCACGGAAGCAAAATGGTTTTGACTATCCGTCAGGTGGCCAAGGAATCATCTCATTGACGGATGCGACCTGTCGTTCTAAGCAGATTGAAACTGGAGACGAAAGACAGTGAACAAAGATCAAATGTGAAGCATAACCCATTAAGAAATCATTACTTAAATAAGCCAAGTGTTGGAAAGTCCTGCCGGTATATGCTCTCCATGACAGATTCTCATTAGAACAGTGTATCTCAATGAGGAATCCGATGTCTAACGGACCATTCGGGGAAGGTAGATGGCAGCATTTAAAACAACTGGAAGAAAAGCATTACACGTTCTTTTTATAAGAAACAAATTTTCTCCCTGCAGCTTGGATGTTTCTTAATATTTTGCTATATCTAGCTTTAAATTCTTCTTAACTGTTTCTTAAAATTCTTGAAATTTCCTATAGCAACAAGGTAACCGTGAGGCGAGACATAGAAGTTCTAGTTAAAAAACATTCAAGAGACCGGTGTTGTTTGTATTTTGTTTCCAGTTCTATAAAGCATTTTCTCACAAAAACAGATCTTTCAAGTTTACTATTGAAACTCAGCCTGCATGTGTTTCTTAAATGTTTCTTAATTTTTGTTTGATTTGAACGTCGTGCTGATTCTATACTTGTTTCTTATAAACAAAAACGTGCAAGTCACAATATCAGACTTAAACAACTTGGCCGAAAAGCAAAAACACTTTGAAGAACAACAAAGATACATAGGCCTAGAGTAGTTGGGAATGAACGTGGTCGTTGTCGTGATCGTTGTCGTGGTCGTTGTCGTGATCGTGGATGTAGCTGTGGGTCTCGTTTGCAATGAGAACATTCGATGCTATAAGATTGTTATATGACATAATGTTTACCCAAATGGAACCACTGCCTCGCTGTCATAAGCTAAGGGAACGGTCATTAATTCTTCGAGGAGAGGGGGTGGAAGATATCTGTGAGGGAGAACCAAATTCTCAGAGGGAGGGGGATGAAAAATATAGAGGATTATGAAAGAAGGAGTATGGAGTTTCTTCTGAAATCTTGGAGTGGGGACCAAAATTTCTACATAAATCTGAGAGGGGGACGAAAATTCCAACAAATATATGTCTATGTCTATGTCTATATATATATATATATATATATATATATATATATATATATATATATATATATATATATATATATATATATATATATATATATATATATATATATATATATATATATATATATATATATATATATATATACATATAATATGTCTTCCACCCCCTCCCACAAGTAATTAATGGCCCATCTCTAAGCAGTGAATCTTGCTATGAATCTAAATCCTAAGAAATTTGGTACTCTCCGCCATCATGCCACAACTCGAAGTTGCGGTAAGGGGTTGTAAATTCCTACGTCTAAATGGGTGTAGTAAGCCAAGGGCAAGGGACAAAACCCTAAGCAGGCAGCTTCAAGTAACTAAAGGATGGCCTGGCATCTCCCCATTAATTCACTGTAGAAAAGTCATAGTATCCACAGGGAAAAAAGGAACAGTTTGCTTGATACAAGAGAAAGACGTTTTTTCTAGGGCGAAAAACCATGGACGACAATATATATGAATTTGAAGCTGATACATACTGTTCTCACTTTCTGATAAACTAAAAGTAACAAAAAATTTCTTGTGAATTTCGTAAAAACTTTCTGCCTCGAGGACTGAATATCACCACACCATTTTTCATTGAAGGGAATGCACCAGAGGGAGGCTGTCGGATACACGAGCCCCTAAGGGTCGGATTTTCTTAGCCCAATCTCCAATTGAGATACACTGTGGCTATCAAATGATGAAGAAAGGAGGTCCCGACAATATATGCATTTCATTTCCGTTCCAGTACAAACTTACACACGCTCCCAAAAGTTTAATTATGATCCGTGGTACCTACAAATAATCACACGTGCTTCTAATATGGTACAAGTGAACAATCGCAATATTCAATGTATGTATTGACGCACAATTGACAATTCGCCATACAGGTGTGCTAGGGTTTTCAGTGTTTTCAAAATGTGTTTACATCTTGTTCATTGCTTTGTTTGACAGCTGCCCAGTGCTTTCAATAATTTGTTCAGGCAACACGGCTCTTCAATGAATAATTCTACCGACAGGAAACAAACCAGAGAAGTCTTCAAGATCAGGGAACTTGTATTTGCAAAAAGAATTTACTTGCTCGGGGAAAAAGGAAGCTCACAAATATTGGGGTATTCTTCAACAGGATTCGCGATATAATTGACAAATCGAATACAGAATTCTCTACTAAAATTGTGTACTAGAGAGACCGCCAGTTCTGAAACAACAAAAGGTAGATTTGAAAAGGTACGATGTGGCGAATTGTCTTTGTGATGTGTCGAACATTAACAGATTCTCAGGTAACAGCTTCATGTAATTTTTTGCATTTGAATTCATTCCACAAAGTTTCTTTCATGATACTCTCAACGTTAACGTTCATTCTCAGGAAATTACGGTATAATTCGTCGTTAAAAAGATCGTAGTTTCAAAGCCTCTTCCGAAGGCTCGAACACAAACTTTGGAAACATTTTCAGACCACGCTTTGTGAACGCAAACCTACCAGTGGTTTACATGACCACAATTGAATAAGTTTAACAAACATTTCTCTAGATTTTTAAACCATTCGATAGGTGACTTATATTGTTTGATGAGAAGGATTTCTGTTTAATTCATCAAGTTATGTAAATTGCCTCTGTAAGAAATTTTATATCTTCACTACGGTTTCTAGAGCTGTTTGAAGCACTTCGAGCAGATAAGGAAGACCTTTGATCGTGTTTGTCACTTGTGAATGGTCACTAGTGCAGCCAATAGCCGACCACGTGGGAAAACCACCTTTGACGAGGCCACAAGTTAAAGTCACGTTGATTCCACTGTCCTGCTCCTAATTAAAAAACCTATATTTCAACTTTACGCACATGCTCTGCAAAGTAATAAGCGACAACTCTGAGAAAAGAGCAGATTGCAAGGAGACAGTTAGCATAAAGCATGTCGCAAACGTGTGTTCCAGTTCAGAAGCAGATTTGTGCACCTGTTCCACACTCAACACTTATACACACTATAACGAAATGTGCAAAAAACATATGGTGTGGGAGTAGTTTTGATGAAAGTTGGCAAAAAGGAGCAGCCGCGAACCGAAACAAACCAGAAATGCATCTCAAAGAAAAAGAAGTAAATAACAACACAAAACAAGAGAACGATCATGACGATATCCAAGATTCCCTATTCGCAACTTTGGACAGTGCGGACAGAATCATTGATGAAGAGGCATTGATGGAACTTGCGTATGCCTTGGGACTTGATAACGAGAAGTTTGAACTGCCAGATTTGAAATCTGTTAGCGACACTACCATTTTGTCATGCCTTCGATAGCTGGAAGTCTACAGCATGTTGTAGGCAGCTGTGATGAAACGCTCATCTAGTCATTAACTACATAGATAGGCTGTTAGCAAATACGTTTTCCTGCGTTTTTGAATCCGCTTATTGACGACTCTAGCTTTCAAGAATCGAAGAAATAAGCTGCTTCCAACTGGGAATGGTCAAAATATACAAGTGTTGGAAGGTATAATCAATATGAACGGATGGCAAGATAAGATGCTTCTCGATAGTAAGTCTAAAATACAGAACATCCACTACTGATTTTCTACCGCAAAAGACTCCAAATAAGTAATTCAGAAGTCTTAACTCCCATGATGTAAAAATGATGAGTTCCAAAGTTCGGTTAAGTGAGTTACGGATGGAAGCCTAGCGCAGCCTTAAAAAGATCTATTTGGTACTTTTAATTTGCTGAAAAGCTACAAACTACTTATTTTTGTGGTTGACTTGAACCCTAAATTGGATGTATACAATTAGGGTGAGAATCTTAGCGACAGGAAATATCTCATCTCAAGCTCTCTAGTGGCAGTTAGCGAAAGGCCAATATCCAGAAATGGATGTGTAAGCTACATGAACCAATTTCCCGCGTTTAAGGATGTGCTGAACCCCTACAGTTTTTCTACAGAAGCAAGTTGGAAAGCTGGAGTTTCAGGCTTCGATCAATAGCATAAATTAAGATATATAAGGCTTTTCTGACAATTACAACTCTTTATCCGTTTGATGGGCAACTATCGTTAACATCATAATTCGTACATCGACAACTGTTACTCCCTTCCTAAGTCTCCTTTACCAGGCCTGGACATAACAATGGAGTGTCCCTCGTCTGTTAACGATTCTGATAATTAACAATACTCTTGAGCACTAAGTTGCGTTAACTTTGCATCGCTAAAATAAATGAACTTTCCAGGAAAGAGATATAGCTTAACATGGCGAGAATTTCGTTCCAATTAGAAGTAGGATTTCATTGTGTGTACATTGTTCTCAGTTGTAAATATGTTTTAGATAGTAATTCAGCTTTTTCACATTAGAATTCGTTGTATATAAGTAAACCATTCTTTTACTCTTCTACCATTAAATTATTAAAGAAATAATGAAAAGTTCTGATTTTATTTCGATTTGTCTGAGCTGTGTTTGTAAGTGGCCATCTCTGCTAGAATCAAGCTCTAGAGTATTTGAAATCCAAAGCATATTTGTGATATTTTTGTGATATGGTGCTCTCTCATTAGCCAATAAATCAGGTTACAAGTTTAAAAGAATACGAACTGAAACTTGAATGATGAATGATCCCCTAAATGAAACTCAATATCACTCTAAACAGAAACTTGGAAAGGGTGAATTGAACCATAGTCTGTACGTGAATGAAATAACGTTTCTCCAATGAACTGGCCGTGGTACACTGACGCATGGGCGTACGAGCCCCGTATGATTAAAAGACAAAGAAATGATTCCAAAAGGAAATGATTTCAATACTCTTATCAACGGGTTATTTTTCAATCATCAACGTACATAATTACTGGGTTTGCAAACCATTGCAAGAAAATCCGATGGCTTTGTACAAACAATACAAAAGGACTCGCGCAGATCCTACGTAGAAATAGGACTGTTATCAAAGCTGTGCAATCACTGCTCTTTAGACGGCATATTATCATCGTGGTAAGTCAGCACAATAATTGCTGTATTCTACGTAAATCAATGTTCTCGGAAAGCCCTAAGAGAACGTTGCCCGGGATTATCTGAAATAAGCAGAGCCCATCGTTGCTAAGTTTCTCACCTGAATCTAGTTTGTCGGACCAACAATTATCGAGACATTTCACATACAACACGATAACTAATAATGATTTTGGCCATTCACATGATTAAGGAAAAACTCAGATCCATCAAAGATATAAGTTACGATATAACTTTTTTCCTGATAAGGAAAGATGTCTTTGCTCCTCAACTTGCAAACCGCTGCATAAAAAGTGCAGATACTGATACAGCTCATCTAAAGATAGTACTTTTTTCTTGGAAATTGAAATTCAACGTGAAGATATAACGAAGAATGTACACTAGCTCGAAGTTCAACCCTAAAAAGTGCTGCAAGGAAGGTGTCATCTAGATTAAGGGTGCAATGGCGCAATTAGGATGGAGCGACAGAATAGGGAAGAGACAACAGCTGCCCAATGAGGAGAGAGATGCTCCGAGCTTTGTACACATATTTAACGATTAAATCAGGACCAAACATCGTGGGATGTATGTGCAGTTAACCATGGAATGCAGCAAGAATTTCCAACGAGAAAATAGCCTTCCATGATACCTAATGCTTTAGAGAGAGAAATTAAGTAAGAAATCGCACAATCATGACCCAAAACTAGAATATGATCAGGACCAAAGATGTAAAAATGCCTACAATTTGGTACTTGCTCAATGATAAAGAATAGAGTATCACAGGGATCTCCGGATAAAATTCCCTGACGTTTCCTGACATTTTCCTGGCTTTTTGTTAAAATACGATGATTTTCTAGAAACTACCGTCATAGATAACTGCTAAAAATGTGATGGATGGAACTGGAAACGAAAAACCTCAGAACGAAAAACAAATCAGAGAGTCTCATTAGTATCACCGAGAGTTCTTTGGGGACAGGGCAGCTTTGGAAAATTCCCCACAAGATGAAATAACAGATTTCCCTGGTTTTTCCCTGACTCTCCAATAATTAAAAAACCTCAGATTATTCCAGGTTCTCCCTGACTTTTGCCGAAGCTACCCAATTTTCCAGGTTTTCCAGGTTTTCCAGGTACTGTACGAGCCCAGTATCAGTCATGGATCAACTGGAGCAACATGTCAAATACATCTTGAAATGAAACTCTAAGCCAGTCAATATTTAATGCCGAAAAATCCACAATGACAAAATAAACACCTAATTGACACTTGGACGCACAAGTCAGTCTTTATCATATCTTTAGCACGAAGTTGCAATGGGTTCTATTGCCTTATCGGGTAGTGTCGATTCAATTTCTGCCTTGTCACTTTCTCTCACAATCCAATACAAAGGACAATTTGGGACGACATGATGATAACGGTAGCTAAGTTATCCTAAACAATCAAAACAATATCTGACAAAGCCCAATTGTCTTTACACTTGGAAGGGGACAAGAGCATAGTGACAGCATGGCTGTCACATGAAAGAACTACTATTGAGGAACAGTTGAATTGTTATGTCAAAGACGTCATAGTTCTCAAATTTCAAAGCTTGATATTATCGATTTAGGAGACAGTTCAATGATAACAAATTATTACATAATTTAATTTTCAGGCAGAGTTTTCGATTCTTCTGAGGTTTTCTAATGAAATACTTTACCCAAAAACTGCCATAGTTTACACCCTTGGATCAAACTAAGAATAACATCATAATCTTCATTCGGATTCCAATTTCGCCAAAGACAAGAACATAGATTAAGTGCTCTTTCTCAATATTGCAACATACGAAAATCGATCATAGGCTTTGAAATAAAGTCTACATGACCAGCACTACTTCAACCCCATGAGCAATATGCATGTGGGCAGGTTTGGTTAAATGAAAGGAAACATGCTGCTTGAAGGCTTTGGTGTTCTTGATTCAAATAAACAAGCAAGAGTAGATTACAAGATTTGATCATCTGCATAGTACTAATAGATTGGATGCCAAAACAAGTATGCATGGTACTGTATTACAACACTGAAGCATGGAATGCTCCGCAAATTTTCGTTACGCTCAAAAGTGAGTTCTGTATTACCTAATGCTCAATTTTTATTATTACTATTGTTGATGTATTTGTACACGGCACTATAATGGAGCCGTGGTTGCTGTTGTTTTAAATATAATGATATACTGAGTTATGATTAGAAAATTAGAGAGAGAATGTAGGAGGAGTAAGCTAGATACAATTCAAACTTATTCGTTCCTATCGTTGACTGCACTTCCAAAGAATTAACAAGTTCCACTATAAGGGTCTTGGTAATTGTCGGATCCTCAAACTTTAGACCTCAAATAGTTAACTCAGGATACAAAATACAGGAAACTCACAAATCCACCATTTAGCAAACATTGAGAATTATAGGCGTGGCTGCAAGGAAACTTTCCAGGACCACACCTATTTCCTACATGAATTTCTAGTGTAAAGTCTTCGAAGCTCTTGTTATTTTGCAACAAAATTTCGAAATTACAGACCCATTTAATTCATACACTACTAATTTTCATTATAAAAGCCTCAAGCTGAATTTTCAAGATCACTTCCATTGGTTAATACCGGTGTTTTTAGGCTCTGGATTATCTCCAGGAAATGATGGCATGAATTTTGTCCAAGATATTACATTTTATAGGCTTTCTACTAGGAAAGCCTGAAGTGTGAGTGTTTCATTAAATATTGCAAATGCTTGAAAAAACAGAGATAATCACCACTTGATTTCATCTTTTACGTGCAATTCCAAAAATACAATTTTTCGTTATCTAAGCTACCACAATAAACATTGATAAGCTTACTTGACTCGCGTTCCAAGAATGCCAATGGAATTCAATTCTAACCACATGTACATTCGCCTCAATGTAATTTATCGAGCAGCCTCGCTCTGATTACAGTTTCTGTACAATCATCGCAGATGCACCACCACCTCCATTGCATATGCTGGCTAAACCGTATCTGCCACTTGGCAGTTGATGTACCAAATGCCCGACCAGCCTTGCTCCAGACATCCTTAAAGCAATAAAACTGAAACTATTAGCCAACAAATGCAAAAGTTTGTAGCGTTCTAACCTCAAACAAAACTTCGGCAATAGACGGTCTAGTTACACACGAAGAAGGTACATGATAGACAAGAGTTCTGAATCGTGGTTCTCAATGTGGTACATTAAACAACAAAACAACTCTGTCCCACCAAAGGAACAACACTGCACACAAACATCATCCAGTAACCATGATCCAAACCACAGGTAGCAGGGTATCAAAGGCCGCACGCATTTACAAATATTGCTGTAAACATAGTGGTGTAACGTTGCAATGAATGACAAAGGTAAGACAAAAATTCCTACACAATCAATGGACACCTCGCACTGTGACTAGAGTCAACAATTTTTTGAAGGAAACAGATACTAATGATTGATAAATAACTTCTAGCAAGGAATAAATTGAAACAAACGCGATCATTTTAATTAAAGAACACAATGTCAAAAAATTTAGAGATATTTAGTATTTGTCCTTAAATAATTTAAGTTAGGAATTTAAATCCATTCACAATTCACTGATTTGTCGAAAGGTAAGGAAAGATTTCATCAGCAAAATAGATGTAATTCTAGCAACACAAACTACTGCAAATTGGATAGGTGAGTTGCATTTTGCTTATGAATTTGCCTAATCCTTCCTGATTTTCTTAAAGAAATTGGCAAAACACCTGTCATTTTCACTGCCATTCGATACATTTGTGTCCAGCCCAGTACAACAAAAAAGAGACAGTCACATTTGAAACAGTAAGAATCATAAAAATCGCTGATTTCTTCAAACCCTTTGTTACATTCCCTTATATTCACTGATTTCCATAAGAGAAATCAAAATGTATTTGAAAAATTGGACGTGGACTAGTGGTGTGACGTACTAGGTAGCAACATATTCGTGCATTCGGTCATCATTCAGTTCTCTATTCCACTTTTCCCCAACAATCAAGGCAATGACGCACAGGCAACTATTGACGTAAACAAAACTCAAAAATGAATAAAATGCAGGAATAATTTTTGACGCTTCTTTTTCCAAATTACGTTTTCATTTCAAGATAACTTCGTGCGCTGACGTAAGCAAAAAATAGAACAGCAATGGTTTCACTATTTGCATTTTTGTTTCAATTATCGATTTTTCTTTCATATAATGGTTTCTCATTCAGGCTACACATTTCCTACTTTATAAGAAAGTAGTTTATTGGCCAAGCAATAAACATTTAGTTTTTCATGATGCTAGTAAGAAAACTATCTTAAGACTGTCTTAGCAAAGTTGTTATTTTAGTTCTGAAGTTTTCCGTATAACTGCTTAAAACAGGAAAGCACGTTGTACGACACTAGTGCCACACACGCAGGCTAGCACTAAAGAAACAAAATACATGAAACCATAGAATAACTTAAATGATAGGGTTGCGTGAAAATGGAAACTTTAAATGCATATGAATTTCTCCAGTTTCTCAAGTCTTCAAATCTATTACTGAACTTCCTTAACTATTGAGCAGTCCAGCATTACGCTCTTATAAGCTACTCTAACAAAAAACTGTGTATGCACTCATAATTTCCAGGGAGAGAAAGCTTTCATAGCACGAAAACGCTTACAGGGTTCGAATCTTAATATTCTGAGGGGACTTAAATCAGCCAGGAGTTTTCACAAAAACTAAGGGATCAAAATAGGCTACCAAGTTTATTCTTGAGCAAAAGTTTGCCAGCGCTTTGAATGGAAACACTTATACCAAGATTCAAAACTGAAAATTAAATTTAGTCCTATTATGGGAGAAATATGTCGAGCAGATAGCTTAGGCTCTTCATCGTATTACTCTTTCCGTGCTATGGCAGAGATAAGCATACTAATTGTCGCTTAAAAAGGCTGAATTCTTTTTTGAAATTGTGGGAGATGATTTGCATTAAGACATATTCCACAGCAAATTAATAGCATTTTAGCCGAATACGCAGATGTCCGATCAGCTATCTCTGAGCAATATTCCACGCTTGTGCACAAGAGCAGAAATTATCACAGCTAAAAGCAAAAAAGATTGCAGAGTCTAAAAGATTATAAGCTGGAAAGTGGCTGAATATTTATGTAGCTTCCAGAATGCGGCAGAACATCTTGTGAAGATAAGAACTATGGAAAATTACTCTTAAACCATACATATCAGCAAAGCTTCTAGGAAAAAAAAGACCGACAAGAAATCTCACAAACAAATAAGTAATAAGATTCTCAGAGGCCGAAAACGTTAGGGGTAGGCGACTACGGCTGTAAATAATAGAGAAGAAAAACTTTCACTTACCCAATAGGGTGCCCTAACGACACAGCTCCACCATTAATATTGACTTTCTCAGGATCAAGCTCAAGAAGCTAAAATTGAAAGAAACTACTCATTTCCACAAAATAAAGAAAATTACTTGGAAGAAAAAGAGGGAATTTCGTAACAGTGATGTATTCACCAACTGCTAGTTAGCAAGAGAAAATCTGGTTGTATTTTGAATCAACTAAGGCCCCAGTTACACGGTGCCGGATAGCTATATATCGGATAGCTTTTTGTACCAGATAGGCCTTTCAGTTACACGGTACAATGCTATCCGATACACATTTCATTGGCTATCCGGTACAAAAAGTGCTTTGCTTTGAAAGTTATACAAAAATTATCCGATACACTCTAGTACCGTGTAACAGAGGCCTAACATGCAGAAAAACGTTAGGATACAACACATTGATATCTGCAAATCGACCAAGAAACAAACCTCTTTGAGGAGTTTACAAGAACCAGAGAAATACATAATAAAAATACATGGAATTCTATCAAAGCTACCTTGATATTTGCTAATGCAACTACACTGAACGCTTCGTTAATCTCTATCATTTCCATATCAGATGCATGCAGGTTTGCAAGTTTTAATACCTAAGAAGAGAAAATCAAAGAGTTGGGGATTTCCGCAATTAAATTTTACATCATAAATGTCGCAAAATCGATCAAATAACAAAAAAATCTGTGAATCATATGAAAAACAGAGAAAAGATATGCATGAAATTATAGTATTAGGAAGTACATAAATTATTTCGAAGTTGAAATGGGTGCAAAAATATAAACTAACGAAGCAAAATGTGAATGAATTTGTCCTGTATACAAGAAGGTCTCACATTTGGAGTGATAGGCCAATATAATAGAAGAACACAAGATGCTTTATAAGCAGCTAGATATAAACAAAATAGAACGAAAAAGGTCGAAGCCACGTCATTAGTGCTAAAAAGTAGTAGGCAGATGGTAATTATACTGTACATGCGAAACTTCTGATCCGTATCAGAACAAGCTATGGATCAGATTTCCATTAACGCTGCTCAGAGCGATCGGTAACACGTTGTGATCCTCTTATCAGTAACACTTTCTGTGCCCACTATGAAAGCACAACAGTTTTGCAACGTATCGGTTCTTCTTGTACGAGAGAACTGAAAATGCTTTCTATCCGTAGCATATTTTGACACGGACCAAAAGTTGGACTAGTACAATATGAATGAGATCTAATAAAACAAATCGCAAACTTGGCAAACAAAGTGAGCACACATCAAACAGAGATTTTATTACCATTTGAAGCACGAAGTCAGAATAATAATAAACAAATGAGAGAGTTTGCTACAATGAATGCTCAATGTATGCTACTAACTAAGAAATCTGCAATATATCAAAACATTGCGCTTTCAAAAGTCATCTTTAATAGCTCTTAATATTCTGCACTCTGAGGTGGCTTTGTGGATAATATCAATTATGATCAAAACAGTAACTTCTTCAAAGATCTGATGTGTGATGCTCTGTGTAGTGGTTACTAGAAAAGCCTCATGAAAAGTCTAGAGACCTAGAATTCCAATCAGCACAAATCTATGTTGAATAGCAAATAAATTTGGGGAAAATAAAAATAGATAAAATGTCGTAAACAATATGAATACCTTGATCATGGCATCGACTGGTGCAATAGGAAAATCGATAGGATCCATTGCAGCGTCACCGATTGCTAAAGAACCGGAAAGGATGTAATTAAGAGTCATTGGGGGAGTTTCATTGAAGGAAGACAGAGATTGTTGATAATCTTTCTAGAAAGCTAACTCCTAGTTGGAAATATTATTGGGCATCAAGCAATCAATCAGCTATTACATCAAGAAGTTTTCCAGTCAATCAACCACTCAATCAACCAGTCAATCAGCCCTACATACATTCAACAAGTTAATCAATGTGATTCAGTCAATCAATTATCCATTCAATCAATGTCATCCAATCTATCAGCCTTCCAGTCAATCTACCTGTTGATTAATGCCATTCAATGAGTCAGACAGTCAATCAATGTAATCAATCAATCAATCAATCAATCAATCAATCAATCAATCAATCATTTACATTCAACGAATCAATCGATAGATCAATCATCAATCAAACAATCCAAGAATTAATCAATCAATCAATCAATCAATCAATGAATCAATCAATCATTTCTTACCAACAATCTTAGCTAATGGCTTCAAGTTCATCGTTTGGGCTTTCTCGGCAGACATCAAAACAAGGGCAGCTGCGCCATCATTCAAAGTGCTAGCATTAGCAGCTGTTACACTTCCATCTTTTTTAAAAACTGGACGCAAACTTGGAAATTTATCAAAATTAACTTTCTTGAATTCCTCATCTTCGGTTATGACTAAATCTGGTTTTCCTACATAGGAAAATACTTGATGATTGATGAAAAATTGCCATGCGAATTGGGAGACAGATAGTGAATATGAAATATCTAAACTAGTATAAAAAAAGATAAGCGATTAACAAGAAGAAAATCAGAATGAGTGATACTCTAGAAAAGCTAAATTCAATCCACGCTTGCCTATAAATGTCAAAGGGACATTTCAAAAGTCAATAACACCCCCTTTAGTTATTTGCTTTCAGAAATAAAACACAATAAATATTCAAGGTCTTTCTATTCTTAAAGGCAAAGAACAGGAAAGCGAGACAAATGTGCAAGAATTTTTAGGGACACTATGAGTCTGTCAAACTCTATCTGAAAATACTCCTATCCTAGACCTGCTACTCGTTCAGCCAGGTTCAGAAAAACGGGAGACTACTAATGAGTACAGCAATGCATTATGGTAGCCATCTTAACAATCCGTAAATTCGTTTCTTATTGTTTACATTCTCTACCACGCAATCTCATGAAATAAAAGGCTTTATATCATTAGATTATTCCTTCCATTGCTGAAGACAGCTGATCAATTTGAAAAAAACGCCGAAATGCCATGTAGAAGGAGAGATCTGTCACTTTACATTACAGCAGTAATACAGTAAAATTAAACTTGCCTTTCTTCTGAGGAACATTGACCGGTGTAACTTCATTTTTAAACACACCATTCTGCGAAGGTTGAAATATTACCCGGCATTAGCAGAAACTATTGGCAATTCAATGTCAAAGAACATTAGATTCTAACTACAACTGTGGAATAGTTCCATAGTCTACTTCATTAAATTGAAAGAAATCCATGGTCCATTTATCTTATCAGTTTTGTTCTGTGTTTTTCATTTTGGCTGTCTCTGCTATTGTTGTTAGGTATTCATAAGTTACAAAAAAGGCCACTGAGAAGGGCACAGATTTTGCTTCCAACAAGATGTATCTTTACGTTGCGAAAACGCATTGTATCTTGATAGGTAGTAGATGTAAACAGAGCACTTGAACAGTCTAACACTCCCCGGCCGTCCATATATATTGGAGACGATGAAGTCTCTCCCACTACCAGTATAAAGTACTTAGGGTGCAAGTCGATCAGTTTCATAACTGGGAGGAATACCCATTGGCAATAACCATCTCCTGTGGCATTAGAATGCTTCGTCTTGCTAAACGTTACCTCCCTTTGGAAAGTGTACTAATAATGTATAGAAGCCTGATTGAGCCATAATTAAGATACTGTTGTCCAGTTTGGGGGAACGCAGGTAGTACAAACATATAAAAGTTACAAAAATTACAAAATCGAGCAGTGATAATTGTTACTAACAGTCCTAATCACGCTCACTCAGAGCCACTAACAAAAGAGCTCTGTCGGCTTACTATTAGACAGCTGATTGATACGGAGACCGTTAAGATCACTCATAAGGCTCTCCATAATGAAGCACCAGAATACATATAGGAATCAGATCATAGGCTGTCCGACACTCAAAGCAGAGTGCTACGAAACTCCAAAACCGATTTTCATGTTCCCCTGCTAAGGCCTTCTTTAGGACAGACAAGTTTTGCTTGCAGGGGAGTAGATATCCGGAATACCCTTTCTAACGAGACGAAATTAATTGACTCTTTCTCGGCCTCTAAAGCAAAATTGAAAACTTGAAGTAGTATTGCTGTTGCGACCTGATTTGCTTTTCAGCACAAAATACTTTCCTTTAATTCTTTTATATATTGAACTTTATACTGTATTTTCTCTTATTAGTGTAATTAGTAGTTAATGTAATTAGTTATGTACGTAATTAGGTACTATTGTAATTAAGATTCAACAGGGCAGCTTTGTAAATCAATCCTTTATGTAAATTCTACCCTGTATAAAGAATTTATAAATGAAATGAAATGAAATCACTCTGCAATGTCGCAGTGTAATTGCAGTCAATTGATATTGTGATAGCAAAATAGCATAAATAAAAACAATCAAATAAAACAACTAAAATTTTCTAAAGTACGTTTTTTCAGGTTTCTCTCGGAACACCAACTATAGTCCGCACCCTAGCAGAGTCTGCAATGACCTTGCGAGGGCTGTTTTCAGCCTACGCAGTTCCTACTACACAACAAAATTTACTTTGTATCCTCCCACTAATCAGGGAGTTGTTGATTACCGCAAAAAATTGACTGCATATTTCTCCCATATTATGACACTACACAATTACAAACTCTAAATTCTATGTGCACAGTGACATCAATGTCAATTTGCTTAGCAAAATCTCGTTGCGCGTGTCGACTTTCATGAGAGACGTTAAATTATGGATCAAAAAAGCAAAGTCAAACTGATTCGACATTTTTTGACATGTGTCCCTAGGTAAGCTGACCTGAGCACTTTGCTCACGATCTCTTTGCCAAATAGCAAGGAACAGTTATCAAACAGAACGAGGGTATACAAAATTGTGGTTAGGTAACTTTTCAAGTAAGAGGAACCCAACTGGCTTTCGCAGAGAATGAGAAATGTCCACTTCAACTATACGACACAACTTATAGCTCGAATGAAGATGACAGTAATGTTATGAACACAAGTCTCTAGTTTCAAGGAAAATAACAGTAATTATATGAACATAGGTTTCCAGTTTAAATGAAGATCACAGTGATGTTTTGAACATAAGATCCTAATTTTAGTGAAGATGGCAGCATATTTCAAACATCAATTTCTAGTTTCCGTGAAGATGATTGTAATGCTATGATTCCAAGTCTCCAGTTATATTGGCGAAACATCTCGTCATTTATCCACACGAGTGTCTGAGCATTTGTTCACCGATAAGAATTCACATATTTTTAAGCATTTAAAGAATTCAACTCCCTGTAAAAATCTTTGTAGTGAAAGATGCTTCAAGGTACTAGATTCAGCAAGCACTTATCACAAATTAAAAATTAAGGAAGCACTGGAGATCATGTGGGAAAGGCCTAACTTAAATAAACAACTACAACATTATAATATTTCATTGAGTCTTTAGCGTTCGTTGCTTAACCGCTTCATTCTTTTTTCGTTTCTTTCATTCCTCCTTTCGATTCATATATTCGATTGATAGTGTAAAGTTCTTACTTATTGTAATGTTGTCTTAGTCATTTCAATTGATGATGGTTTGAGTACCAAGCTGAAATATGTCTTGGAAAATTAAAAGCATAGTTGATTTTCTTCGTCTATTGTCTGATTTTATAATAGTGAGAAGTTTTGGCAAAGTCTCTAGTTCTAATGAAGGTGAAAGTATGCTTTCAACATAAGTTTCTACTTTCATTGAAGATAGGAATGATGTGATGGATGTAACATCGATTATGTAAAAACAAAATGACTCTTACAATTTCTCACTGAAAGAGCATTGTACAGGTAATCAAATTCACCTTCTGCTATTCAGCTATTACTACTTCTACGATTTTTATTTTCTTTAAAATGCCGTACACTCCTTACATTCAGCTGCCTACACCTGCATCTACACACAACCCTATCAACTACTCAAACGGAAAGAATAATCGCTCCATGAAGATTTCTGAGGGTAATGCACGCAAAATTAGCTCAATCTAGATCAAAATTGTGGACAAATATGCAAATCAAAGCGTCATTTTGCAGTATGCACGTGCTTTAATAGAAATTGAAGACAAACAACTTCTACATAGGCCATCTAGTATATGCAGCTGAAATGATAGAGAGTGAGTAGCCTTTAAGCAAATTTCTAACAGACAAATCAATTTACTCCAACAAACAAGTGAAACACAAGTGTACTTGCCTTTTACTGTTGAAATAATTTCAAATGAAATCAAATTGAACAAGAAAAGAAGTGCTTTGTTTGTTTAAGTTAGTGTTTCCTTATTGCATCTAACTCTCAATGATAAGGCAGGCGCTAGTCATAGCGGAAAGTTAGTATTTTTCCCAAAGTAAGAAATCTAGGCAAACCAGCAGTTTTATTTCTTTTTTATGTATAATCGTAGTTGTCGCATAGTTATTAGAGCGTATGCCTCGCAACCATGAGATTGTGGGTTCCAACCCAGGATGGGCTATAGCAAAGACTCTTAAATGGTACCTTCTCGTCTGGGCCTTGACATGTAAGACTGGAGTGGGAAATTTAAACACTCGTAGCTAACAGTGGACTAGCCCAGAAACTGTATCAGCAGACATGTGACCTAGGGGTATAAAACGTTTCAAAATATTTTGTTCCTAAATTTTTGGTACTAAAAAAATAACATGAAATCGTTTTGCAATTAATGTACATTTTAATTGCGTCAAAAGTTTTCATTTTAAATTCGATAGACAAGAATTAACAATAGAAGCAAAGAGAAGGAACTGCTATGGTTAATGCCAGCTAAAATTAACAACCAGAGCCAGTTAGTCGAACCTGCTATTTACCTTCCATGCTTCAGCACTTCTCGTGTACGAACGTATGGCATATGCATCTTGTTCTTCTCTCGAAATATTCTGTACAGTTGCAATGTTTTCTCCGCAGACACCCTTAAAGAAAAGCATAGGATAGATTAAGCTTGAAATGACGCAGGCAAGTATAACTCTACGGTAATAAGGATGTATGGAAAATCGTGCATTAACATACAAACAGCTCTTCTTGAAAACCGTAGCTTTAATATGGTATTCAGAATAAGGATAGCAATAAAGGAAGCCCATGTGTTACAATAGAAATTCAATATATCCCTGCAGTGAAAGTCCACTCTTTGTTGATATGTCACATCCAGTCTGTGACATACACTCAGCAAGAAATGAATATCAGAGGAAGCTAATTATACGACTTTTGAAGAGAGTACACAAGATTCAAATGATTGAGAGAGCTGACTATGGAAACAGGACTTCGAAATGCGCGAGTGAAAGCGACAGCAGTTCAAAATTTAATACCGCACAGAATCAAAGGATTTGTGGGGTGTTGTGTTCACAGGTAGAAACGTTACGAATGGCTTTATTTTAATGACATCGATGATATTAAGAGACATGGGGTAACTCATGGTCCAAAGTACTTCCATTCCCCCTTCTATCTAAACAATATTGGATTTTAAAGACAGAACATCACTTCACTATCTAACTAGCAGCACATCAACGGCAGCATATGTGCATTACAGTGACACAACATTGTATGAGGAGAAGAGAGGGTTAAAAAGAAAGAAAGCATCTGCAAAGCATTCCAGATACTTTCAGCAGGATTATAGATTTGTAAAATTTGTAAAAAAATTAACCTCTAGACTAGTAGTGATCTGTTAAAACTACAAAATATATCAATATAAAAAGGGCGTTTCTATGTTCCCTGCCAATTTTGCATGGAGTAGATAGCTCAAAACACGCACAACTGCAGGATTTTCTATTGCTCTGTATAGTACTAACCATGTGGAATTTGTTATAAACATCTGTGAGGCCATCAAAGAGTATTCCATCCTGTTGAATAAAAAAACTACGTCCTACAACAAGTTCATATTGCATGTTGTGAAAAATCACATATTGTAAAAGCGCCTGCCTATAGGCTGCACCTTTCCTGACATTGGTTTCCATAATAAGAGGTGTAGCCCATGTGCGAAGTTCATCAGTTTTCATGATAAATGCAAGCTGCTGTTCATAAAATGGTGCTTGCTATTTTCAAATACTGCAGAATTTGATGAAATTTATGAAGGTTGAAAATGCTTTAGTCCAAATTTAGATGCCTATATTCAGAGGCAGTTATAAATTGAATGCTAATATAGCTTACATACAATCAATAAAAAAATTAATCCTATATCATGAATAAAGTCAACAATCAAGACATAAATCCAATGTAGTTCTGAAGCAATTAGGACAAAAGACAGGATTTTAATTGTTAAAATTTAAAGCATGAAAACATGGAACAAATATGAAGAAGAAGAACATTAAGATTATCAGAAAAATTTAGCCAAATAGTTAGGAAGGGATCTTATAGTAGGGCCAATACACAGACCCAAATTTGGCTGATCTATCTGATTGTGGTGTAACAGTTGAAGCTTTTAATCGATCAACAGAACTGCAAACAAGAATGGGTTGCTAGAGCATATGGATAGTGAAAATGATTGCAAACAGTTTTTAATAAAACTAAAAGGAAGATCTCATGGCCAATCTGGTTACATGAATGTCCCCTGGTAATGTACATGAGTACCAGTTTGATGATAGAATTCCATATTTTCAACAAACCTCTACTTTAAAACCACCATAAGCTGGTATATCTCTGCTGACATAATTTGGTACGTTTGACATGCTCTCCATTCCACCAGCTACCATTATATCCTAATGGAGAAGAATCAGGTAGTAAAGCTAACTTCGTACTTAAAAACCATCACAAATAAAATACGATACGATACGATACGATACGATACGATACGATACGATACGATACGATACGATACGATACGATACGATACGATATTGATATATGATATGATATGATATGATATGATATGATATGATATATGATATGATATGATATGATATGATATGATTGATATGATATGATATTGTATGATATGATGTGATATGATGTGACAGTCTTCGTCGTTTAATGCGTGCGATCGCATAGGTATGCATCAGCACACGCACAGAGTCAATTATGCGAGCGATTCATCACACACTTGAGTAAGATATTGGATCGTTGTTTTTTAACTTTCTGGAATTGTTGTATTCAACTAAATATTTGAAGTTTTGTTTTCAGAAACTGAGCAATATTGGACACTATCTCAAAATCGAGGCCATGTTTGCTATTAAAAGTTTCTCAGAAAAGGGTGTTCTCTCATTGTTAAGTTTCTAAGGGTAGGAGTAAGGTATATTTATTAAAGGACTCTGCCCTAGTATCTTAGTTGCTCTAAACGATGTAGACAGTTTGCTACTTTCTGAGAAGTGGAATCTTTAGTTCTGTCTAGAAGGTTTCCAATAACAGCATGTATCCCTATTTTAAGATATATTTCAATTTTTTTAATGCTGAAAAGTAAGGATCAACTGCCTCCTTGTTGAATTTCAAATTTGAGCATTCTCCTCTAATGTCGTTCTGACCAGATATTTTGTTGTCAAGCAACTCTCATCTCTTACTATCTGAAAATTTACGAGCAAACGCCAATCAGAACTCGAATGAACTTCCTGCAAACACAACCAATTAACCCTCCCTATTTCTCGCCTGTTTCACATTATTCAAAGCCAATTGAAATCTCCTTCAATTTGGTGTGTGAGAAAGATAATAATCAGATTTCCTAGTTGTGTAATTGAAAGCAGAGTTTCATGGTCTCACATATAAGCATTTTACAACTCATTCCAATCGCAGTTTTAGTAAGCAGTCGTTTCAAAATACAATAAGATTACTTTGATTGTTCATAAATGCACCATAACATTAAAAGCGACAGAAAGTCTAAAATTGAGGAAAAATAGCTTTGTTGCTTTTTTCCTCCCATTTATATAGCATTCTATTGCATTTTTATTCCACGTGAACCAATTTGTATGAGAAATAAGAAGCTTACTGACACTATGTTCCAAAAGAAAAGCAAAACTGTGTTATTATTGCAGTTGCCATCGTGGTTCTGTGCATTCCTTATTAGCAACCTGGACAAAGCCACATAGGCAAGAGTGTGAAACACATGCATGAAAGAAATTTTGCGTGTGGTTAACCACATATATGGTATGTTCCTTACGACGAAGACTGATGTGATATGATATGAAATGATATGATGAATAAGAGTACATACAGAAGAGGTGATGAGTACATAAAAAGTGTGTGTGTGTGTGTGTGTGTGCGTGCGTGCGTGCGTGCGTGCGTGCGTGTGTGTGTGTGTGCGTGCGTGCGTGCGTGTGTGTGTGTGTGTGTGTGTGTGTGTGTGTGTGTGTGTGTGTGTGTGTGTGTGTGTGTGTGTGTGTGTGTGTGTGTGTGTGTGTACTAGGGGGGAGGGGACTCGAATTTTAGCAAGTTTGGTGCGTACATACTAAATGAATGACTCCAAAGCAATTACTCAAATAGGCTGGAGCAGTCCCACTAATGCATTTGTGTGTGAAGTTCAGTCCATGCTCAAGGCATCTATCTTTCAATAGTATCCATATAGAAGAAAAGGTTCAGTCTAGGTCCACAAGTATACCACTATATGTACCACTATATGTAAGAGAGTGCATACATTGTACATCTTCAAATTAGCCCCTGGGGGCTTAATTACCTTTATACACTTTAATGGGGGCCTATTCGAGGAAAGGGGCCTATAGGAGGGGGAGACTTTTAAAAATATTTGACATATGCCACAGAAAAAGCTCATTGCTAAAACTCCTTTTCTCCATAATAGAAAAAGAACAGTCTAACTTTAAGCATCAGTCTACATCAAGGTCTTCATCATCCTCTGTGGCGGGGGCTTGTTCAAGGGGGGCTTACTAACAATGTGGTGTCCTAGCATGGGGCTTATTTGAGGGGGAGACTTTTTACGGGGATGGGCCTGTTCAAGGATTTATGATATTCTACTAGCTCTGAAAAAGCAGAGAATGTATCAGGATGCAATGTCATTTACTGTTTGTATAACTCCTTTTTTAACTTCTTTTAATGTATTGCAAACATCTTTCATAATCACTAGATTTTAAAGCCAGGCTTCCACCATGGGTTCAGAATGCCCAAGGGGGACATAGCTCGTTGTATTGGCATGATTAGCCCTAGTGGAAACATACAAGTCAAGCACAGTAAACCATGCTACTAATCACGATGGGGTATCAATGCTGAGACATAAAACAGTTTTGATATTTCAGGCATTGCTAATCCTGGAAATGACACAAATAGTGATATAGTGTATTGTTCTATCTACCCAGATGAACATTCTGAGAGGAATACAATGACTAAAATGGTACTCAAACTGGTCTTTTATGAGAAACTGGGTTAAACAAATCAAATTCATTCATATCTATAGGTAAATTAATATTTAGATACTGATAGATACATGAAGGTATGCACTGCAATATAAAAGCAGTCATAAACCTGCATAGAAAATGGAAAATACCTGACATCCTGTTGCAATTGCTTGTGATGCCATCATGACAGCTTTCATTCCTGAAGCACAAACCTTGTTTATTGTAGTGCATGGTGTTGTTTTTGGAATTCCAGCTCCAAGAGCAGCTTGCCTTGCTGGTGCTTGACCAGACATTGCTGACAAAACATTTCCCATATAAACTTCACCAACATCACCTGGTTGAATACCTTATAGAGAAAAAGATTGTATGCAAAGAATCCTATAAAAGCGATATAAGAAATTTAATATGAGAATGGTCATCAATACTATGAGCAATATCATCATCATCATCATCATCATCATCATCATCATCATCATTCATCATCATCATCATCATCATCATCATCACCACCATCATCATCATCATCATCATCATCATCATAATCACCACCACCACCATCACCACCATCATCATCATCATCATCATCATCATCACCACCACCACCACCACCACCACCACCACCATCATCAACATCATCATCATCATCATCATCATCATCATCACCACCACCACCATCATTATCATTGTCATCATCATCGTCATTCTCATCATCATAATCACCATCATCATCATCCTAATCATCATTGTCATCACCTGACTGAACATTATCTGAGAAATTGCTATGAAGGTATAACAAAATAGATAAAGTAACTTCATAGCTCTGAAATCTATTAAACTGATTCACTTAAACTTAAATCATTGATTCAAACATACTTGTCTTTCTGCTTTTATACAAGGAATCACCCATAAACTTTAAAAAGTATACCTGCTCGTTCAATGGCAGCTTGTATTGCAATTGACCCTAATCTTGGACATGGAATGGATGCCAAAGAACTTCTGAATGACCCAATAGGAGTTCTCGCACTGCTTACTATCACAACATCCTAAAGAAACACAAATAGTCATAAGTTAATTTCAGCTAGATTGAATTAGAGTGTAGAGACTGGACTACATGAAGTGTAGCAATAGTGTAGTGATGTGTGCCCCTCTGCTCTATGCCAAAGTGCACACATTTAAAATCCCACTCCAATACACTTTCAATACAACATATGTGCCTTTTGCAACTATTGACTAGCTGTTTTTGCAATTGCAACTACTTTTTTTTATACGAAAAATACTTTTGTCCTGAGGCTTAATTTTCTTAACTTTTCACAAATTTGAGGCTGAGATTTTCTTAAAATTTTCTTAACTTTTGCAGGAATAAACTAGCTGAAACAGGCTACTCTGTACTTGTTGGGCCACCATATGCATGACACCAGTGATGTGGTCCCAATACGATATCGTTTCAGGCCTCTCCATAAATATTTTAGCAGGTGTGTGACCGATCGCGCAGCTCGTGGCAAAATTTAGCATCAAGACACATGATTTTCTTAGCATTTTCTTGAACTTGAGCCTTGTGATTTTCTTAGGATTTTCTTAAGATTTTGGCCATTTGAGCCTCATTTTCTTATAAACTTTTTTCCTATAAAAAACATGTATAGTAGTATGTTAACCTTGGTTGACAGTTCATGGGTAAGGAAAAGCTAGCCATTAGGATGGAGTGCTTGAGGATGATAAACTTCTGCTACATACCTTTTAACTCACTAGACTTCTTTACTTACTTATCTATGTACTTACCTGCTTGCATACTTACAAATTATGTCACTTGTAAGTAGCTTAAAAGGTCCTATACCATGTCAGTTAGTTCTTGAGCTTCAAAAATTGTAAATGCTAAGCTTATTCATGTCATAATAAATACCAGACAATCAACAAAATGTTATTTTCTATATCAATCTTTAAAACATACTCCCACACTTCTTTGTGACGAAAATCTTCGTAGTAAACAAATTCTTGGGAAAGTCTGAAGCATTTGATAAGGAAAGACAAATCAAACTGTCTAGCTTTCAATGGCTAAAAGAGGTTCCATCTTGTCTCTAGATTTCTTAATTTTTACAAGAGTCAAACAATAACATGCAGCCAAAAAGAAAGACAAGAAGAAGATTATATATAGGAAGAGGCTCAATCGAAAAGAAGTCAGCATCTGAAATGAAAGACAAGATCTGAATAAAGAAAAGTATTTCCAGGATATTGTATTTTAGTTGCAATCAAAGTCTTTCATTTGTTGTAACCTTTTGCAAGTCAATGGCAAAACCATGCTGAAGATTATATATAGGAACTTGGAAGCTACATTGATTTGAATTGATATAGAGACGTCTAAAAAGATATGCGAGCACAATAGTTAAAAATGCATCAATGGTGCATCAGACAAAACAGCAGTTGATAGCCCCTACTTTCTGCTGTTAGCATAGCATTCTTATGGAAAAAGTATTATGTGCATCCTAGTTTTGCTGGGGGTTTTCATATCCTAAAATACTATTACATTATAACCTGCTGAAGACATATCAAATCCTCCTACTAAATGCAATTTATTGATTAGCACAACATCAGCAGCAGGTTATCTTTTGAATAAAAAATCCCCAGTAAAAATCTCAACAAACTCCTAAATTGCCTGTTCCAGAATATGGAAGGCCAGAAGAACGAATTTTAAACTAAACAAGAATGCAAGGGAATTGTAGGGGACAGGAACCTATGTAGAGCTTTTAGACTGATTATGCAAGAAGCATTTATAACTGGAACATAGGAATTCAAGAGGCAGGCAGGGCATCAACAACTGATATCTCATAGGTACCTGAATTCGCAACTGTTCTTCTATATATGCTAAAGCGCATTCTACGTACTTAGGCCAGAACCAATATCTTTGGAGTGCATTAAATTGTTTCAGCATTCGGAGTAGGAAAGCGTGTGAACAACAGAGCCAACGATATATTTCTCTGCAAACTGCTGAAAGTAACTTAATTTGGAAAATTGGCTGTTATGTCCTGTATGTTAGCGTCAGGGGCATCAAAGTGCAGGTCATATACTTGCATTTAGAGAAGTAATGGGCTGACCAAAATCTAGAGCATCTAGTGCGAATCTGAGACTATTGGAGATATTAAAGGATTCTGGGAAACCCCCGATTGACAAAAGACGATTAAAGTATATGCACTTAAGAAAAGAGAAGGATACATGTGGCACTCTCTGTAGACTTTTCCACGACGCGGCCGCCATGTTGACAAATGACGCGAAGGCAACATGTTGTTGCTGCACTTATCAGTGACTTAAATTTTTCGCGCCCCTTCCACTGTCCCATGCTTTTGTATGTGTCCGTACCGTCTGTTTCATTACAAGGGACAACAATGGACTATTAATTGTCATAAACCTCACACTGTGTAAGCATAAATTATTTGGTAGACGGGTTTTTTTGACGTAAGTGCAACAGATCACTTTAAGACATTCACTGCTTGCCCATTCTCAACAACTCTAGATAAACGCTTGGGACACCCTGGGACACAAGTCAAAGCTGATCACGAATAAAAGATACCAATAAAATCCAGTGATTTGCTACATAATATCGTTCAAGAGCAACTATTTTCTTGTTCATACACCAACGATATTCTGAAGGAAGTGTTGAAAATAATGTCTCCGACTGTGGAGTGTGAACAGATAGCTCGAAAATGGGCCTCTTTTTGTCTAAATGGACCTTTTCTTGTCTGAATGGACTGAAAATCCTATATTTCCACTTAGCAGAAATTACCGAACCACTGCTATAAGTCAATTAGAGCTCCACCATACATTTCATTGTTATAAAGAAGCTTTTTTCGCCTTGTACCTAAACTTTCTTAGTTTTTCATGATTCCAAATAACACCCTACAAATAGATTACGAAAAGAAATATATATAAATCAAGTACAAGCGATGATTGTTTTGCGCGAATACTGGAAACTTTGAGGTGTATGACATATCAACTTTGTCAGGTCTCAAAAAGACAGTATTGAACTTTTTAAACTTTTTGAGCAATCAGGCACTACTTTCTTAGAGACTACTCTCGTACAATGCAAAACGTGTATTCCAGACACGTATATAGCAGTACCATAACCAATACATTATCCCTGAGCCCTCTCAACCCACCCCTGCCACCCACCTCCCTCCATCTACCTACACCACCACATTAATATACAAAGACGTGGGTAAATGGAAGAAAACAAGAAATGCATATCTTTGATATTTAAATAGCCTGACAGGAAAATAATCTCTTTCCACGGATATTACTATATCTTTCTCTATAGTTTTACAGAGATGGTAAACTAGTTAGTTTAATTTACATATACACAAGTGTACTCTAGCGAGAAATGGTCTATATCGCAAGTAACAGATGATTTTAACAACAATGAATCAACCATGGAGCAAAAGTAATCTAAAATCTACAGTCAGCTCCACAACTTCATCGTCATTACAGGCAATATGCTCAGAAGTATCCTCGCTTATAGCTATACATCCAAGTGCAACAGATGAAATCAGATTGCAAAAGGCATTATATTTGGCTGCGGACGGCTGTTTTTACCGATCAATTGACAATTACTGAATCGCATTGCTAGGCCTGTATTTCAGGGGTGGCAAAATTGTCTTGGGTAATCGTGTGGTACAAAATCTAAGAGCATATTTCAGACTTTTAAGTTATCACAATTGTCAACATCAAATGAATCATTGTGTGCGCAAGGAAAGAATGAAGTGTCTCGTAAAGGCTAAAACAGAGATCCACCAACCTTCAGGAGATATTTCTTTAGCTATAAGATAAAGTACTAACAAAAAACTGCAGAAAAATTTCCAGGGATGGCAAAACACCGGCAGCCTGTTGTCCAGGGGTGGCATTTGCCACCCCATACCACCCCATAGCTATGGGCCTGCAACTACGTTGTTAGTGGTTCATTTCACAAACAGTGCCTGGTCATTCTCGTTCAAGATAATACACCATCTATCTATATCTGAATCCAATAAGTTATTTCGAAAAGTTTATTAAAACACTTAGCTATGTTATCAGGAAGCTAAGAAAGTCATTGATACCAGGATGCACGTCTTAAATCTACTGTACCGTAAAAGACATGACTTCAAATGTACCATTTAATATCTTTCTTGCATAACTCTATACCTTATAACTTGCATTTATAGTGTGATCTTTGCCTCACTTTATGGTCACGGAAAACGACAGTGTGAGCTTAGAAATATAAAAGTGTGGTAAACTTTCAATAAGGTTGAAACTGTGACGATTCGTATATCCTATTTGCCCCTCATTCCTAGAACCTATTGCGGTATTTCCTAGTATGCCAGTAAGAGGGTTTAACACCATTTAGCGCAACGTCAAACAACAGAAGGTAATACCTGCACGTGATCAACAAGAAAATTCGTGCAGGGCGAGGCCAAAGTTTTTCATAGCAGAGTGTCGTCTTGGAAATTTTTCTTCACATAGGTTCTTCTTCATATTGATGAATAGTCCATGTTCAAGGCTATATTCACCAGTTCCGTACGTTGGGCAAACCAGTCCTGTTCATAATGATCATAAGAAAGCCTTTAGCTATTTCATTTGCAAGAATCAAAATTCCTCCACTCCTTGGTTTCTAATAAAAGCGAGGATGTTTATAAATCTTTGGAATTTTTCCAACCCCCCGCTGGAGCTTACTAAACCCCTAGTTTATCAATTTTGATAACCAGGCCATGAGAGACAATGAAGATGGTGTAAACAGAGTCAATTTCATGCGTCCTATTTGGTGACGATATTAAATGCTGGTACGATTTCTGAGGCTAATATATGAATCGAGCAGATAACATTTCTGCTTTATTCTCATTTTACAGCTAATCAGTTATTATTTTCAGATAATTCTAGCCCCCTCCCCATTTATTCAAGCCATCCGTTTATTAATTTTCAAAATTTTGCTCATCCACCCATGTTTACTAGAGACCAAAGAGTAGAGCCTAGGACAAATTTTGTTACACATGCCACTGATAGACCACTACCTGAAATGAACAGAAATCACTCGTACAGCACGTTCTGGGCTGGGGTAAAACGTATTGTGGACCTGGAGATAAAATCTATACAGAGCACAAAGTCAGTTCTAACGAGAACAATGGATTAACAAATGTATACCAAATGCTAGCTGCTACACCTTAATCTAACCTAGACCCTTCCCCAACTTAAAAGCGAAGTATCGTTATCCTGCATTCTATTTGCTATCTCTATGCTAATGGAAATACTTTCTGCAAACGATGCATATTTAGAGTGGGCTATGTCGGGACAACTGCGTGGCAAAAAGCCATACACTTCAAGTTCGGCGGCCATTAAAAACAAAGCAGTATGTAATCTCATTCCAATCGCATCAACTTTGTGTTTATATCGTTCTGTTACAAACTTCTCGACAACAGCGAACTCATTTAAACTCTATGGAATAACTCTTCTACTACCTGCAGTGGTTACAGGCATATCTTTCTTCGAAACTTATCAGGTGCCAAACAGTTTCTTCAATTTCATTCTACCTTCATGAAAAGTATTGAAACCTCTTTTACGCCTTCCGATTTGTGATTGTTCCATAAGTTCGAAAAAACAAATGGCTTGATGAGTTCTAAGGAGACCATCATTTGATGGGTACCTTGCTGTCAAAGGTCACCTTGTACAAAGGGAAAAATGGAAACGACAACTGCACATTGGCAAAATTCAGATCTATACCATTGTGTTATGCGTCCCTGTAAATTCAAACAAGGTGTCTTCTAGTTCTTTTATTCGGTTGCGCAAAGCCTGCTGGTCGGCCTCGGCTTTTATCCGCCATCTTTCTTCCGCCTCTTTCAGCTGTTCTTGGTACCATTTTTCGAGACTCATATGATCACCGTCACCAGGGAAACGACTCTGCAAGCATGGTGACGATTCATCAGACCGGCCTTGTGGTGCTGCCCGTCCTTCTCGATGAACTGAAAAAAATAAAGATGCAACTAAGTCAATACTCTGTCTCAAAGGTATAACATAACTCTACTATAGAGCGATATAGAGCGATATTCCAGACCATGTGTGTCAAACTTAAGCCAGCAAGCCACGTTCTGCAATGCATACAATTCAATATGGTCAATGAATGAATTACAAAACTATCGCAGAGCGAATTCCTACGACCACCATGTCGAAATGGAAGTTTTACTGTGTAAATGCCCGACAGTACAGAAGCCTAGCAAAGTTCAATCATTGGGGCTTTTTAGGGCATTGCGTTCCATCATTAGCTTATCCGGTTCGGCCCACAGCGGCATCTGTCATTTGAGAAGTGGCCCCTTGCACACTATAGTTTGACGCCCCAGTTATAAGTCAATAATGAACTTGGAACTATAGTCACAGAGACCCTATCATTGCTATTCTCATGAGTAATAAATTCTTATCTACCATCCAACAGTTCAAGAAAACGGGTAATTGTCAATATTATTCCAGAACATTAACTGACAGGCCAATAAATCCAATATTGATGATATCTGCTCTGTAAATCCTAGTACAGGCCAGTGCAATGACGAATGCCTCTTTCATACAAAACATATGTGCATACACATCAGAAACACATTGTCTAAGGTGCTTGTAACAAAGAACTAATCTACTATGACGAATCAAAAAGATTTACCATCAACACTATCATCATGTTCACAACCAGTGCATACTTCAGCTCTTTCCCTGGTCGCTTCTTTTGACGTGCCTTCATCCATTAACTCTGCGCTTTCGTCCGGATTTTCCCTCACCACATGTCCATTCGTTTTACTCGCTATTATTTTGCACCTCTTAACTGGAGTAGAAGTAACAAATCTATCATCCTCTTCAGCCTCTGCATCAAAACGAGTCTGCTGCACAACAGCTTTTGTGATGACCCTACCGCCGTCTTCGTCACAAGATCGCACAATGTCAAATGTAGACGAAGTAGTGCTAGAGGCATCTTTTCTCTCTTCAAATTTCCTACCTTTTAATGCTTTTGCCCATTTTCTCATTGTACAATCAAGCTCCTTTGTTACGCTGTCTAATATCTCTATAGCACTATTTCTCGTCGTCCTTTCAATACTTTTCTCCATACTAGAAATATCATTTTTCAAATCACTGTAGTGTTTATTATCAATTTCTTTCTGCTCGTCCAGCCTTTCCGTTGTTAACTGCAAAAAATGCCTAAATCTCTTCTCCAGTTTATGAATCATTTCAACGGTAGTCTCTTTCGAAGGAGCCTCAGATGATTTTTTAGAGTGATGATGACTACTCCGCAGGGTCTTTTCAAAGCTTTGGTTGTAGCTGCGACTGTGCGGGGTAGATTTCCCACTTGGGCCAGGCTCAGGTCCACAAGTTTCATCCAGCATCACTTCGAACTGAAATTACCATAGAAAATTTCTTAATTTAAAAGTCAATAAAAGAAAAGTAGAAACAGCTGATAAAATATCAACAAAATGTTATAGTGTATTAAAATATAATGTCGAACACAATATCCAACTATCCTTGTCGTACCAAAATAATTATGAAAAAAGAAGTATCGGGCATATGAAAATATTCCAGGTACAAAAAGAGTGACACCATATATAAAGCACTCCTTTCAAATCCACAAAAAGGCTGCTACGATGAAATTATACCTAAAATCCTTCCTGTCAATAACGCCCTGTTGCCTAAACTTTTTTGTACTCTTCCCTTTTTCCGAACGGCAGTGAAAGAGACTCCGCCCTCGATTATGCAAACTGCAACAAGCTTTGAATCGACACAATATGACGTAATAAGACGTTAGTTTACTCTCCAACAATAATGCGACTACATCACTTTTCACTAGTACATTAGGTATAGAGGAAAATCCAATCGACAACAAAGAGCACAGGAGCAGTTCTGTTAGATAGGCCGTGTCTGTCTGAGCTCAACTTGAAAATGCATCGTTTTGTGATCGATGATGGAAGCCTGTCCCCCTTCCTACAAGTTCAATTCCGCCCCCCCCCAAAGAAGGGAATACCTATGTTAGGAAATGTGGCAGCACGAAATACCAGAAAAAAATTAATATACCATATGCTCCTCAGGGGACGAAAGGGAATAATTCAAAAAATCTTGTCAAGGCAGAATGCTTGTGGGCAGACAGAGACGTCTGATATAAGCACTGCATACATTGTGAAGTGTGCACTGAGGTACAAACGGGATGTGCTAATGATCACAATGAGAATTATGGGGGAGAACTATAAACGAATTGGTTAATTTATCTTCATTACCAACCAACAAACTGAAAAGACAAGAAAAATTGATAAACAGAAGGAAGAAAAGACATTCACAGCAACAACTTTAACTACTTCTTGTACAATCACCAAACGCATTGCTGTTTGAGATATTCTTCTGCTATAAAAACAAAACTATGCTAACCTTGGGCCAATCCTTATGTTCCTGTTTCCTAGACGTCTTTCCAGGAATTTTACTTCCATCTAAATTTGATTTGTCACCTTTCTTCTCAGCAGCGTCCCTTCTCAAAGTACCTCCTTCAATACTGATATCCATAGCTTCGCCTCCGTTGCCACCTTTTGATCGGTGTTTCTCTCTCTTTATTGTATCATTACCATCTTTAGAGCTAACACCATTTTCCAACGACTTTCTGTCCTTCCCTCGCTTCGTCTTCTTAGGAGTTTCCAATGTCGGATCTAGCCTTATAACAACAATCTCTTCTTCATTATCATCTTTCTCGTAACTCTTCTTCTTCGGTTTCTTGCTTGCCTTTTTACTCGGCTTTCTATCTTTCGCTATTTCAAGTCCAACATTATTGCTCTTCATGCCTTCTAAAATTTCCTTTTTTATCAACGCATCAATATCCTTCGGGGTCAATTTCATATGCTCTTTTAATTCTGCCTGTATCAGCCTGTTATCCTTTCCCTTCTTATGTTCAAGAGTCCCTGTTTTAGAGGATGACCCCTCGTCAGTATTCGCAGGGCTCTTTCGCGAGACGAGAGAACTTTTCAAGTATTCTCTCAACCCTTTAGCTTTCTGCTCATCCGCTATCCTGAGCTCCATTTGTACGTCCCCATTTTGGTCTTCAGCGTCCTTCGACTCTTTCATGAACTCTACTTTTAACTCAGCTCGCCCTTTCACGCGAGGACTCGCCACTCCACTAGTGGTCTCCGATCTGATTTGACTCACAGGTGAGGCAATGCTGTATTCTTCCTCTTCCCTGGAATACATTGAAACATATCATATACAATAAATAACAACTCAAGTGCTAAGTAGCTTAAATGCGAATATGAGAACAATTTCATTTGCTACAAGCCGAAGGAGAAAAATCCAAACTTCTTTGCTGTTTGACCCGCCATTCTCTCCCACTCTGAACGGCAATAACCTAAAGTCGACAAGTTCTTTTTGTTTACTTTTCCACAATAACTCAATCAGTATATTCATATACATCTCTGTAATCAAAATATGGAAAATCTACTCTAGAAAGTACAATTAACTCACTCTGACCGAAAAACGTCTATGTGAGATAAATCTCCAATGCTGAAAAAGGTCATAAATGTCAAATCCATCATAAACTGCAAGAAGTATAACATATAGTCCCAAATAACTGACATTCTCCTTAACCCAAAATGAAGATTTGGCTGAAGTCATAACCACTTGCTTCATGTTTTATGCACAAGAATATAATCGCATTAGTTACTGCAGGATCTAGAAAACTTTAGGGTTCAAATAGGCACGGGGTGGAATGCTTGGTTAAATATTTATAAGCAGGCGATGAATGTCTTGGGAGCATCCGATAGACGCTTTTGTTATAAAGAACCTGGTCAAAGACCTATTTCTCAAAGTTATTTACTTGTCAACGTCTTTTGACCATATGGAAGTGGCAAAAGTTCCTTTAATGGTTCCTCAACTTAAACTGCATAGTTACTGTATAGCTACAGCATAGTTACTGCCAGTTACTGAATAGTTACCGCCAGTTACTGCAACAGTTAGGTGTTCAGTGCTACAACATAGCACTATGGACAATGCACGTTTCCACATACAATTCCTGAAAATTTGGCTTCATAATTCTCCACTGGTCGCAATGATACAAAAATATTCGAAATGATAAAGTTCCTTTACGCTCAGTCCTCAAACTTTGTTGCTTTCTCATAATTTCAGAACTAAAACTTTTTTTAAAGACTTGCTAGCAAGTATATTTGAGTTTGTGTAACATTGTAGTGTTACATAGACAGATGGCCACTATTCAGACTTAACACTGGAATGCATAGATTCTCGTATGACATCTATGCACAATGAGTAAAAGAGATGGTGCTTTCGCTTGAAAATTGGAATTCAACTGCGTATCAATCTATCAATTTTCTTAGGTCTCAAAACTCCACTATTGAACTTTCTTAATTCTTTGAGCAATCGAGTGCCAGTTTCCTAAACAACCTAGAAAGGTTCAATGCATAACAAAATTTAAAAATAACAGTTAATTTCATTGTGCTATCTCCACATATTGCATCTTTTACTTGAGACAATCAAAAGGGAGGTATTTTCACAGAATTCATCTTTACTTCCACTTTGGTGTGAAATTACACACTTTTTCTGTAAGATTGCCTAATTTTTCACTGAACCTCAATATTCTTAAATATTTCTTAAATTTAGAAATTTGAGCATTAGTTCTCGTATAGACTGTACTCTTATGATAAAAAGTGTGTAACTGGCATTCCCTGAAGAGTTGCGGAATCGCATTTTGTGCAATTGACTCAAAAAACCCGATAAGTGCTGGCATTCCCTGAAGAGTTGCGGAATCGCATTTTAGTGCAATTGACTCAAAAAACCCGATAAGTGGAGCTCTTTCTTGTTTTGTTTTCTAAAGGAAACTCAAATCTGCAAAAAATCTAAACCCTGATAAAGCTTGAGCTTTGCGTTACTCTTAAATTCTTCTTAAATTTCAGAAAATCTTAGCCTTGATATCCTTATAGATAACTTTTTTATACAAAAGTGTGTATTCAACATAAGTACGTAAAAAGTTGCGGGGGATTGACATTAAGGGGACAGACCCCTACGGAAGTTTAAATTTGAAAGTGTTTATTTAGATATGGACACATTTACTGCATTGAATTGGACACGCCCTACTCACCTTCCAGCACCCAATGTTTTCTTTCTACGCAGAGAATAGTGGTTACTTGTACTGCGGAAAAGCAGTTGTGGTTTCCGAAAGTCATTACGAGAAAATCGGACATGAAGATTCGGGGATTAGCAATCTCACGCGGTTGAAAGTCCATTAATTCCCATTTTAGTGGCGTAAATAATTAATTAGATTCACATCACGGAAAACAACAAATGGAAAACAGACGAAAAGGAGTCCCTGACTATTTTGCGACCCTTTTAAGTTATACAAGAGGCTGTCGTGAGTCAATGGATTCCCCTATCATTCCAGCGACCAATGGGAGGCTAGTAACTATTGTTGTATGAGAGAGTTGATAAACTGCTCCACGTTAACATCAAAGTGGTGAAGATGTCTGAAAATTTTATATTAAAAGAAGTACTATTTAAAGTCAATTCTTTGGAAATTCAGTACTTCAGGCCGTTAGAACGACAGCCATTCTAGGCTTGTTAATCCGTTTATGGAAACCTATAACCATAATGAACTTAAAGAAACCAAATGAACCTTGACATGAGCCCAGTCTCTATGAGTCCCTGTTAGAAAAATACACAAACTATACCACGCGATGCCTACATTTTGAATTAAGTTTGTTCAAGGTATAAATCATAAAGTGGAATGAGAGAAGCTCGTCAAAAGGCTGTACAAAAGACTGAAGACAGGTTGGGAGATGCAATTCGAACTCTGTCAGACTTAGAAGATACACATAAAGGTCTTCAGCTGGTCTAGTTGGCACTTAACATGACGTTGAGTCTAGCAACCAATAAAAACGGTCCCAAGGAAAACATGGGTAGATATGACGGAAACTTAATCAAGAATTGACTCTCACGTAAAAATTGATAAGGTATTTTCTGAGGCTCTTTCAACATGCTGTTCCGGTAACGAGAAATCCTGTTGAAATGCTTTGTTAATGTCATGACAACAAAAGCTTCCTATCAACTTTGAACCATTTCAAACTAGAGTTCAGTGTCTATAACAGTATCCTAAACGACCACGAAAGAAGTCACCAACGAGCAAAACATGAGTGATAAGATACAGGATTTCACGTAAGAAAGAGAGCAATCCACTCTGAGTGTGTTATAACACAGTCTAGACTAAGCCTGATTCCACATCGCCCAAAGTCACAGGGACCTGTCGCTACGGTGGCCCATAAGTGCAAACCATAACACGAGTTGAAAATACAACGCAAGATTCAAAACACAAAACAAGGCATGCAAAACACAAGACATGCAACACACAAGACATGCAAGGCACAACACAAAACAAGAAAACACAACACCAGACATGTAAAACACAACGAAAATCCTAAAGCCCGAAAACACAACACAAGATATGTAAAACACAGCAACACAAGACGTGTAGAACACAATACAAAACTCGAAAATAGAACATAAGGCATAAAACACAACACAACATCTGAAAACACACCACACAACGCAGTGGTTTTCTGCGCCACCTTCTGTGTGGTATCCACGCTTTTTCTAAAAAGGAACCACTTTTTTAAGATGTAGAATGCCGAATATTTAAAGAACTTATACTGCTAAAAGAAAATTCTCTAAGGAACTTTTCGATTTGAAGAATTTTTATAACATCAAACAATCAAGAATCAGAAGCTATTTTGATTCATGTGCAGCCAAAACCCGTATAGATTGTTGCTATGCTTATGTTAAGTCAGTCATTTTTCACTGATCTTACATTACAACCAAAATTAAAAGCAAAATTCAGTATTTCAATGTTTTACATGCGTCAGTACCATTTTTATGGCACTAGTTGTGCGCTGAAAATTAAGGAACTTCTAGTACTACAATTTGATCATTGGAGGTTCAAAAATAAGGAACTTTTGGAACTAGGCCTAGAGCTAGGTTCCTTATAAAAACGTGTGGGTATCATTCATAGTACCAATGTTTACTATGATTGCTCTTGTTTTGATCACCTTTTTCTTTGGTGGTTAACCAATGCTTTTGGCAGATACCCACTTTCGAAAGTCCTCAAATCTAGTATGGGCTGCTGAAAATGTTCACGATGACCATAGAATAGATTGGTTATGTGCGATAATTGTGTTTCTCGAATTGCATTCGACACTACTTGTTGCCTCGTGGCTTCCTATACCAACAAGCTAAGCTCGTAAACCAGTGTGTTTTTATGAAGGAGGAGCACAGTCATTCTGAGAGTAGTATTAAAGAAGCCAAATTTGAAAAAGTGGAGCAGTAGCGAATAGGAAGGATGGGAGTCTGGGGGTAAAGCCCCTAGATAAATGTTTGAAATCACGCCTTTTTGATTCTAGGAAAGCGTTCTTCTAAACTTAGAGATACACCCATTCTAGAAAGAAAAAGGATGATACAATCATTGATATACGTGTAAGAAACGTCGGTATTCCATTGTTTTGTGTCAAACTATCTATTTTCTAAGTTTATAGGTAAGACCATGCTTTCAGCTTAACGATGTTTGGGGACAAGGGGGGCAAAGAGGACAAAGTCTTCTAGCTGGAAGGTAAATGCCCCCATGCCCACCCTTAGCTTCGTGCCTGAAGCGTAGCGAGTAACAATCAGCAGGGAGGCCTGCTAGCCCCCCAGTGGGGTTCAAAATGTAGCCTATTGAATTACATGTCTTTGGTTAAACTCTGACACATGATGCATTACGATGCAAAAAGTGCTTGAGTGCTCTATTTCTACGGAAGGGGGACAGAGCCGATTTTTGGACTTTCATAGAAGCCAAGCCCCCAGGCCAACCCCTGGATACGGGCCTGTACACCAAGCAAAAGATGGCGCAAAAAGTCATTGTCTAACTGTGTTTTGTCTTCACGTCTTTTGTTGCGCTATTGAATGTTGTGTTGCGTTTTACATGTGTGTTGTCTTATTGGGTTTTGTGTCTTGTTTTACATGCCTCGTGTTTTGTTTCTGCATGGTGTTGTGCTCTACGTCCTGTGCTGTGCTTTTTGGGTTTTGTGTTACGTTTTGCATATCCTGTGTTGTGTTGTGCATCTTGTGTTGTGGTTTGAGCTCGTGTTGCGTTTTGCACCTATGAGCCACTGTATGTCCTAGTCACTGGGTACACCACGGCGAGGTATCAGAGGTACTCTCAGTCGTTGGACTTAGCTCAACTTTTTCTTATTTCCACGGGAACGTCGGAGACGTCACCAAAAAACCTCCCCACTTCATCGCAAAAAATGCCCCAGACGCAATGCGGACCAAATGGGGATTTCTTATTGGTGCCAACAGTTTTTGGACTCTCCATCATTCGCAAACAAACAACGTGAACTGGGAAAAGATGCTTACCTCTGCTCGTCAACCTTTTTCAGTCTTTTGATGGAGCTCTTTTTCACTGAACTTTGCTTCTTCTTTTTGAATAGCTGTAAGATACAATTAAGAGAGCGTTAAGACCGTGATCCACAGAGGCATAAATGGTTGAGCCTATTGAAGTAAAACATAAGTCTATAGCCATAAGTCTAGTATATCTCATAAAAGAGCACTTTTTCAAATCATCTTTGGCATTTGCAAACCTATTTTGCGCTCATTCAAAGCATTGAAAAATATGCCCCAAGACATTTTCATGCGCTTACTATGCCAATTAGTGCTGAAAGAAGTCTTCGCAAGCTTAGCAGATATCCTTTTGTATACAAAAGATGGCTGCAAAGTTCCAAAACAAAATATGAAAAAGGCAGGAAACATGGTATTGGTTGGAGGCATCTTATTCAGTACCCACGTAACATAACAGGCGCATATTTATAAATCATATATGACAGCAACCAACTGAAGGTGCTCTATCGTAAGAAACTCTGTCAAATATGCAATACGAGCTACTCCTAACATACAAGGATCTCTGACGATCGTCTCAAATTGGCCTAGATGGAAAATGGGGCTTTCGGAAAACCGCATTACAAATATGTAATTACATTCTGCAAAAATCTGTACAAAATCTGTACAAATTTAATAGCAATAGTTTTGCTTTTCTATATTCGTACAACAAAAAAGTGCAAGTTAATTATTGCCACGTTGAGAGTACTTGTAATGAATCATAGATTCTTTGTACAAGTCGGCACTTCACAGAAATAGTGGTGTCGTATGTGCCAGAAGATTTAAAGCAACAAAAGAAAATGAGTAGCCTCAAAGGAAAAATAAAAGAAATAGTATGTTTGAAAATTACCCTAAGTTTTAACAAAATAAAAGCTGTGCAGCTGCAAAGCAAGAGCACATTCGTAAGTTACTGCAATGTGGACTATCAAAGAGCAGTGCTCCAGGACACACTACATCTATGTAGTTATAGGCACATCAATAGTACCCCAAAAATGTTAGTAAGAAGACTAGAACCTACAAATATTCAAACAACAAGAATGTATCGGGCTCCTGCAAAATCAACCTGATCCTCATCACAACCACAGTTGCACCAATTAGAGCCCAGAATATGGACGAAGATAAGTCTCTAAACAGGCTTTAGTTTCTCTAAAACCCTGATGCAGATAAATGTTCTGCCTCCAACAAACATCACGTAGCATTCCTTAAGTTTACACAGAGCATTTGTCTCTACCTCAGCATATCAAGTGCTGGGTGGTCTTTCGTATCTGTGCACGAACTATTCCGACAACCAAGATAGCCATATGCAAAGAATCCCAATGACAAAAATGTAAATATTACAAACCAGAACAACCCCTTTAAATTGATGCTTAGGATGAGGTCTATTGCATAGTGTTCTGGGCTGCAAAGAGCTCTTTTCAGTCGCTCGAAGAAAAAGAAAACTAAAACAAGGGAGATGCAATCCTCTGATAAAAATCGATAAAACTGAGAAAGATTTAACAAAGTTACCGACGGATCTTCCGCGCAGAGCTGTAATCCTGAGTCAATGAAGTATTAAAATCTTTAATATCCAATTTACCGATGAACTTAAGACCTACCAATTCACTAAAATTAAACAGCTTTATGGGTCTTAAGGAGTAAATTAGAAAATAATGGTGGATATGTGAAGTACAGTCAGATATAAAATAAAGGGTTTTTGACCAAAATCTGGGGCAGGGCTTCTCCGTAGGAATTCTCCAGTCTTTTTGCGACAATAGTTCTTTTAGTAGTGCACCCTTTGTCCTAAGAACCAATATGTTCACTAAAGGCTTGTTGCTCCAAAGAATATTGCTTTATTTAGGTCAAGGTATTTCTAATACCCTCTTAATTCCAAGCTTCTAAAAAGATCCTGTTTCTGACTAACATATTAAATTGATGCTAGATCTCCAATACTTGCATGAGAAATGTATCAATATTTATTGGCCTTCTAGGCTTACTTCTCTTTGTTTCTGCTTGCAATGTACGGAATGACGATTCCGCTTTTTTCTTGCAGAAAGTCCTGCAGTAATCGCTATAGATCTGCGAAACACTAAACTTGAAGACAACAGAGAAGTACTGTGCTTAGGCACTGACTGATATTTGTACGAATACCATACTCAATAACTGCTACGAGGCAAAAAGCTAGCATGGAGAAAAGAGAGAATAAGTTGAACAAACTCCGCAGGAGAGCTTGAGTTCTGCAAACAATAATAAACGCCCCGTTCTATAAGACAGTTCTTTTTCGCCCAGTATTGAAACTTTCTTAGATTTTTGTATTATTTCAGTACTGAAACTTTATTAAGACTTTCTTAGCAAAAAAAGCTGAGTTTGCGTAACACTACAGTGTTACACGGACGGACAGGCAATACACGAATAAAACGCTCTAATACAATGGATAAGACTAGAAATCTATACGAATTAAGTAAAATCGATTGTTTTCTTGCGTTAATATTGGAATTTTTAAGGTATATGGTTTATCAACTTTCCTAGGTCTCTAAACGTGTACTGGGCGAGACTGCAATTATACCGAGTTTGACGAAGAATGGCGTTAGATTGCTCCAACATAAGCTCATGTTGAGATAAAAACCTCTCCTGTGAATGACAGCGTGCCAGATGCTCTCCAAATGGCCGCTTGAAGATGGAAAAGCACAGAGTCGTCAATCTCAATCGTCACTAGTATAAACGGCTGGATACGTGTTTCTGCGCCAAGGACGCTATTGTAGCAACGGACTAAGTCTAGAGTAGATTCACAAAAAACCTATCATTGTTTATAACAAATGGGTCAACTAAACAACAAATAGATATGCATCTAACCAATAGGAGCAAAACAGAGTCGTATTTTCTAACCCTATTGTTCATCGCTTCTAGTTTTCCTTCCATTCAAGACTTTTCCCTTCCATTCAAGTCTTCTCCGCAATTTTCTCAAATAACTGCTGTTTCATTTTTCGGTGAACTTCAAGCAAAAAGCATTAAAAGGAGTTGCTACTGAAGGTACTAATTTCTAGCCATACCAAATCCAAGCTATAAGAAACTTCAACTTCTTCAAGAGCTTCCATCTCCGTTGAAAACTACTTGGATCACTCTCCGGAGCAGCGACATCACAGATGAACGAAGTATACCCAATAGATCATAATAGAATCAAGGAGACTGATAAGAGCGGTATACCCTTATACAATACAACGGGTTTTTTCATCGGTTTGTGGCCGATTCTTAATGTAATTTTGTCTATCCACCTTGTCTTTTCAAGAATTCGGTTAAAGGCGACCACAGAAATTCCAGGTTTAAGAGGCTTGCTTCTAATTGTTTGTGAGACACCAACCGTCGCGTTGTCAGCGATCATTCAGACCGGTTTTATGAGCTTAAACGATTAGATAGGTCTACGTAAAATACGAAAAATTTCGGTCAGTGTATGCAAAATAACATATCAAACCCTTGTCAGAGACAAACCTTGAAAGGAAATGTAATTGGACGATTATGCTATTCACGATAGGCATATTAATGCTTTGCCAAACACATGTCGGAAATACATAGCGTAAAGAACTATAAAAATGCGACAGCTTGAATCTCAAAATTCCAACGATGAAAAGGAAACTGTTGTTGAGGAAATCTTATGATCATTTAAGTCTTTATGTCCAAAGAAAGACCATAATATAGTAATAGACTATTGAAACTAAACAATACAAACAATACGCTCAATTCTGATAATTGTATTAGAGGTTGTAAATTCCTTAGCAAATTTCCTAATTGTCGAAGCGTCTCATTTTCAAAATGCAATATTGCTACGCAAAATAAACAAAATGTTTCTTCTATAAGAATCAAGTATTAAGAAACATGAGGCCCAAATCAAGGCTAAAATTAAGAAACATCCAAGAAACACAAGCAGGCTAAGCTTCCACAGTAAACTTGAAAAACTACTATTTGTTTGCAAAGCAAGTGTTCTATTAAACTGGAAACAAAATACAAACAACATCCGTCTCATAGATGCCTTGTTGTTATTCAAAATTTCAAGAATTTTAAGACATTTAAGAAACATTCAAGTCGAACTTGACAAAAATCAAGAAATGGCCAGGCAAAAAGCAGAAAGTATGCTTCATATAGAAAAAATTTACCTTAGCTGTTTTCGGATCTTTTAGCCTCTTTGATTCCTTTTCGTCCTCGATTTCTTCTTCGATGTACTTTCCTTTCTGTTTGCTTCCTACATGCCCTGTGGCATACTTTCGTCTCTTCTTCCGTATTTGGTAACGTGGTGACTTCACACTGCTTGCATCGCTTTGGCTCTGCTGCTCAGACAATTTTATTTCTTTTAAAGTAGCCAGGTCTTTAATGTTTTCGAAATTTCTTGCTTTTCTCTCAGTTCCGGGAGAAACATTCTTCTGCCAGTAAACATCCTATAGAGCAAACGAAGGTAGTGCAGAAATTTTGATAAGCACTGATCAATGTTTTTCATTTTTCAGTTAGATTAGTGCTGGACGTAAACCGTAAAACATTAATGCATACATGTGAGAATGAAGAAAGAAAGAGAATGCCATGAAGGCAAAGGAAGGAGGGAAGAAGGTGATGATTAAAGAATATAAACAACAGAAGAGAGATTAGAAATAGAATAACGAGAAGTTTCACGTTTAAACATCCATTGACAAATATATATAACAATATTTCCCTGTACATCCATACAGCATTAACAGAAGAGAAGAAACAAATAACTGAACAAAAAGGCTACGATACTTTCATTTCTATAATGGGAATCAATACCATTGAGGTATTACTTGGGTGGAAGAGAAAGAAAAATATTCAACTTAAATGTTGTCGTCTTTCAGAAGAATAACTAATTTTTCACTAAGTTTTTTTTTAGTTCACATTTCTTGTTTCGAGCATAAATTATTCTTGAGAGACAAGAGGTGTGATTCTGCATGGAAATCAAAAATTCTAATCTCCCTTGATCTACTTATTCATCATAAAAAAATAAACAAGAACTGGAAAAAGTAGCATTAAAATACAAGGAAAATTTCAATTAGTTTAGTTTCTAAAAAAAGTCAAACAAAGCGAAAGTCTGAGTCCTGGTGAAGCTTGAGCCTGGCTTTAATCTTCAATAATTCTTACATTTCAGAGATTTTGAGCTAATTACTTCTGAGCCTAAAATCTGAGGCTTTTTAATAACAAAACGAGTCCAACAATTGAAGAGATCCTTACATCTATAGTCATAGAAAAATAAAACAAGATGCTACCGCCCCGGGAGTATACGTACAAAAACATTCAAATACAACAGAAATACAATTTTTGCGGCCAGCACTGAAGCTTTCTTAGCTTTTTCATGATTTCAATACTACAACTTTCCTAAGATTTTCTTGGTAAGAACATGTTTTTCTGTTTTCCAAGAAAGTGGTTTAAACAAGCAGTATATGGCTGCTCAAAACAATGAGAACGGTCAATACTGAATTTCTGACACCTAAAAAAGTTGATAAGTCATATACCATCACAATTCCAACATTCACGTAAGAAAATCGTCATTTTTACTAAATTTGCATAGATCTTCTGGGATAACATATGTAATAGAGTATAATGTTCGTGCAGTGCTTGTCTGTCTATCTGTCTGTCTGTGTAACTATGCATTGATACACCAACTTGAATATTCCCTGAGAAAGTGTCAGTACTCAGATATTAAAAAACTAAGATATCTCAAAAAGGGAGCGGCCATTATTTTATGGCCGGAGTGGCGATTGGAGAGAAAGTACTATTTGCCCTCAAAAAATTTTACCCCGCCATTTGCTTAAGTCAAATTTTGTTTACCCCACCGAAGGAATACAATAAAACAAGGCCGAATAATACTACAGTAAATATTCTCAAAAGAAGAGGAACAGCTTGTGTTTCTACTCCTAGCTAGCCAATTATCTCCTAGTGATATACCTTTATATATGACATTCTAGACTTCAGTATTTATTCCTAGGTCCGGAAAAACAAGTGCTGAACTTTCTTAATTTATTGAGCAGTACAGTTTCTTAACTTTCCTATAAATCACTTTCTCATGAAAAACGTGCCCGGAAGAGTTTAATGATATTTAAAAGAAATGACGAGTTCCAAGGAACATGGAAAACATGGAAAACATCCTGTTTAAAACTCACACGAAATTCCCACTGGTCGAAAACCTCATTTGTAACCAACCTTAAGCAAACTATGGATCCTAGAGAAAAGTAACAATCGGTTGAGATAGGAGGGAAAATCAGCTTGGCTTAATGAAATCCTTGGTATGATAAATCCAACAAAACTTTAATTTACCTATCGGGCAACACGAAACCGTAGTTTAGAAGACTCGTCTTTCATCGCTAATTCTACCGTGACCTAAATGATATGATCTGTATCGAACATATACGTAGATGCTTGTCTGGAATGTGCTGTAAAGGGCTAGCCTAATCGGGTGAAATGCCAGGGGACGCGGTGCAAATTCAGAGTTATAACGTCGGGTTAGGTTGGCTAAAAAACAGACGCCATCGATGATGGAAAATGATAGATATAGCTAATCCGCATGGTGTTCCTATTTCTGCAGTTGTTCGCAAAGAGTGAATCTGTGAGCTGGCAAAGTCTCCGATCGCTTGACAGGCCTGAAGGAAGTGAAGAATCGCCAGTAACTCGTCTACAACTAAAAACAAAGTAGCCTGTCTGTATGCTGCTGCGGACCCATCCTTGGAAAAATGGAGACTAGTGAAGTACTAGTAAAAATGAGAGGACAATTGTCGATATGCAATTTTCTTAGAAGATCCGGCTCCAGTTGCATGCACAAGAGCCAGAATAAACTGTATCGGTGTACTCTCTTCAATAACTGATTGCATGAATTTTAAAAGTGAAGGTGTTGCTTTGTCTGCTTGCAATAACGGACTGCACCATTTACGTGCACCATTTATTAAGTAAAGATACTTAGCATTTGCAAGGTTTTCTTGACTCAAGTCGACTATAGAACATACGAAACGAATTGGTTGGATAAATTCAAATGAAATATTGAGAGGACGGGTGACGAGAAATCAAATAACACTAGTGCAGGACCCTTTGTTGGATTAAGAAACAGCAATGAACATTTAGTACTTTAGAGAAACTCAAAGTGCCAAGAATGGGTGCCAAAGACATTACAAGTTTCAACATAAACACGTTCTATGAAACACTTGCTACAAGGATTGCACACAATTCGGGTGACTTTCGCATCCTAGATCTCAACTGTTTGCACAGTAATAGATACACTTGACATTGAAAAGTTCTATAGGGTTCTATCTCTAGCTGTACAAGTTCCTTAAATATTTTTGCCTTCTACATGCAGTTTCCTTGTACAGCGGTTCCTCATAAGAAAATGTGTACCATGACTTAGGGATATGTTCTCAAGATAATAGCCTTCATCACTTCTTAATGGGAATGCAGGTCGTAATAACAACGAGTAACTTGCAGAACAACACATTCTCTTTTGTCAGGTCGTACTTGTCTTGTTTTGGAACATTACACTTTGTTTCTGTGATCGGTATCTTTCATAAGTCATAAGCCAGTTACCGTAGAGGGATAAACTATGCAAAACTAAAGCAAAAAGTATTGAGACGGCAATACTGATAACATAAATTACGATATATCATAACAATAATATCGTAAGAGCAAAGGAATAACAGTAATGAAATAACAATAGTGAAAGAACAATAATAAGATAACAATAATGAAATAACAATAATGATACACCAATAACAAAAGAGTCATAAATGAAATAACAGTAATGAAATAAAAATAAATGAAATAACAAAAATGAAATAATAATGAGGTAATAAAGGTGGTAGGAATAAAAATGATCGTTACATTGGTAAAAGCACGGCTGAAATGTTCTGCGACAGGCAACCTGTATAGAGTGTCAAATCACATACTGCTGATGAACATCACCCTAATAAAACACCCAGTTGTGAAACTTAATACATGAACCATAAAAAGCCAGAATGAATGGCACTGTATGGGAATAAATTAGCGAATTTCAATCAGCACAAATGTGCATGTATTTTGCTAGGTTCATTTGTTCATTATGCTAAGGTCTCAAGCTTTGAAGAGAATCAGACGATAAAGCCGACAACACAATCTTGGCCAATTTCCTCTCAAGGCCATTCACCTACTTGTACCACCAACAAATTCTTTCACAAAAATAATAATTGTTAATAGAAAAGATGGTAAGCATGCTAATATAGATGTCAGTAATGTATCAAAGCCATTTGTTAAACAATAACAGTGTTCATCTAGGTCGTAAAGGCAGCCAGGAGTTTCTTATTTGTCAAAAAACAAATCTCAAATAAGGCAAGTGCGTGGTGCAATACAAACTAAACACCGGCAATATTGTAGTGGCAGCTTTTTACAACGGTAACAATAGAGAGAAAAAAATTAAAAATGATATAAAAGGCTAATAAAACCAATGCTGTAACAAAACTGGAGTAACTACAAATAAAGACTGATTTCTGGAAACACAAAGGCCCTCGCCTCGGTATTAGTGTCTATCTGTAAACGGCTAGGAACCCTGTAGACAACCAGTAGCTCTTCAAGTAAACAGCAAATGGTCTCAATGGCAAATTGGTTATATTGTAAAACTTACAAAGACCTGGCTGAAAATCCTGGCCTAGCTCGCAGTACAGGCTGAGACAGCTTGCTTTGTCTCTGGATTCTCAGAATTCCAATTTCAAGTATTTGAAAAGTCCGATAGGTTTTTAAGTTAAAAAAACCAAAACATTTCCACGAACCGATCGGGTATAGTCAACAAAGTAAATACCGGCGTCTTCAACCAAAAATATTAATGTTCTCGATTTATGATGAGGTCTCGCCGACCTATCAAATAAAGGCAAAAAAAGATTGAACCTGCTAGAACCAGACAAGACAATTCTCACCATGTGAAACTGCATATATGAGCAACCAAGACATCCGACGATTGCAAAACAGTTCGCTCACCTGTCTTTTCATTTGGGCTGGCTCACAGTTAAGTCTAACGAGATATGATCGCACAAATTTCCCTTCTCAACGAAATCCAATTCGAGATTCTTGGACGATCTTCTTAATCAGTTTGAAGGAGAGGTCACATTGTAATGCAAGTACGAGGCGCATGGGACATGGATTAGAACAATATACTCTATATTGACGGCAGACAATTGAAAGATTGAAATAAAACTCCGAACGGATTAACATTAGCCAAGAATGCATTTACGAATCCGCAGATCATATGTAGAATAATGTAGATATTTTCGGGTCGAATGTGGCGAATGCAAATGTACTGCAAGCATCGGCTTGTACCAAAAGTAAAAATGATCTAATACCTTACTTAAACAAGTACGCAAATATTTCAGCTAAAACAAAAGCCTTGGAAAGGTCGCCTCTGCACACTATAATAAACCCTGTTTTCAAAGCGAGCAAAGACTGGTGCGCCAATACATGACTTTCTCTGCACGAAATGTAACCAAAGCTATATTAGCAAAGAGATCAACGGCTGATGCGGTACGTTGTTTGTTTTCTATAAGAAAGTTCTTTTTGGCCCAGTTTTGAGGCTGTCTTAGCTTTTTCACGACTTCATTATTTAAATTTTCAAAAGACTTAGCAAGAATGCTTGAACTATATAACACTACAATATTGTACAGAAAGACAGGCACTGCACATACTTAACTCTTAAATACATAAGTTTATAAAAGAACTGTCAACAAATCAAATAAAAGAGATGATTGGCTTGTCTGAAAAATGGAATTTTAAATGAATATGAACTTAGCGACTCTCTTGTGTTTCAAAAATCCAGAATTGAACTTTCCTAGCTCTTTGAGCAGCCAAGCACTTCTTTCTCATAAAGCACTTTCTCATTACAAAACGCGTAATGTATAATTTTTCTACGCAAAATATGGCGCTGCCATTCTTTGGCGATTTTTTACAACCAATAGGTACTAGAAGCTTCTTAATTCCAGATGAAAATAAGGGACACAAAAAGTGCCAAAAATTTGCATAAGCACCTCAAGAGACAACTTTTGTCACTGGTTCTGTGCCTGAAGAACAACATCTGGGTTATTCCACTAACTAAACTACACTACATCAAATAGAATTCAACAGGAATTTCCTTTCACTCTAAGTCTATGGAAAATTTCCCACCTCATAGCCTCTCGTTGTCTTTATAATGAAGTAACATTCAAAGACACATGTGGAAAGAGCAGCTGTAACATATCATTTTGACAGGTAAAAGTAAAGGCACCAAAGCAAGAGGAAGGCAGAGGAAATGAAATTACTATCAATGGCTGAAGGTTTCGGAATGAAAACAAATGAGATATTGCTGGATGTAAAGGATCGTAGAAAGCAAAAGGCTGACAACTGACATTATATGGGTATGGTAACTAGAGAAATACAGAACGACCAGACTGCAGAGTTTGGCAAGTGTACGCCCGAGAATCTTTTCTCAAAGGATGCTGCACACCCATAGATGGGCGTGGCAAGGCACTCAAAGGCGCGAGAAGGCGTAGTGTAATTGCTTGATTTGAACTTCAAAGAAAATATTTTCCAGCTATCACAATGATAATAAAGAAGCAAAACCTGCTCTGAAGTGCGTCCTGTTCGATACAGGATTTGCCAAGGTGAGAAAATGGCATAAGATAACTAAGCTGGTTTCACTTTGTAAATCAAAAGGTCAAGTACACACTTGAAATTCACACCTGAGACTAAGTGCACACCAGCAGACCTGACTATATGCTCCTGTAAACTCGAGATCTTGTAAATAAAGGCCATATCCTGGAGTCGGGGAGAAGGAGAGAGAAAGACAGAAATAAAATCTTCAAATAACCTCCAGAAAGCAGAGCACGATAACTTTCCAATGACGTAACCTTCCCATGATCCTATGAGAACTCTGTGATTCTAGTCAATTGAAAATGCTGACCATGCAGGTGAGATGGGCCACGGAGTTAGTATTTCCAAGGCTAATTTGCAAACCTTTATTGGGCATATGGGTGCCTGCGTCTAGCGGGCTATCAGAAATTTTAGCCAATGGTAAGATCTCTTAATAAAATCTTTGTTTGTTGTTTGAATATCAGGTTACTCATGGCCTGAAACTTCAACCCCTCAAACAAGCAAAATTGACATCACTTGTACTTAGTGAACTCATTTGTATACCATAGAATCACATGAAGATCATGGACAAATTCGGAAATTGATCAATAACTCCCAAGGGGAGGTTCCATTAACCACTGGGAGGATTTTTGCTGACCATACCTTTTAGTACACCGCACAATCAAACATGCAACTAGATGGTGACAGATGGCAATAATGTAGCACAAAAATAAAGTATACCCGAATAGAATTCTCACACCTGCTAAAACGTATTCTGCTCAAATTCGTACCAAACTAGAAAATTGATCCTGGAAAAGCATGGGAGGCATGTCCTCCCCATCCCCCCCGTCGTGTCACCACTGACAATTCCGCCAATCAAACGCTACACTTTCAATCTCTATATATCACAGATAACTACAAAGGCTTCTCCTTATACTACATTCTAAAACAAATATGACACGTATATAAAGTAAGCAATCTTCAAAATGATGCTACCTTTTCAAATATACAAAGCTCGATTAACGTGTAGGTAGGAAACAGTGAGGCTAACGAAAGGCTTGCTTTTTTCGGTTAGTTCATCATCAGTGCTGTAAAAGAAGGGGCTCTGGAGGAAATCGGCCACCTTCTCCTTTTGACCAAAGACTGGATTTCCTTTGTCTTTTCCGTCTGATGTTAATATATGAATCAGAATAATAGAACGGGTCCGAATAGGTCAGACTACAGCTGTTATTCTCACTATTTCTAACATACATAGTTGCTCCACCAGTATGGAATAGAGTATAGGTGTCTCTAAAGGTTTTCCAAAAATATGCTGGATGTGGCCTGGTCAAAGCTTTGTTTTGCCACGCATATCACACTAGAAAGGGTCCCTTGTACAAAAATCTAGCTCTACACCAATGTTGCGTCATTGCCTTTCGGAATTGAAACCCAATATAGAAAAGAGGCAAGCGTAAAAGATCAGGAATAGTTCGCAAGGTCATATCATATGCAAAATGTTGATAAGTAGGCTCCAATAATGAAGTGTATGTTGACGACTTTAAGTTCAATAGCACGGGTCAGTTCGTTCGGAATATCCTTTTGTGACGGTCAGTGGTCGACTGTCTATGACATAAAAGATTGCCAAAGCCTCCGCTGATTAAACAGAACTGTAAAAAGTCAAGGAGAGCCAATGACAGTCACAAACAAACAACTCCTGAAAACTAACAGTGGAAACAGCAGAGCAATAGAGGGAGAAAGTAAGATCAGTGGGAAATTCCAAACTGCGATGATTGAAAGGCTGTAGGTACAGGAATAGGCTGGATAAAGTGATCACAGAAAGACTATTATGATACGACAAAACATGACGTAATATAACGATAAATAATATCTTAAGTGATATGACCAGAGATTGAAACCGTCATAAAAGGGCGCTCCGGACGAACTGACCCGTGCAAATGAACATAAACACTTCTGCATTCGAATATTGTAAGGCTGCAGTTTGATTTTGTTTACTACTTCTGGTTGCAGGGCACATTGTAAAACAGCTATTTTAACTGAATCGTAACACTGGTAAAAGAATGTTGAATTAAAGTAGAAATAAAATAAATGACATAGAAGTACACGAATATGACGACGGGTTAACTGAGATGGCGCTGATTAAAATGGCGATGATGATGATGATGATGATGATGATGATGATGATGATGATGATGATGATGATGATGATGATGATGATGATGATGATGATGATGATGATGATGATGATGATTATGGCTAGCCCATGTTTGGAGACCTCCTCGTGGTGGCAAGCGGGCACAGAGAGACTCTGCCCTTAAGTTGATAGTGATTCATTTCGCGAAGAGTCAGAATTGGGGCAGATGTTGACGACCTGTGGCAAACTGTCCAACCAGGCCCCTTCAGTGAAAGTCAGGCACAGCAGCTTCAGGCTGCAGCTCTGATAAGTAACTGTTGGTGTAACAGAGTGGATTGAGTGTAGCCGACTCAATCACCTCTTTTAAACAATTGATAGGCGGTCCACTGACCCCAGGGTCAGTCTCAGGCCCCGTGAGGGGCGTAACGAGAAGAAGAAGAAGAAGAAGATGATGATGATGATGATGATGATGATGATGATGATGATGATGATGATGATAGGCAATGATGACGATTATGACCGATGAAAACAATTGATTATGCTGATCGGTTATAATCATTCAATCTGATTATTAATAATGATGATTAGCGATTAGCTACCGATAATGATTAATGATGATTGACCATTACGATCGATTTTGATGATTGATAAGTATGGACTCAGATCAGGGATTACGAAGATGATTGATGCTAACTCGTCATAATAATTTATGATGATGATCAACGATGATCGATGATCGATGCTGTATTGATCATAATGATTTGCTCCTATAACCAGTAATGATAATTAGCGATTAATTACCGATAATGATTAATGATGATGATTTGTAATATCAATTAATGACTGATAAAAGAGCTGCAAAGCATATGAGAGTTGTATCAAAAATTTTGTGAAGCTCACAAATGTAATTCCGAAATGAGATTTATTTGCAAATACTGAAAAGAAGAATCACAAATAAAAATAAAATAATTACAATCTACTGCAAAGCTCCAAGAGTATTTGATTTATGCTAATGTATATTCAAGTGATTTTCAGTTGATCTGCAAGTGATTACCGCATGATTGCCAAGGTGGTTAAATTCGAAGGAAAGAAGATATAACCTTCAAAAGTCGTAGAATGGGCAACCGTGTGTTTCTATGAATAGAGAATCATTTCGAAATCTTGAAAACAGAATGAGAAATTCGCGATACTGAAGTAGTTTATTGGACTAATTTCACAAGTAATCTGGAAAGTTAAGGGGATTAATTAGAACTAGCCAAAATTTATTTACATGTGGCTAAAAATAAAGGGTGCTAATTGTGTAGCTTCGTTCATACAAATATGCTCAATACGTTATAAAGGGTAATCGTACAAAGACAGGTTAAGTTCATCACGGAAGACACATGAAAAGGGGAATATAAAATTGTAGGATCTTCACCAATCCATAAGTCAAAATCATCAGAAAATAGAACTGTGCCGCATACCAACAGCGACACTGCAGCAACTGTTTTACGTGGTTAATAGAGACCTTCTTTCACCTTCAAAGATCTGACTGTCCTTATACACTAGTTTGTGCGGAATGAAAAGAACAATATCTATCATGATCGACCTCTTTGCTTTTGCTACCTAGGGCTCCATTCGCAATGTCTTATGAACGCCGACACATAAATTGAAAGAGGTATTGCTAAAGTTCACAGCATATTTGAAAACTTGACTCATAGATTAACAAAGATCTGAGAAACATTAAACTGTAATGAAGAAGCCAGGTGTCTAGATCAATGATGTGAAACACTATCAATGCTCGTTGACTGATGACATAGACTGCTTAATTAAAATAAATGCAAGAAAATAGCCTGATCGAAGTGCCTTTTGTAGCATTAAGTTTGTGTACACTCGAGCCAAAGTAGTATGGCTGAAGGCTTAGTTGACATTAGGGAAATTCCTAAACAACTCCCTGCCCAAGCCTGGTCCAGCTTAGCATGGCAAACAGCATAAAAAATGGTTTAAGAATACGCACGTACTGCTACCTAGGGGCAGGTCAGGATGATACGAGATATTCCATGGATTGAACGTTTATTTGACCTTACACAACATAATTGAACAGATCGATCCAAAAATTAAACAAAAGATTCTTGTTAGACAAAAGGAAACAGAAGCAGAAATTAAATCTAAAAATTCCAATCTTGAACAGAAATTAATTAAAGTGGGGCTATAGATTTTCAATATATTGCATTTTGGTAGAAATCCTCACGTGAAATATTTAAACTAATCATATCGCATGAAAAAGCGGAAACACTTTTTGGGAAATAGTAAAAATCTGTAGTGCAAATAAACCACATGAATAATTCTATGAATATTGTAGCCATCCAAGCAGTGGTGTAGAACTAAATTGATAGCTAGGGGGGCTCTTTGCGTACCCGAGCTTTTATAAGAAACTAAGAACTTTGTCCAAATAGTCATATAAGAAACTGAGAGAGTTGTCTGGCGAGGAAAGCTATAATACTTGCTATACAGCTATGATACTGTTGCCTAATAATATTTGTTTCATGTTAATACCATTTTACGAGCAAGACACTAACTGAGGGTGAAAGGGGGCTGCGCTCCCTCGCCCCCCTCTTCTACACCACTGCATCCAAGTGATGTGACAATTCTGCAGGACTCTACCGTTGCTTCACTATCTCTTGTTTCTCAGTTAGAAGTGTATAAATAACGGCCCTAATGCACATGCACATATAGAACTGGCCAGAACTCATAATCATTTGGGAGCTAGAAGCAAACAGATTACATATGGTCCCACTGACGCTATAAAAATGTTTTAGGCTACGAGTAGGTTCTCGCAATCACGGATAACTAGATCTGGTTCTGGTGGGAATCTTTTCATACGGGATACCTTCAACCCCATCACACACTCAATCACAGGATTACATGATTGATCTATCATACTTTACTGTCTCATCATTTTCAAATATCCTTATCATAAGAAACCATAAAACAAGACGGAAAGAGGAAGTTTTCGCATCAACAGGCAAAAATAAGCCCCTCTATGAGCAGAGACGTAGAAACTGGGAGGAATTGGGGTCACGAGTGTCCCAAACGCTTGCAGATGTTGAAGAAAGTGCCCTCAAAATGCTAAAATACGGCCTTTTCTTTGAGACAAATCTATGAATGAGGCCCTTGCAAAATCGCACGATGACCCTTCAAATTCACTGAAACAAATCGAGTTTTCCTACACTCTATATCTTCTGTCTGGACCCAGGGGCGGATAAACCCACCTGGCTACAGGGCGATCGCAACTGCTTTACAAGCACTACAGCTAGTATCATTTGAACCACAACATTTCAATTACACTGTGTACTAGGAAATAGCCATCCGTGCCACGTTCCCAAAGAAATTAATGGAATAATTGAGTGAGGAAAGATTTGAAAAGAAACAGAAAAAAGACCAGGAAGTGGGTTCAGATTAATATGGTAGTATTATTTATATATGTATGAATTCCAACCCAATTGGAAGTTATCTCTACAAAGATTTGGAGACTAAACAGTCTACTTCTCTCAGAAAAGGAAAAGAGTGACGATAGTGAAAAAACAGTGGATACAGATGATATAGAACTGCGGAGGAGAATAATGGGTAGGGAAGGAATGATATATTCATCTGCTCCTCCTCATCCAGAGCTCCTTACACTCCTGTCTTCTTTCTTCCCAACCTTCCCTAATTCTACGATACAATCGTTTGAAAACTGCGTTCTAGATCATCATCGGGGGGGGGGGGGCAAGTCTAATGGACTTGGCCTGATTTCAATGGCCATGAAGCAGTGCAAAGAAGGCACATTTCTCATTTCTTTTGTATTGACAAATGGAAATAAACTATTGATAAGTTCTAAGATGAAGAGAGACAACTGTCTTCTGTGAAGATGCCACCTCTATAGTCACCAACTCAGCAACGAGAACTAATACTACTACTATCGGCAATGTCAACAGGCACCCATGAAGTTTGATTATGACGATGAGTACAAAACTGTCTGCAAAACACCGGTGACCCAAATAAAAAAATGGCTGAAACATCTGAAGACAATACAAAAACAAGAACATTCACAACGGAATAACATATGGCATTATCAACCAACTAAGTATGCAAAAACATACCATCGGTAATGTTTCGTTAGCAGACGGCGCCGGCAGCCACAAACTTGACAAACTCGAACCAGTATCGGTGGCGAGTAAATTGTCGACAGAAGGAGGCTGAACGACAACCCTGACAGGTCGCTCCAACGAATCTGTTTTATCTTCCCCTTCCTTCGCAGTCACCTGTTTCGGCTTTGTTGATTTATGTTTTGGGACTCGTTTTGGTGAGCCTGCTGGCTCGTTCGTCTTCTTGCCTAGCTTCCTCCCAACCTAGAATATTTAGCAAATGGTTTGAAAGAAAACGAGAGTTTCAAGAAAGAGAGACTCTGTCTTTTGCAACAAAGAGCTAATTAGCTTTAAATAAAGAACTTCATGAAATACAGCATTCTGTACAGATAACTATCGATAAAATTGGCCGTGTTTTTAATTGATGAACTTGCGCCATGCTGAATGCGATTTTGGCTATCTGATTATAATAGGGCAAGTGACCTTTGGATACATTAGGGGTCGTCGTTGAGATAAATTTCGATTCTTATTACAACAATACTACTTTCATTCATTTATTCTGCATTTTCAACAAAGAGATTATCTGTCTGTTGTCATCTAAAGCTATGTTAATTCCTTTATAGCTGGCAATATATAGATTTCTCCAGGCCGCCTCCTTTTCACTTAACAGGCACACACATGCCAATAATACAAAAACACACGATAGTATTTATTCTTGAGCAAAGGGCTCCCGTGCGCGTTGAAGTTCCCCTAGGAATATGATCATCTGTGATGGAAAGGCAAATATTCAACCGGCTCAATAATCTTTGCCGTTTGTGGCACTTTGTCACGAATGGCATTTTAGTTTAGGGAAAATGTTCGTGTGTGCTTGGCACTTACATAACTTCATAAGATATATCAAGTACCAAGGTCTGGAACTCAGTTAGTAGGGGATTGGACCCGAACATTCTTGTATTGGTTTTAGCTGTTCGTAGTGAATAGACTTCGCCGTACAACATCTTCACAACACGTTTCATACCCACTACGATCCATGATTCACTTTTATGTATATATTATGCACATATATTATACATATTATATTATGTATATATTACACTATATATATTATATATGTATAATGTATATATAGTTATGCATATAATCACGCTGTGTATATAACTACCAACTTGTCAACTCTCTGGATTTCACAAGATATGAACTCATAATGGGGAATCATCAATTTTAAAAGTATTTGAATATAATGAAACAGCCTAGCTTATGCAGAGAAGCTAAAATAATTTGTTCGCAAACCAGTTAAACAGCCAATGTCATTAAACCCCATGAAAAATTGAATAGATATATTTTCAACTAACCGTACACCCTCGAATTAGCCCCTCTGGGGTTTTTTACTTATAACTTGTGGGTAGGGGCCTATTCGAGGAGAGAGCCAATATGAGGTGGGGCATATGAAATTATTTGACACATGCCGCAAAAAAGCTCCTTTTATCCATAATATTAAAACAACAGTCTTCATGAATAGGGGACCCATAAAAACTAAGCAAACTAGATGGTGGGCTTGCATGAAAATCGGAATTTAAATATAATTGAACTTATGAACTTTCTCAGGTCTCAGAAATCCATTGCTGGATATTCTTTCTAAGCAGTCGAGTAATCGTTTCTTATAAAGCACTTTCTTGTAAACAAAAGGTGTAATACCAGTTTTCTATTGCGTAATCCCCAATCTTCCGTTTAGTGAAGCAAATCTCTTCATACAGTACATTCGATTCATACATTCGAAGGAAGACCCCAGAAGGACATGTTATGTTAATGCGTAATTCTGCGGTAATAAGAAACCTAGGGAGTTACTTTTCTCTTTGAATTACTCACATTTAGAAGAAACTACCACGATAACTAGATAACGATATGCTGGCACTGTCCTTAATTCTAATCAAGCCTAATAAAATGTTTCCTTAATTACAGATATTATCTCGCCCTAGAAACGATCTCTTCAGTTAAGCGAGTTCTGGTAACATACTTAATGTGGATACTGTGTCAATAAATTGATTGAAAGCACTGCAAACAATTAAATCGTATTTGTGAATGAGGGGCCTAAGCAATCAATTACAAGCTGAAAAGTGAACACAGTAAAAGGATTATCGATTTAAGTCTGAAAATCTATTAAAACACCGCAATTGAAGTGTCAACCTAGCTGGATAAGAGATGCTAGTAGATGTACAAAGAAATCCAATCAAGAGTAAAGTTGTAATGGGAAAAACTTAATACACTGAAGACTTAAGTGAAGAGCTTCATAGTGCGCGAATGTACTAAGAGATTTGCCCTACCAAAGTGGAGACTCAAATGAAACTGTAAGGAAAAAACGAGGTTCATACAGTGAACTGATAGGAAAAAACAGGACCAAAATTAGCCAATTGAAATATCCCTAATCACAAAAAGGTGACACATTAACTTCATAATAACAGTACCGTGAGAGCTTTCTGATGAGAAGATGGAGGTGAAAAAGATCCGGGAGATATAGACAGCCTAGATTGTGTTGTAAACACCAGTGATGAATGAGAGACGCTGTTCTGGCTTTCAGCGAACACACAAAACAAAGAATTTCCCTTATCGACAGGGAATTGAAATAACATACAAAACGTCATAAAAACTGTGACAAAATTCTACTTAACGAAAGTTAGCGTAGGGATTCATCATGCCAAAGGATTCAAAAACAATGCGAAGAACTTATCCGGTAGTCAGTTAGAGAAATATGAAAACGCTGGGCTTACATTGCAGCTAAAATCTGACAGCAACATAATGCCAAGATACTCTAGCAATCGTTGAACACAAGTTGGTTGAAATTTAAATCAATACGAGAAAAGTTACTATTTGCTCAATAGAATTTTTCTCATAATACCCTAGCAAAATTACATACACTTTTTATACGAAACCGTATTATTTCTGCCATCAAATTATGGACTCAATATATACCAAACCTAGGATATATTATATAGACAAACTATATAGCTGATGTTATATAAACCATACACATATTTTCATTAATTGATATCTACTAGCTTATTCACCATAATTTCATGTTAGATGACATTAATTACCTTAAAGTTGTTATCTTATATTCAATGTTTACATTCTCTGAGATATTAGTTGGTGCTTATCAGCTTATTTTGATAACAAGTAAGTGAGACTCTTTGTAAAATTATACATAAAGCATTTTAAAAAACTAGAGCAAATAACGTCCAAAATCCAAGAACTGCAGGACGACATCGTTCCCACAATAAAAAAAATTTATTTGCAGTGATTTAAAAAATCCATCTATCTACCACTGCCTTTTCTGTTAAAGCATTGCATTGTCTTGGTGTTCAGCAGCCTAATGTAGTACCCAGGTCAGAGGATTCGACCAATATGGCTAGGTTCATTCATTCTGTTCACAAACAAGACAACTAGGTGTGTTTGCCTGTGTGTTTGCCTGTGTGTTTGAGTGTGCAGGAGGGTTGGCCCTAGTCAGTTAATATCCGTCGTCCTTTTAAGCGTTAAATTATGAAACTGATAAGAAACTTCAGACCTAGAATTCTCAAACAATTATGAAGCTTTCTAGGCCTATTCTTGTTGAATTAGGTTCTTATAAGAAACGGATATATGCCGATATAACATAACATAACAAACATACCAGATCATAACTAAAAAGGCTATACAACACACATCAAATAGCATCATATATATTGATAAAGGAGACACTTGCCCATTTGAGAGAACCACCTCAGAGACAATTTCAAAATATGCCACTATTCTAAATTTCCACCGACCGCAGCAAAAATTAACCGTAAGACCAGAGAGGTCACTTTTTAAATCTCTGCTAGCGCCAATCAATCAAATGTGCAAAAGCCATATGTTAAAAAAGGACCGGACGATAAGTGGCTGATCGTTCCAATTAGTTGATGTAATCATGTGAGACCAGCATATTCCGGCCATATGAATTAACCGAGAAGAGGCTTAGGAGTTTAAGAAGACTTAATGAGAAATGTGGAGGATCGTGCTGGATAGACCTGGATAATATGTAGATGATCATGAGGTCATGGAGAACAGAGGAAGGCCCTTGAAAGACACAATGGTAAATAGCAACGCCCAAACAAAACACTTATGAAGGTCTGCGTAAGCTTATAGGTACTCAAAAAGTGTATGGTTTAGTAACACTCGCCCATGGGGCCTACTGTAGGACCTTGATGGCTGGCTTTGAGTAGAACAGGGAAAAGTAGAAAATGCAAGAATAATGAAACTGTTGCACCTATGAGAAGCAAGTTAATCTGAACTCTCTTGAATCAATGACTACCGTAATTTCTACCCAGTGAAGGCAATGTTCATGAATAAAACGCAAAATTGTGGAACCGAAGTCTGTCTACTAAGCAACATAAGCACGTTCTGAAGCTACTGCAGTGCAATAGAATCTTTGAAAAAAGTAAAAGCTTCGAATTTCTATGAGAATTTTGTTTTCTCCTTTCATTCCTAACAACAGTTTTAACAAAATGTTAGCTGACATAAATCGTGAGCACAAGAAAAACAGGTTGGGTTGCTCTGCCAAGTTGTTGTACTCTGGAGAGTGTCAGACGGAAAAGCTATCAATCAGACATTTCAGCTAAATGCTTTCTATTCTCAAGGCATGAGAATGCTATAACAGCCATATCAAGGATATTAATAGGCCTAAATATGCATAGTAAACCAAAGACAATATCGAAATATAATTAATTCATTATATGTACTAAATGACATATAATAAGTTAAGGACATCAATAATGAAATAAACAACAAACACTATATATACTAAGTATATATATATATATATATATATATATATATATATATATATATATATATATATATATATATATATATATATATATATATATATATATATATATATATATTTAAGTCAAAGCCGCACTAACTAAGTACATAAGTAAAACATAGAGAAATTCAAAAATATACCTTCTTTTATATATATATATATATATATATATATATATATATATATATATATATATATATATATATATATATATATATATATATATATATATATATATATATATATAAAAGAAGGTATATTTTTGAATTTCTCTATGTTTTACTTATGTACTTAGTTAGTGCGGCTTTGACTTAAATATATATATATATATATATATATATATATATATATATATATATATATATATATATATATATATATATATATATATATATATATATATATATATATACTATACATAACATATACAAAATAATACATAACGAACTGAGGATATACATTAATTAACAATAAATAATATATGTATAAATATATAAATAATAGATAATAGAAGAAAGTGGGCTAAGAATAAGAAAGCACTGCTCGAATAATATAGTCAGATTTTGAGACCAATCATGTCTTTGATTCAATTGGCAAATAATTCCTGTGTCAATGGGGCCGTCCAGAAATTACGTACGCTTAGAGGGTCGGTGGGTGGGTGGGTGGGTGGGTGGGTGGGAGGGTGGGTGGCTTGGTAAAAGTCAAAGCGTACGTACGATGAAATGATTTTAAGAAGTGAGAACTTAATGTGTGTCTCCCTCATTTTCTGAAAAATTGTTGTCAAAAATGGTCAACATTTTTCAAGAAATACCAAAGAAACCTTCGTACGTTCGTACGGGGTGGATGGGTAGGTTAAGTTACAAGGGTACTCGCGCGTAAAGGGTGGGGGGTTGATCAAAAATGAGATGATTTTGAGCGTACGTACTTTATGGATGATCCCAATGAAAGTATTCCGTTTTCACGCTTCAACGGTGCCTGTCTGTCTATGCAATATTGGATTTTTAAACACAATCAAAGGAAGTGGTAGCACTAAATGCAAAAACAAACAAAAAACAAAAACAAGTACAATACTAGGTCAAAACATTTTCTTATAAAAAACTGCAAAATTCAATATCTAAAAGCAGTGGTGGCTATATATAACACAAGAGAGACGTATAGAAAAGTAAATCAGTTTTTATTCATCCTATGGGGACAAAGTGGTGAGAACCCTCTGTAAAGGATGACATCAGAGATACATTGCAACAACGAAGGAGCTTACCATAGGAGTGGGAATCAATTCAGCGACTTCTCTATTACCAAGCTGAACGGCAATATCCTTTGGCGAATCTCCAACCTAAAAGAAGACAATATCCCAGGTTGAATTGAGATATTTGGTCTTGCATTTCAACAATAAGTTCAGTGCAGGGAAACAAAAATTGTACAGCAAAAGAAGAAAACCAGTCCACGAAACAAAAGCTGGATAGTCCAAGAATCTCTTTCAAATACGAAGGGCAGATACTTTTGAAATGTTTGTAGCCGTCTTCCATGAAAGTAACTATATTATTTTATGATAATATACTGAACAATAAGCGATAAACTGTATGTACATGATAATGAAAGTCAGGTTGAGCCCAAAATAACCTGACAAGATAATGACTTCGTTGTCAAATTCGTGACCAAACATCAATAACCAATACCAGGAGCAAAGAATCTCTTCAAGGTCAACTGGCAAAAAAGTATTGCATATTTCTGTGAAGTGCCGCATTTATGGATTTCAAGGTCCAATCGACAAGATCCACGTGGATCCTTGTCTAAGCCAGCGTAGATAGGCCTCGCATTTATAGTAGACTATGTGGGTCCACAACTATTTGGACCTGCACTCACTCAGAGAAATTTGATTGCGCTTTTTTAGCACAGACACAATGGTGTTCTCGTTTTATATATCTATCAGATCCAAAGAAGACACCTTTCAAAAAAGATGGACCGGAGACGAATGGACAGCCTATATGTATGATCAGAATCTGATGAAGATTGGATCTAACTTACGTTATTGAGACTGGCTTCATAAGGTTGTCCACTTTCTAGCAAAAGAGTTGTCATCTTCTTATCACCGAGCTCAGCACAAAGATGCATCGGAGTGTTACCGCTCTAAAAGATACATGATGTAAATAAATGATAAAATACTTAACCGGCAAAATGAAACAAGAATGGTTTTTCACAACTGCAGGGCGCTCAATACAGTTTTAAGATACATGCGCAAACAGCTGGTGTAAACATTATAAGAACTACACCCGGCAAATATACCAAATTAACAAATTTCACTTCAAAAAAGACACATTGGTAATAGGTAGTAGCATTTACTGTGACGTAATAGGCATGACCATTTACCATAACCCAACAAGTGCTAATAGAATAGACAAAGTTGCGTGGAGCAAATGATGAAAAGAATAAATAAAATGATGATTGACTGGAGCTACAGCAGTAATTTCTACAAAAAAGATTGCCGTAGGAGCTCACCCATAACTAAATCAATGTTTCTGTACAGACGAAGCGTATTAAGGTAGCGATGGGGCGTCGTATTAAGGTGGAAACAGGTATTTAACATTACGAAGATGTCAAAGACAGTTGGTAACCTATTAAGCTATTGCTCAACGTACGTGATTCTGTAGGTTGATATCAGCTTCCAGCGCAAGAAGGGTTTTAACTGCGTCGGTCTGACAATGTTGTATAGCGACATGAAGTGGTGTGTTCCCAGTCTGTAGATTTTAAACAAAAGCATTAGAATTACATGATAGAACAATGACAAACAACTAGTAATAACCATGATTCACGGTCATATGTCGTTTAAAAAATTTCTCAACTCATCTGCAAATGTTGAATTGGAAACGAGCTCGCATTAAATTTGTTCTATCTTTGGTAAGAAGGCCAGGGCACAGAATAGATATCAAGAAAGAAGCGACACTCTCTGCTATCACAAGGGTCACGGATTTTCTCACGCATGCGTCAACTTCGTCGCGTGAAAACGAGTTTAGAGGTGTAAAAGTGCTGTAAATCCATCATCCCAAAACGACAAAGTCACCTGAAGAACACGGCCACGTTCCAAAACATTGAGAAACCTTAAAACGTACACTGAATCAAATGAGTTTGGATTGTGAGCGAAGATTTAGCAATGAAAGGGCCATTGACACTGTACGAAACTAAACAAAAGCCGCACATGTATAGTACGCATGAAATCTTGCACGTTACGTCACTGGAACAACCAGAGATTACTGCAGTCGATTTAATAGGATCCTTTGGATTAAAAAGGATTAAGAAAGATTACTATGGGATTCTGTACAGAAAATCTGCCAACATACGACTATTGGGACTATCACCATAACCAGAGGGCACCATGAACTCTTAATTATAATAATTAGCATCATTATTATTATTTTCATTTTTTTATAGTCTTTACTATATATTAAAAATTTCTGCAAAGTTTAAGAATCTTATGGGAAGCACAAGAAAGCTTATGAGAAACGCAAGAAAGTTAGAAAAACTACAGCAAATAGCTAAGAGCGACTAATACTAACAAAACTTAACTACAAAAAAGAAAGAAGAACTATGTATAATTTAATGTACAATTTCAACAGTTATAATAGTTAAGAAGGTTTCTAACAGTTAAGAGATTTCAATACCTAAAAAAGTTGATAAATCATATACCTTTAAAATGCTAATATTTGTGTAAGGAGAGTCATCGCTTTTACTTAATTTGCGCAGATTTCTTGAAACGGAGTCATCACAAAGCCAAGAAAGTTGCATACTTAGCCAAAAACAAAAACTTTCCGGTAAGAAAACATTTACTTCTACCAAGACTGATGCGACTATTTGCACATGTATCATAATTATCATTATATTGACCAAAACCTCACCGAGGTAGGACTCTGAAGATTTGCTCCCCATTTCACCAGATTCTGTATAACTTTTCCATTGTTATTTTGGCAAGCAAGATGCAAAGGTGTATATCCTTCCTGAAAAAGAAAGCACCACAAAAAAATAATAACTCTGATGCGACCTAGATCTCCCAGATATAGATGGGGTTGAGGATGAGACAACATTTGAGTAACTGGAAAATATACCTACCCGAAGGATAAGATATATCTAATTTTTGAGTGCAGTAGTAGCCTGTTCGTTCAGTGATAAAATGATTTTGTGTAATGATAAGCAGTAAAAATGTAATTTGATAAAACTAATTAATTCCTCAAAAGTGTATTCAAACCACCTTCTGCATTGCTAGTAGCTTTGATTGAACTATATCACCTGTGATACCCATAGTGATCACTAATCAATGGTCGATCAACAACAAACAATAATCAATACTGATTCAATTAACATTGTAGAAAACTGTCCTCGCTTACATTAAAGGGAAAATAAAGGGCGTGGCCAGAAAAGATTTCCGAAGGGCTGCAGCCAATACCTTTATTTCAGCGACATATTCTTGCAAATGAAATAGACACCTAATGCATTTCATGCATTTAAGAAAACTTGAAGTAAATAAATAGAGATGTGTCTGTGAGTGACTGAATGACCGCTTACACATGAAGCAACAAGGTCTTGCTAAGTCTTGTCTGGCATCAATCTAAGGCTTTTCTGCAAGCAATCCGTTGTCAGGCAAGACAAACAGCACAAACAATTAAAAAATGGGAACTAATTCTGCCAATATCTTTGTACGTGCTTCAATTAAACCACTTGATACTGACGACCTGAGGTGCTCAATTCCTCCAAATACCAAGGCTGAACAAGGCTGAAAAAGGCTGCTCTCGGCTCAACTTCAACTCCACGCTACTATCTCAAAGTGAATGTTACAGAATTGTGCTCAGCCTACTATCAGTACCAAGTGTTAAGCTCTATTGCTCAACTTCATATCATACTGAGAACCAGCATGTTATCTGTTGTAAGCAATGTCTCTGCTGGCTTATCCAGGGTGTTATCCCATGGCTATTCATGAGTACTACACAAACGCATATACATCTCAGCTAATCACAAGCTTAGCATGAAAACAAACCAAATGATATTTCATAAACTGTTCCTACCTTATTCCTGATATTGACGTCTGCTTCATTATTGAGAAAAAGGTCTACAGCCTCAGCTTGGTTGTGCCAAACAGCTTCATATAGCGGTGTATTACCATTCTGGAAGAGAAACCATTTGTTGAAAATGCCAAACAGTAGACAACATTGTTAAGAATACAATTGAGTCTATATTACTTTGCACAGTGGTCTAGGTATCCAATGCATAGGACGGATATCATAAAGACAGGACAAGTTTGTATATAAACAAATAATACCACACACTTTTTTACAAGAATAATGTTTATGAGAACATCGAGGCTCAAAATCGCAGAAATTTAAGAACAATTTACGAATAATGCAAGGCTCAAAAGCTCAAGTCTTGAACTTTCTGTGTATTCGAGACCAACTTTAGACTAACTTTAGCACAATCAACAAATATTTATTGTTCTGTTCCGCTTGTTATTGTTTTTCATGATGAAGCAAGACATAAACAAAGATTCGAATATGCTCTATCTATCCATTATGTGCAGAGACTCATTCGTGGGTATTCTTACGAGTTCCAGATGAAGTAATACCATTGGTACGTAAGAATAATGTAAGAATAATATAGGGCTTAAAACATAAAAAATTAAGAATATTGAGGCTCAGTGAAAAATTCAGTATTCTTATCAAAAAAGAGTGTGTAATACCAACCAAGATTGGCAATACAATTCTGGAATAAATTCTTTTTTAATAAGGACATACTTCATATACGAACACTGAAGCTTGAGTGGCCAAAAACAAGAACAGTGCTCGAACATAACTAGCCTCAGACAGATGAGAATTTTCAAATGCACTCAACTATTCACGTTCTTTTGGCAAACAAATCCCGATGAGGTTGCTAATAAATATCTGCATTGGTTACTTTATTTTAATAGGAACTGTATACTGCATATAGTTTCTTAAATATTTGCAAAACATCGCTCTTAAAATAAGGACAATTTTAAAGGACATTCTGAGTCTAAAATCGTCAAAAATTGACCGCAGAACTGAGTCTCGACAAAAATTATCTGGCTCTTATAAAAAAAGTGTAAAAAACAGAGAGAGTTAGATAATCACTTACATCATCTTGAAAATTTACATCACTTCCACCTTCAATTAATATATTAGCACATTCTGCGTGCCCATTGACCGCAGCTTGGTGCAAAGGAGTAGAGCCATACTGTGTAAGCAAAAGCAGTCCTGTTCAATTATCCTCGATTTCATTACACTAAAATATCTGGTCATCAGATTTTCAACAGATATGGAAAGGGATATGGTATACTCTTATTCAACTAAGCGTCGCTAGCCCCCTTTCAATCCAGTCTCGTTTTGAACAGCGATCCACATCTAGATCTTGGCCGATGCCTTCAATGACTTAATACACAATATAGAAATCACGAAGATAGCTCCTCATAAACCCATCTTTTTCACCCTGTCCTATTCCTTTTTAAACACATCTATATCAGAACCAACTTTTGTCTACCTCATACATCACAAGTGACGATAAAGAAGAGCATATTGAGCACAATACTGTGGCCCGTCAGTTCTGACAAAAAGCAAAGTTCTAATGTACTCAAAAAATAAAGTAACTGGGCTTCATATTTACGACATGAGTAATTGGGTTCTAACTTTCCTGTATAATTACCGACGAAATATTCACCACTGAATGGAAATGACTATAATGAGATGACACAATATATATGTTTACACAATCAAATAGCATATGATGTGCCGACTTTCTGGCAAAACAGTACTCAATACTAAGTAAGGCTTCAAAATGAATGCAAGGTGGGTGAGTATAAAGGGGTTTGCCAATGACAGGGGCAAAGGTGATATCAATGGTGTAGAAGAGGCTAGAGTTTATAGAGCAAGGATGAAATCAGAATTTCAAATATTTGCTAGAATTCATGCAAAGATTGTCAAATATCATGCAACAGTTTTATTCCTTCGTACAAGAGGGCTTGGGAAATATGTAGGCATTAAAACATTTGACAGAAATGAAGGGGTATAAGTAAGGAGTTGGGATTCTCCAAGACAAAGAATTGCAATAAAAGTGCTTCCAAATTGTTTTGCACCCTTGAGCAGAGACAACGAAAGAAAAATCAAATTGCTGCAGAAATATAGTAAGAATTATAGCTTTGAAAGGTACCTTATCTTTCGCATTTGCGTTGCACTTTTTGAGAAGCAAAATTTCAACGATATTTGTGTGGCCTTTCGAAGCAGCATAATGTAAACAATTTCTTCCGTTCTATATAAACAACAATAACATACATAAGCTTCTATATTGCATGATTCCTGAAAACAATAGTGATTATCTATCATATATCGGCACTGCATGTGGCTTTAAAAACAACTTGAATCGAGTGCAAGGCCAATGAATGGCATAATTAGATAAAATCAGTATAGTAAAATTTAATTATAAAGGTTTTGATTATAGAACCATGATTTATCATGTCATCTACCCTCGCAGATTCCCTCAAAACATAGAAATCCTACAGATCTGGAGTATAAATAAAATCCAACTACAAATTAAAGGACATCTGTCTGAAAATTATTGCATAACAGGTGTCCCTCGACCCATAATAGGAGATATTGGCAGGATATTAGAAAATCAGTCTCATTTCTACAAGTATTTCCTCTGCCCACCATGAAGAAACAAGATGAGTTCGCAACAATCCTATTGGCAGTTGAAAGGGATAAGCGTTTGGAGGTCTATTAAAAAGGGCCTGAAATCATTGCCAGCGCAGGTCTCCCAGCTTCTGCAACCCCAAAACCTTTGAGTCTCAAAGCTTAACTTGAAAAAACTTGGAGGTTTATGATCAAGCTATGAGGCTTATAAACTGCATTGTAAATACCACCATTTCATACTGTACACCAAAAGAAACGATTTATATGCATACAAAGAAAGCCTATCTAGTTATAGAGGAAAAAGTGTTGACCCTTTGGGGAGGGGACAGTGGCCACATTTCTATGTCATACCACGACTTTGTGTTCGAACTTTTTGGGCTACGAATGTGTAATAAGAACTTCGCCCTTTGACTGAAACATATCAGCTGTGCCACATTTTTCGGTTTGGTTCTTAAATCAGAGTTAATCTGCTTTGTGATGAAAATATGACAGAAACACACTGATCCACTCTTCTATAGAAATTGAGAACCTATTTATGTCCTAGCTACACTATAACGCCTATTGTCATGACATACTGAAAATCAAGATGTCTCTATTTGTCGTCGTCTTAATCGCAAATTTCATCACAAATCGGCAATTTCCAAGAACAGAACCTAAAGAAATCGACTTGTATACTTTCATCAAACCTGTCATTCATTGTGGAAAACCGTCTGATATGAAGTCAGGTCATGAGAGTTTAAGGTGGGATATGAATCCTTGAATCTCATGCCCAAACGTTAAGAGTTGGAAGGTCTGTGACTTCATGGGTCAAGAATCGATGCAAATAGTGATTGCGTAGTGACTCAAAATCTCCCAAAAAAGGAATAACTCCTGTGATATGTAGGGGTATAGCGATAAGCTATAGATAAGGACAGTAGATTCTTCTCGTTTACGCTAACAAATAATGTGTTCTTCCTCAACTCTGAGAAAAACAACATCTTCAATAGCTGATACTGAAATTTACCCACAAAGGTATCAAAAACCTTATGTCATACGGCCATTGCTGGTCAAAATAGTAAAAATACGAAGCACCATCAATTCTCCTGAAAATCTAGATATAACAAGGAAAAAGTTACACCAAATTACCTGATCTTGCACTTTCACACTCGCACCTTGCTGGAGAAGGAGGACAACATCTATTTCTTTCCCCCAACCACATGCTAACAGCAAATCTTTGTGCAGTTTTGGGTTCACAGGGCCATTAGCCATTTTTTAGGATGACAGTGGCAGCAATCATTTTTGATATTTCACAAAATTTTTTATTCGACACTGGCTCCAGTAATAAGTTAGCTTTCGATAAAGACCAATCAGCATCTCATATCTAAAAAATAAAAATGATGTGCTCAATTTTTGACTTTGCACGTGCTTGCAGTACCAAAAGCACATCTTGGTATACAAAACAGAACTTGGGGTATAGTAGAGAGAGTGAAAATTCAATTAACCCCCTATCAAAATCCTTTTCTGAAAACATCTAAGACAGATAGCATCAAATTGTTTGCAACTTCCTTCGTTTCTACATAGCATAAGTTATCCTTGGCATCACTTAACAATGATGCATGAAAAAACGGTAAGCTTAGTCCCATACACGATTCCGTACGCTGGGGAGTGCCTGTTAGAGAAGACACTTATCCTGAGCCGTCGGCATAGTGAGGTAGGGTGGCCTGTTCCATTCCTCACCGGAAAGAAAAACCCTATGTATAAAATCTACCGAGACTCAAAAAATTCAAATATCCTCATATAACCGCACATACAAGAAATAATAAGCTATTAGAAGCGAATCTACTGAGGGTATGGGGTTGTCACACCCCAATACATCTAAGCAGCGAGCATATTTAAGCAAATATTCGGCGATACAGTATACCTACGTTAAATGCGTTCTCATTTGAAGAGTATTATTTATTGCTAAATATGCAGCTAAACAGTACACAGAAATAAGTGATGTATACTTAATTATTCTGTGATTATAAATACCCATATCATCAGACTGACACGCGTAGATAACATAAAATAAAATTCACCATTGAAACAGACACCTTTCAATGAATTCTTTGGGTAAAAATTCAGGTAGAAAGTTTTGACACCCCATCCAATACAAACAGTATTACTACGCACCTGTAAGCTATATAAATTACCCTTAAAATGATATTTCATGAACTGCGTGACTTACATATTACACGTTTTCTCTTTTATAAGAAACCTGGTTCAAGGCATAGCAGCAAGTTTCTTAATTTCTAGACACATTCTAGTTCTAGAAGTTTCCTAGGTGGTGAGTCCCATGTACGATTCTGTACGTTGGGGGAGTGCCCGTTAGAGGGACACTTATCCTGAGCCGCCGGCATAGTGAAGTAGGGTGGCCAGTTACTTTCCGCGCCGCCTTTAACTTCCATAGTGTTGCCACCAGGTACCCATTTGCTACTGGGTGGACAGTGAGCAAACATCCCAACTATGGTCCGAGGGTTCGACTCGACCCATCGATGTTTTGCTCAGCAATCAAGCGCTCTAACCACATGGCCACTCGCCCAACAGAAGTTTCCTAAAAGTTTTTAACTTAATGAAAACAGTTCCTTAACTTTTTCCTCCTAGTTCTAAAATTTTCCTAAAATTTAGAATGCCTAGTATAAAGTTCCTTATAAACCAATTTCTTATATAAAAATCGTGTATGTCAGTTCAGTTCAGTCTAGGTCAGTTCAGTTCAGTTGAAGATATTAAACTGAATGTACAGTCCACTTCCACGGTTCAGGCATTCAATCTTGGTAGATAAAAGGGGTGAGCAAAACAGATCAAAGTCACTATCCATGGCCTATTATTTCTATCAAAAAATAGCACAATGATTCCATTAGCAGATCGCAAGAACTTTCTCTGCAAGAAGACAACAGGTGACATGATTGTGCGAATTAATTTTTCAACGTTGATTCGAACAATACTCGCGTTAAGGTCAAAGAAAAGATTTCTTTAACGTATGAGATAAGAAAAGAAGGGGAGTTGATGAACTATTGTCCAAAGGATGAGCGATGATAATAAGAGCATAAAAGATTAACCTCACCAATGCAACAAACAAAGTCGTCGGTATCATCTTTCACAACTACCAATCTCACTGTGAGGTACCTGCTGCTGTTTCAAAAAGAGACCCCAGGGTACAAAAAAGATATACAGGCAGAAATCTCACCGGATAATTAGAGATGACTTGGCCGTAAGTGTATAGTGATGCTTGATGGTGTGTACTGACCGCAACCAGTTGTGTATCAGGCAGTTTTCCAAATGCAAGCAGAGCGCCACACTGCGTTATTTGTATTTATCTAATTCTTTTTTAACGAGGAATTCTAAACAAACAAAGCTAAGAATTATAAATGCAATATTTACTTCAGGAAAAAGCCGGACTATATACTAGGATCGGGTGATAAAGGGATGCTGTAAATAGCTATAGTAAATTCAAACAACGTGGACAAAGAAACGGTCGATTTCTTTACAATGATGTAACTCTTGGTTATGTCGCCTAACTTCTGATAGTTTGAAAATTGCTATACAATAGAAAGAGTTCATGACTATTGCATCTCAATTTCTTTTGGCCCGGGGCTTACACACAAAGATATAAGACAATAAGTACACAATAGACAAGGGTCAACAACTACTACATCTTCTATCTCTTGGTCCGGTTTTTCATACGGCTCTCCAATGCAAGACAAAAAGCTTTAAGCCGAAGATTTTATAGGCTAAATAGGATATTTTTAACAATTATGACGAAATTGGTTTGCTGAAGAGTTATCAAGATCTTTTATGGTATAGATACAAACACAATTAGACAACAAAACGATGGGAATAATCCGCGATAATTTAATGGAGGGTGGGATGTAAAACTTTTAAAAATGCAATTGAGAATTAATTGATGATCATTGCGATAAAGCCTCTATCCTCTTCCTGCTTTACGCTTATCTGGTGAAACAAAATGGCGTCCGCTTTTGTTGGTACATTGTTGGTGGTTGAAATCGCATTAAAGGCTGAAACCTTTCTAATGTGCATTCTAAGCTGGAGTTCTCGTGAAACAGAACACAAATGGTTTTCTCTTGATTCATGGTTATGTGTCCTTTGCCTGGCTATACTATCGCTTTGGAAAGATATGGGCATATGTGTTGTTCAAACATAGTATATGGAGATATCAGCGGCTCGAAAGTTAACTGTAAATAATGTATGTAGGTGATGCTCACCCCCAGGGAAGGAATACTATGCTAAGGGGTCTATGTTATGACTACTGCCGAGGGGTATGCCACTCGGAAAAATCTCGTGTACACACTTTGCGACAAAATTACGAAAAAATCACAACAAATCACAAAAATTAAAAATTACAAAAATCACAAATATTAATGACAAAAAATTATAACAAATCATAAGAATCATACAAAAAATTCACAAAAATAACGAAAATCACACTACGAGTCACTGAAAATCATAACAAATCACAACAAATCACAAAAATCAATAACAAAACATCATAAAAAAATCCCAAAAATCAAAAAATATCGTACACTTTTCTACGAGTGATACACACCCCTCGGCTATTTCGACTTTCAATCTTGTTCTGCATTAACACCATGAAAATATCATGTCCCATATTATGGTCAGTCTCATACCCCACTCTTTACTATAATGATATCATTGATATCTGACAAAATGAACACTCCTACTATATTCTGCACATTCTACACAACTAATTTGTATTCAAGTCCTCATCATACACAAGGAATCCATGGCCCCAGATACCACTCCAAACTGACTTTAGAGTGAATCCTCTGCAATGACTAGCTAGCCTGAGCTTTAACAAAACTCTGGTACATATGTCCAGGAAAAGGCACGTAGGTCTTGGCGCACAGAGGACAAGCCACAAAAAGTAATGGCATTCCCGGCAGAAATGTATGAATTGGTAAGGCAAATGGTATCAATGATGTAGCGTGCCCTCTTTATCTGGGAGGGGGAGGTTGCAAAGCAAACAATTTACGAACATTGACACCAGCAAAATTAACCACTTAACGATAATAGCCCTGATAATTTACATTGCCAAACTTCAAAGCTATAAACCATGAAGAAACTTTTCCCAATGGCCCAGTCGCATTGAAAGCATATGCATTGCTTGAAAATGCCTTGAGAAAACTGATACTCTAGATGGGTACGTCGTGTCTGTGTGAGTGCTCCATACCGAGGAACCAGACTGGGCACCACAACTACCAAGAAGTGAGGAAGGTTATGCTCACTTTGAACAGACGAGTCAAAACACTACCGACGGTTTCTGCAAAAAGTGGAGGAGGGGTGACGCCCTCACCCTCTTCTTCGACATGCCTCAACGAGGAACGTTGCTGAATTTAAGAATACTTTCCAAAAAATGGGGTGTATCAGTCCCTTACACATCCCTATGTCCGCAAGCTACGCCCCTGAATGGCTATAATGTCAGCAGATGCATGATTGCCTGAATAACTAATGTCTTAAAATGATTTAATCGTCTTAGAACCTATAGAAGCCTCCGTTTTTCTTTCATTTTCAACACAAAGATATTTATTGAAAGCTTATGACCTAGAGATAAAATATGACAGCTGTATGCAAGAAACGTCTTTCACTTGAAGCAAGCTCTAGGATGAACTCTCTGACACCGCCATGACGAGCAAAAACATTTTTATTCATCGAGAAATCTAGTTCAAGGATCAAAACTGAAGGATCCCAGACGTGAGCGGTTGACCACATTTTCAGCCGAATGGTGCACACAGCAAAGACTGTTTGCTAGTTTGCTAGATAATATATGGTCAGAGAACCGTTAGCAAATATAAACTAACAAACGAGCTAGAAAGGATCAATGCTATACACATCTTTATTCATAAGATTAAGAAAGTTTTTCTCAGCACTGAAGCTGTCTTAAGATTCTTAATGAGAATATTCGAGGTTCTGTGCCACTGCGGTGTTACGCAGACAGACAGACAATACACAAACATAACAAACGAAAAACATAGATTCAACATGAAATCTATGCAGATGCAAAAGAGATTACGTGCATGCTTGAAAATTGTAACTTCCAGTGTGTATCGTCTCATCGACTTTCCTAGGCCTCAGAAATCCAGTGGTGAACTTTCTTAATTTTTGAGCAGATGCATACTGCTTTTCTATGAATCACATTCTTAGAAAAAAACGTGTATACACGAGTATACACGCTTTTTAAGGGACTTCTTTACTCGTTTTTTATAAGGAAACTAGCACAAGGACCGGCTCTTAAAGTTCTTTATTTCTAGATCTATTCTGACCATAAATTAACAATTTTGTCTTTAATAGTACAAGTTCCATAAATTTGTTGACCTTCTACGTGTAAGCTCCATATAAAGTAGTTCCTTCCAAAAAAGTGAATGATGAACCTACATCTTAAAGGCCAAAAAGTTTAAGGATATTGTGCTATAATAGATAAAATCCTCAGGAACTTGTCAGTTTTCTCTATTTTCTTCGCTGCAAACAATCACAAACTGGAATGCCAAAATTGCCAGGATGGTATGTAGTCCCTGTACCAAGCAAGTCATAGAGGGGTTGTTCTTGAAACCCACCCTGTCATTAGTTATCCTTCCTTAACACTAAACTGATACTTATTATTTCCATTAAGTACTAAATGCTCAATTGAAATTAAGGAACTACTGCTCGTACGGAATTCTTTGTGGGACAATGTGCTCAACAGAGGTGCAATAATAATGAGCTTTTGAAACTATGATTTGACTTAGGTTCTTTATAAACAACGTATCATTCGTTTTAGAAGTTTCCATTGCATAACACCACTGTGACCAACATAGAATTCCTCCTAGCTCGGACTTGCGTACTGTATATGCTCGAATTAGCCGCTTGGGGGCCTGTTTATTTTTGACACTTTTGGGTGGGGGCTTACTCCAGGGGAGGGCTTCTTCAAGGGAGATAGATAAAATCATATGGCATAGAAAGCTCACTGTCAAAACCCCTGTTATCCACAACCTGAAGACAGCTTAATTGAAGGAAACCTTCTTCAGAGGGGGGGAGTTCGAGGGTTTACGGTAATTCAATGTTGATGTTTGCCAATCGTTAGCCTTCAGTTAATCTCTGTTTTGCATCTCATTATTGCATCCCATTATAGCATGGCTAGATTACGATACAATCTCCGCAGAGGCGTCACTATGCTCGTTGTCATGCAACTTATATTGTTTATGCTACGTCTAATGATAACTGAGCTGTTTACATTATGCACAAATGACAGGTGACACTCTATTATGCAAAGACGATTAACCTGTGAGGTCAAATTGCCCGTTGGTTTTGTCCTATTTGATCCACTTTCGAAAAGCCCATTAACAAACAGGATCATATTCAAATCTATAATAGGCAATGAATTGCATTAACGCTCTGGAGCGAAAGTGCCAAGTTTCTTCTGAAGAAAATGACTTGCAATTCCAATGATCTGGTTTATTTCGATAACAACACATGGAAGACAACAGTGGAGAAATTACTCTTATTCAATGTGGAGGAAATGGCTGTTTTCTTCTGATTCACTAAGCCCCAAAAGTACCATTATGAATCATGTGTATACCCTGGATCAGGGTTGTACAGCCTATCTTCCAGAAGGGCTAATTTGAGACTCTGGTCATAGATACTGGGCACTTTTCATATATCATAATAAGAGAAAGTCAGTGCAGGCAAATGACACACTCTCAAGCACAGCCTGAAGTAAAGATTCGAAAGCATAACCCCAGAGCTCAGGTGGCATAGCCAAGTCACAATCGCGAGTTCGATGCCCGCTCAGTTCTGTCATTTTCTAGCACTTTCGTTTCATTTATCTCCTAAATCCCGTTCCTTTTAACATAGCATGATAACTGCAATATAGTTCTCTATCAACTTCAACCTCAGTGCAGGCCAAGTGTCGGACAACCTTGCTCAAGAAGACAGCACAAAACAAACTCCCTCTAAATACTTTATAGTTTAACCAAGTTTTCTTACGACAATGCTTGCCAAAAGTACTTGGAACATCAACACATTTTTATGAATTTCCGACTCCTGTCGCTTTTCCGTCATAGCCATAGCAATTAAAGAGTAAACCCCTTCCCACCTCAAAAAATGGCTAGTCAATATAGGAGAACTAAGGGGCAGGTCATTAATTAGTTGCAAGACATCCTCATATATTTGATGAAATTTCATCCCCCCTCTCAGATTTACATAAAATTTTCGTCCCCACTCCAGGACATCAGGAGAAACTCAATACACCTTTTATAATGCTCTATTTTTTCATCCCCCTCCTTCTGCATGTGCAGATGTTTGGCCCCCCCCCTTCTAGATGTCTTCCACCTCCTCCCCTGGAAGAATCAATGACTGGTCCCTAAAGCATTGTAAACATGCATCAATTTTACCAGTCAGATTATTCATATTGTTTCAAGGGGAGCGCGGGGTGGTGTTATAGCTTGTATATAATGTAAATCACAGTTAATGTTTGAAGACTTTTGGCAGGCAATGTATGCTCTAACACTTTACATCTATGCTGTTGGACAAATTAGCTAATTCTCCTTGTTAAGATAAACAACATCACTGAGTAAGTAGTTGCAATCATTACATAATAATCATTGTCAACACCACCATTTTACTAACAGTATCATCAAGCATTTGCAAGCCTATTCACCTCTCAGATTTGAATCTACCATTTAACTCCTATAATGTCGTTCAGTTATCAACTGAACCTGCTAAATACTGCAACTATTCTACATCTAATAACCCAAGGATTCTCATGCATTTCCTTCAATGTTGACAAACCAACAAACCTTTCAGGTGATAATGATGATGATGGAAGTAATGATGATGATAGTGATAATGATGCTAGTCCATAATTGGAGACCTCCTCATGGCAGTCAGTAAGGGGGCATACAGAGAAACTGCCCAGGTTAAGTTCAGAGCAGTTCCCTGAACAGACTTTTAGAGTTGGACCAAGATGTTTATGGCCAGTGGCAAACTGTCAAAAACAATGATAGTGGTCTGATAAACTGAAAGATGTTCAGTACATAGGCAATGCAGCCAATATATAACAACCCACCCTTTTGCAATTCTTCTCTGTTATCCCACAGAGCCTCAGACTGCTGAATACATCAACCTGCCATAGATGACACTAACAACCAGAGTGGCTTCAGCACAGCCACCCCATGACCCACATTCTTGAATGCATAATAACCATGAATGGACAAACTAATCTTTGGTGCATAGAGTTATCCAGACCTAATGACATGACAAAAGACTGGTTTGATTAGGTATGATGTATGATGGACTTCTTGAGATCACAAGAGCATCGATCAGGATCAGACAGACCTTCACAATCCCAACCACACTTGATTTCAAAATAATCTTATAAGATGATGGCAAACACTTCCAGTATGAGGAGATTTTCTACAAAAATCATCCATCTAAAATTTCTTGAATCAGTCAAATGACATCTCATACAAGGATAAAGCACACAATTGGATAAGAATATAGCAAGGTAAGAATAGCCTAGAAAACCCGATTCAATGATATTTCAGTGCATGTTAACCAAAAGACAGATTCCTACACTCCTACATGCTGTGTAGCCAAGTTTACAGTGATTCAAAGGGAAAAATCCCCAAATGTCCCCTACCCCCTCACCAAAATGGCAATACCAGGCAATACTATACCAGAAATTGCATATCACTCATGGACTTTTAGAAAACATGTGCATATTGGCCTAGCTTGATCAATTGTGGGCTCTGCATCACCTATAAATAGGTGGGGTGTACAGGGGATCTAGGGGGCTTACCTCAAAAAAATATAACTTTTATAGGCCAGATCACTCAAGAGCTGAAAGCACCTTTCAAAGGTACTGTGAGAAAAAAGATATTTCTTCATAGGTTTTATTATCAAAATATTGTATAATCAAAGCTTTTCTCTACAAGCTTTGTAATGGGAGCTGATAGATGAAAGACCTTTTGTGAAATCAAGAGATTTTTGCTATAGTTGATGGATAATAAGTGAGCTCTCAAGCATTTCATTTTATATTCCTCTGCTACTCTCAGATCATTCTGTGCTTCCCTAACAAAATCCCACTGCCTACAAGGCTTGCATGTGAAAAAGATGATATTAGATTGATATCTGTGGTCATGAGCTGTAAACTCCTCTACTACACAACAGTAACCTCATCAACATAGCACTACAGACCAGGTAAGGGATTTCTACTTCAAATGTTTTCTCTTGTGATAATGGTAAACAAAGCAAAAGCAAGTACACAGCACAATATGGTAGAAAGGCAGAAAGGCCAAGTGCATCCTTTCTTACAATGGGAAGTCTAGACAAGTCATTGTTAGGGATTTCCCTAATTAATAGCCAATTTGAATGCACTTAATGTTCGACTAGTTCCGGATCTATTGACAGTGTATTTTGCTAGTAAAACTAACGGAAATCAAATGCGATCATAAACATGACAAAATTTATTCAGAGGGGCACCTACTCCTACAATGCTTGAAGATGAGTAGCCTTGCGCTTGCTGCTCACTGCATAAACAGCCCATTCACCGCATAAAGAAGCTTGTACCTCCAGGTAGACAACGTTTAACCCATTAGTGAAATTCTACAAAATAGTCGGCCTATATTTAGGCAGGCCTACCATTTCAATTAACAGACACCAAGTTGTGTAAGAAATGCGTATATCATTCATACAACACTAGCGAAGAACATGAGATGGTAAACTTGAAGTTCACTTCAGCCTACTCAACATAAACGGCTGTTCGACAAACTGTCAAGAGCGAACGATCAGTTCTCTTCTAACACACAACCTTTTCCAAACAAATGAATGTCAGACACCAAACAGCTGTTGCGGAGTGCACTCGTGTAATGTCAACGTACTATTGCGGTAAGTCATTTGAGGCCAGGTTTAAAAGGTTCATTAGTAGGGTGACCACAAGAGATGGTTACAAAACTCCCCATTTGAGCTTTGTGAACAAATAAGTACTGATTTAAAGTCTGTCATGGTACTAAAAACAATGCAGCTTATGGTTACTCCATAGCGGTTATGATCAGGAGCATTGAATAAAAAACCGTGGAAGTGTGAAATTAAATCTCTCATCTTAGGCAGGTATCCATGTTTGAAATAAGGAAGCATGGATTTCGGAAACCAACAAGCAAATCGTGAACCACTTTCTAGGAACCGCTCTGATAAAACCTATCCGTATATCCTCCCGCAAACACTGAGGACCTTAAGAAACCTCTCCTAGCATCATACTAAGCTGTACAAAATAGTTACTATATGCTGTAGGCAACCAAAGTAAACCGCATTTTCGATAGTAAGTGCTACAAAATTGCCCATATGAATAACGACAAAGCTGTACACTGTTAACCAATATCACGTTAAGCCCCATCTGGCACGACCGTTAATCAACTTTTCAAAACTCAACGCTACAAACATAGTTGCCATTTATTTTCAGATTTCCTGCAAACTTCATAGTTTCTTTATTCACAGATATTGATATCCTAATACTTAGATAAAGTATCATTTCATCTATCCAGTTTGCAAACCTATATTTACATTGCGCTATACTTTTGTTTCGCAGACACAAATTGGCCTACCTTGTTATCGACGTATAAGAAATGTCGTTAACTTCTGACCAAAGTGAAGATGAATAGTCCAAAAAACAAAGAATGATCTTGAATGCTTGAATGAATATTATTTACACTTACCAATGCGAAAAACCAGTGCTCGTCGCGTAGTGAAGTAAAAACGTCAGCGAGATTTCATCCACCTGCATTTTAAATTGGTAAAAGAACGAAGTCGTTCTGTTGTTATGGAAGTTAATCCAACACTACTCCGCAGAGGCACTCTTAGTCTAGATCAGTTTTGCCGTCTTACAAATGGCAATTTACGAATAAAGGATTTGATAAACAGTTCCATTAAGTCAAATTAAATATTCCTAGTGTTTGTTCTTACAAGGTGTTACATCACTTTGTTTTCTCTCAGTAACGTTGCTTTTAGCTCATCTAAACGCCCACTTAAGCAACTGTGCACTTTCCCCGAAATCTGACTTAAACTCAAACAGAAAAGTATGTTGCTGGTTGTTCAGATTCATGCAAATGTTCGGTATTGTAGGCAGATTCTCGTTTTGCAATCTGACGAGATGAAATACAGCTTTGTGAGCCAATTTTGTTTACACAAACACTCACAAAGAAGTTTGCCTTTTTCCCTGTGTATTTGGTTGAGTATGGGTAAAGTACGCGGCTCAGAACTGAGTATTAAGTTCACGAACAGTTTCTGGGTAGAAAGTGTCGACCGATGGCTGTCTCGCACCTAGGCACTCTTGGTCACCAGTCTTGGGTTTCACCAACCAACCAGTCTACTGAAATTATTAGAACTACAAGAAAAAAGTCAAGAAGCTTTAGATATTTCTATGCCATCTTTCACAGTTTTGGAAACACATATTTCCTTTAAGGGCTAAAAGTGCCCACTACAGTATGTTTTATATGCTTAAAAGCCAATAAATCTTATATGCATTACAAAGACATTGCTTTTTACGCTTTGTTTTATGTTTTCACTACAATTTCTTCAGTAGATTAAGAAACTTCTAAGAAACTTTAAGAACTAAAATGTGGTCAGGAATCAAAAAACTGTTAATACTATGCCTTGATTCAGGTTTCTTATACAAAAAAACGTGTATGTCAGGGACGCCGCCGGAGCATATTTTTGAGTGTGGGGGCTGGGAATGAGTTGCAACTCCATATTGAAGTGTACGGGCAGTAAAGAGGGATTAGGGGTCAGGGGCAGACACTCTTAAAAAATTTTAGAACTACCCCCTATAATTCAGTAGGTAATGTCCTGTTTGACTATAGATATGCATCCTGCCTAGGTAAAAATTGCGGATAAAATCATTGAAAAGTTTGTGAGAAAATTGAATAGACCTCTCTGCTACGTTATAAAGATTGTTGCCGGATCAGGTAAAATGATGGAAGCACACGCCATTAGAGCAATGAGATCATGTTAAGAGCTAGGTGACCAAGAACACAGACCATCTCCAGACTTCACATGTGCATGAAACTTTTAAACCAGTCTATACCACCACGCTTTGAAAAAACCTAGGGTATTTAACTCCATTAGGCCCTCATGACTACGTCACAGGTACTTCTTGAAGGTGAGTGAACTGTAACTCGGAAACAAAAGATCTACTTTCTATCTGGATCGAATTCCCCAATCTGGACATCATACATCAACAGAAAAGTGGGGGATGCAGCCCCCCAGCTCCCCCCAGCCTCCCGGTTTCGGCGTTCCTGTATATCTCAATGGTACAGGGCCTCCCTACTTGTATTAAGTTCAGTCTTGTAAAACCAAGACAGCTGCGAAGGTAGCTGATGAACCGTCTTCGATAACAAATACTCCAAAGGGTATGGGAGTTTCAACTTCTGCAGTGGCATCAAATGACTAACTGCGAATCCAACTACATAAACTTAATATGTTTTTTGAAGCAAATAATGCTTAGAAGCATTCTGCTTACTGCAATTTTCATTTAAAATCAATTAATGTTTTGCTGTGGTACACACCCAAGGATAGTGCTCAGAAGAATAATAAAACGATGCAACAGTGATACAAACCGCTCATCTTTAGATCAACAAATTCATTAACACATTAACGCACACTCGATGACATAAAGATGCAAATAAATCTATGGTATATTACCTTTGAAATAATATGAAAAAGTCTGCAAAATGAATTCATGTAAATAATCCATTATCAGTAATAAGAGAGCAGCTTTTCGCTTTTCCTAACCGTGAGCTTGCCCATGAGCAAGTTCTTTTAGAGGCCAATGAACTTAAACGATTTTGATGACAAATAGCACAGTTTACAGTAGACAACAGTTTACTGGGGTGGCTCATACACACAACGAGTTTGTACAGTAGCTACGCGTCTGGGGCAAATTTTGCACGGTACACAATAAATCAACCGACTTGAAATGAACTAAGAACAAGGGATCCCATCCTAGTCCAGTTTTTCAGATCAACAAGCTAGAAAAGGTTGAATTTCACCCATGGAGAAAAGCATGTCTGTATCTGGTCTAGCAACAGGAAATTTGAGGGTCCAGATCGTGCTGCTTAAAATCAATACATTTACTACAAACAGGCAGGGGCATTGCTTGGGGAGTGTTGGGGGCGGCATCCCACTGGCACCAGAAGTTGTCCTGAAAATGTTAGTCTGGTTGTCAACAAAACTGGACATACAGCTCTGCTTGAGTTTAAAAGAGATTGTACTAATTTCGGTGGCATTATGCTACAGATGATTGTACAATATACAAAAACTATCACAAAATTTACAACTACTCTTGCAGAATTTCCACTCCCCCGCCCACTTATTAGCTTTCAAAATTTTGTCCAGCAAACCCCTAATTATTGCAACCTTCCCATTTATTGAGCAAAGAGTACGCAAATGCATAAAGCCATAGCCAAAACCGAGTTTATAACTTGTCTTCCCACAAATCATATATGACGTGGCCCTTGTTATTGTAAGTTCATGGCTATATTTGCTGCTTGAAGGTATCAAAAAAGACATCTGCAGAAGAATCTGAAGAAGACAGGTCATGAATTTGCTACATTTATTACATCGCACAATTTTCCAACAAATGGAGCGTAAAAGCAGATATTCTTCAATCATAGGAGCCACGTCCATTTTGTTGACAAATTGCAGGTCATACACTCGCTTCACTAAAGACAATTTCTAGCAAAGGCTCTGGCTTATGTCTCAGTGAGACATGCAAAATACTACAAGACTCAATCTAATTAATTTGCTGGCATATATTCAATCTAATAAATTTTACACTAATATGGAACAAGCAGACAAATTACATTTTTGATAAATATACAATTTGTATCTAACTTAAATTAAATCACAGTATAAGTAGTCTCAGCACACGACATTATCTACATGCATATTTTATATGTATTCGCGTAAACTACCATATACCAAACTTCGGTTAAGCCTGCTTTCTTTCTACTCCTACTGTAATGCATAACCAAAGCAGCCAAACTAAAGCCTTTTCAACCCTATTCACCATACTTTAAAGTTAGATTCATTACAATCAGTGAACTAGGATCAACCTACTATCTAGTTATCTACCCTATATATACATGCATATATATAGATACATATAAACAATGTATATAACATAAATATGAATATACACACACACACACACATATATATATATATACATATATATATATATATATATATATATATATATATATATATATATATATATATATATATATATATATATATATATATATATATATATATATTTGCATATACACCTACTCATATCTATATATAACGACTCAGCGCATTTTCAACTTCCATTCAACTTCCATTCAACTTCCATTCAATATTCAAGCAACACAATAAGTTAGCCTAGCTTTTCAATATAAGCTCACCATACCATCGACACATACTGAAGAATGACTCAAGTTATTTCATCCAATATTCTTCTATAAGCTGATGCCGTTGCTAGATCATTTCTCACATGGTACAGCTTATGCAGAATGGGGCAGTCCTGAGAGATGCACTTACGTATCTGATCACGTGAGCCAGTGCAGTGGCAGCATAGCTGAAATTGAGTCAAAATTCTAATTAATGCAAACATATTCAGATGAAAACAAATCAAAAAGCCAAAACAATTTCTCACGCTTTAATTTCTTCGGGTAGTCCTCACGCCCACAAGGCTATTTGATCTTTTTCACAGACCTAATAGTAAAATTCTCCAGTAATACATAAACTCTCTATCACATATATGGACAATAGCTCATTGACTACTCTGGCTCCGCAATCATTCTTTGAGAAGTCTAAATCGAGAATGTGCTTTTCAACAAACTGAAAATCAAAATCTTAAAGTTCATATACACCTTATCTTTTTATGACGTAAATCGCTAGATAGCAATGATAGGACACGTAAGGTGCAAAAGTCTTTTTAATCCGGGGTACGGTTGCCGAGTTATGACGCATTGAAGTTGCAAAATTTGGCGATTTTCGTCATCTTTCGCAACATAGTTCCGCAGAGATAGAGGCAGCTCGGTCGAGCATAGGTTGGCGTTATAGTGAGAACCCGTAAAAAAGTGGCCGTGTTTCTTGTACTATCCATTGTGTTGGTTAGCTTTCAAAAGTAGTTGAAAATGCCAGCGAGGTGCATCCTTCCTAGATGTGGAAACATTCCTGACAAAGGGAGATGCATAGCGACTACATTAAGTGCCATTTCACAATGATGAGCGTCCAGAAGCAAAAACATGAAGGAAGAAATGGCCCATGACCCACCAGTGATATAACGGAAGCTTTTTGGGGGAAGGAAGGAGTTATCAAATGTAAAATGGTGGAGCTGCTTCATTATGACACTCAGCTGCAAAATCTCTTCTGGTCAACATAAATGGCACAAACTACAACGTGAATATACAGACAGACAAGTACGAGTATAAATTTTTAAAATAGACAATCTGTTTTCTAAAGGGTTGCTTCCTCCTTCAGGTATGCTCACTTCACTACCAGCTGTTGTTATAATTGTACAAGGCAAGACGAGAGGGATTGAGAGCATGACATTTGGGTTTATAATATGATCAAAATACGTCACAAAAATTGCCCAAAATAATGCGATTTTCTGGAATTCATGATAAATCATATTTACGGGGTACAAGTTACCAAGTCAAATAAAATTTTCAAGAGTAAAGCCGACAAAAATTGGCACTCTAGCCATGTAATTATGTATTTTATACATATTGCAAAGAATACATGACTAAGGACTCTAGACGAGAAAGCAGAACTGAGATGACAGTCTATACTTCAGAAACAATTACCTCAGATAGATGAGCAAATTTCCTTTCACAGTACATAACACGATAGCTGAGAATTGTAACTGCTCGCTGGGGGTCTGACTTACAGTCTCCACAGATATTCCCCCGAGTGAGTTCGCCGCAGATGGGGCAGTGCGTTGAAGAAAAATACTGTGAAATAGTCCCCTGTAAATTTAAAAAACAAAGATAGAGTCTTCACATCAAAAGTCCGCATCTGGGAGTGGCTGGTCTACTCCATGCGAGTAAAATATGGGTAGCAGGCCATGTAATAGACATATGGGGCGAATTAGATGAAAATTATTGCTTGTAGTGTGGGTTCCCTTCTGCAAACACATGTTATTTGCAAAAAAGCACGCCCTTGAGTAACGATTTGAAAGTGTGATCCGATAGCTCAGTTGGAGGAGTACTCAACGGACAAAGTCGAAGGTCGCAAGTTCGATTCTCACTCAGGTCTGTAATTTTCTCCAACTTTCAATTCAAACTCTACTAGCAAAATAAGGGATTTTTAGCTTGGTATCAAAGGAATGTTTCTGTCAGAAATGTATATTTTACTGTCTTATTATTAATTAATACAGTTTCAAACCAAACTGCTTCATGGTATGCTCTTGTAATCAAATCACAAATCACAACTCTCGAATTCAAAGTGACAAAATCGCTAAAAGTCTGCATGGCAATCAATATAAAGATTCTAGCAACTCTTTATACCTTTTTCTTTTTCCCAACTAAAGGCTCTTGCTGTCTTATCTTTCTCTGAGGTCGTGGCAGCTCGTTATACCTTCAAATTAGACAATTGTACTAGTAAGTAATGCAGTATCGCTCTATATTTTTAGGCATGGGATGTGGAAGGAATATGGGAGAGTTGTCAAAGGCAAAGTTCTACGACTTCAAGGCCCAAAGTTGGGGGAAAATAATGCACATTCCCTTACCGGAAATTACTCGGCCAAGGAAGTAGAAGTTACTTTAAGGAAAATTAAAGGCTCCTAGGGTGGAATCCTGGATGACCTACCATACGTATAGTACCAGTATATACACTGAAATTGACCAGCAAGACAAAACTAAATAGAGAAGCAAGGAGCACATATGATTGTAATGAAGATACAAGCAGGGCCGTGGTGGTCTGGGACCATACTTACACTTTGGCTAGCAAGGCAGTATGGCCCGCTTCAAGGTGTGGCGGAAAAAGAAGGGAGGCCCATAATGATGCAGACCAATGGGTCCAGGTGGCAAAGTTACGATTGCACCTGGCTGCAATAATATACAACACTGCTATGAAAATCAAACAGCTACAAAATTGGTTGATTTACATATTGGAGATAAGCCCAAAGTCGAGCTAACTGTCTACGACTCAAAAGCTTACAAAATAACGAGAAAAACTAGTGTGGAAAATTGAAAGTATGCAAAAAATAACACCGCATATTTCAAAGAAATATGGGGTACTGTACATAGATATTCTACAAAAGTTACAAGTATATCACATATCCTTTAGCATTTTAACTTTTTTGAGCGCTACAAAAAAGCAGTTTCTTACCATTACAACAGTTAAACTTGTATTTGATTATCAAAAAGTACTCTAGCATTACTAATATCTGAAGCTAAAGAGAAACCTTCTTAATTCTAATCGCTTCGAGGATACTTCGTTACCAACTCAATCGAAATAATCAAGGAAAACACAAAGTGTAAGAAACTATACCAATCGAAAATATCAACACCAATGAGGGAAAACATCCTGTTAAGAGATGGAATGATCTGTTTTGTGATATAGTAGGATCCATTCAAGCGCAAGTTGGGATTTTCCATTAATTCACAAGGCCTAAAGGACGAGAAACAGAGAAATGAATAACCATGTATAAAACAGAGAATGCAATCACGCTTTTCCTATTTGCAATAAACAACGTATAATTTGCAAACTAAACTGTCACACAATAATGACATGTACTGAAACACCCCTTTCCTGTTTCTTATTTCATGTGGAATAAGGCTGTTCGAGGGTACAGAACACTACAGTAGATGACAACCTATAAGGGAAAACAGTGTTCTTGGGGTGCAAACATAACTTTATATTATCTTAATGCAAACAAAGAAAAGCCTTGCTACAAGAAAGCTGGCAGGAAAACAGCAAAACCATATTCACCTAGTAAAATCTTAACATTTCAAATAGAAATTCAAATATTTTCACGACCCAACGAAAAATTTGTCAAATAAACAAATGCAAGTGCCAAGGTGATTATTGCCGTGCGAGTGCCATTCTTACGACACCCCGTACCCACTAATGGCCCGTCCTGCAGGAAGAGAAATACCACACAGCATTCTCATAAATGCAAGGCTGTTTCCAGAAGGGCTGAACTACCAAGTGATATTGCATAACACTTGAGCTGTATCATAATCTACCATCGTAAACCGACAAGAAAATTCATACTTAACTGATATCAATCCATCAGAACGCAGAGTGAACGTCTAATCAATGCATATGTGTTAATGTATGTTAATGCATGCTAACTTATGCTAATGTAGGCCAACGTATGTTGATGTATTATGTCACTGTATATTAAATCTTAGCAGCAATAAAGCATTCATAATAAAGCATGAGTACCTTTTCACTAGCTGAATAAGAGGCAGTCCTGGTGTACCATATACGACGACGTAAGGGACACGTTCACCGGGACGAGGCTCAGCACGTTTATCGTGAGCTAGCAGCCTCCTAATGATAAGAAGTATTCCAATAAGTTTTCGATATAAATTCCAAATCTAATGTGAATGAAAATGAACAAAAAAGACAACAAAAACTGACTATGTTCGACAATATAAGGTCTAAAATGCTGAAACAAATCACAAGAAAGACAGTGAGCAGGAAGAGCACGATTGACGGCAAAGAGCAAAGAGAATAATGCTTTTGAGCAAAACAGAAAATCACAGAAAACAATGAAGTACCGTGCAATTGACAATGCAGGAACACACGCTCCAGGCCTATAACTGTTACTTCCTCTATACTCCTTTGCAAATGTAAAATCCTGTATCGAGACTCTGTCCTCCATTATTTTTGTGAATTGCCGCTCTATATATTTCTTTACCAAACTAAGATCTTTAGTCTCAAACAACGTCTTCAAAGAGCGCTCCAGGATCTACGATACAATGAATGTGGGTTTAAAAAGATTGATATGGATTTGCAGGGATGTATGGAGATCGATACAAACTGTTAAATATCTATAGGGATTCGCAAAGATTATCATGTATCAACGAGAACAATGACAAATCTGGGCTTGAATGTTCAATCTAATCTTAATATAGATTAAATGTAATAAACTCATCCTGCCTCGCTCTTTCAAGAGTCAAGTATAAGGAAAAGATAAATATCACGAAAATAAAAGCGCAGTGAGAGATTTGAATAATTCAAAACTACTCAAAACTTACTGGAACTCGAAAAACAACTAAATTTAGTAGCTTGATAACATCGGGCTCTAATCCTTAGGTCAGCGGCAATACATTTCATTTCAATTCTTTTTGGAGGGTTACCCTTCAGTATAGGCTGATTTGCAAGGGGCCCTCCATTAAAATACTATAATGCACTATATTACAATTTAAAAAGTAAGATACGAAAGAGGAAATGAATAAAGGTACTAAATTACATAGCTAAAAATATACAATGCGATAGATCAGTAAAAAGAAAAAGATAAGTAAAAGATGTATATCCAAAGAATATAAAGAAACTATGGGAAATTCCGTCTAAGCTTTTGTCGACTTCGATTCCTTTTTCACCATATAGGAGCATCACGAATTATATAGAATGTAAATAAATCACTTTGCCTTTGATACAGTTTTCATCAAAGAAACAGGCAATGTTTCAATGAAGAACAAGACGGTATACTGCGGTTTGCCAAGGAGCATGAGATCTTCTGTTATTTCTGCGTAATGCGCAAATCTTTCTCTCAATGTTCATTTAGAGAAGCATAATCAGAGAAGAGTCTAGAAAATTCCACCCTACCTTTGAAACTGCTGCACAGGAATCTCGCCTAACGGTCTCTATTCCCTTTGCATCGAATACAGCCTCCTTTTGATCAAGGGTCTCGTACATGTATCCTACATAACGCTTCTTCGTTTGCAAAATACACGGCAAATAAACCTTATGGAAGAGCAAGGAATGATACGTTGAAGTCAATATGTTTTTACCCATCGTGACGTATACTTTTAGAGGAAATCTAGCTTATCAGTGGATCTTATCGTTACAAATATGCTCTTGTGATATCAAGGAGGGATGCAAGAGATCTGAGCGAGAATGAATATAACACTGCACATGATAGTCAGATCTTTCGTTTGAAACGTGAGTTATACTAACGATATACAAAATGATGTACTATTTATATTTTCCAAAACACATGGAGAAGGCAAGGATGCTCAGAAAAAAGAGCTACATCTCAGCTCTGTTGTAACAACAATAAAAAAACTTCGCTTTATTACAATTTAAAAGGGGTTTAAGAAAAAACATGGTCTACTTTGCTTGCACCAGATACAACAGGAAAGGACATGAAGTCCAAGGTCCTAACTGCAAAACATTTAGAACCTAAGGTAACAGATTATATCTTATCAATACAAGATACCTTTTCAAATTTTAGCTTCATCGGCAGTGGGTTTATTTTCGTTACAGCATCAACGATTTCATTTCCCACTTCAAATGCTCGCTTCTTTGTAGCTCCCTTCATCAGAATAAAGACACTGCAATCAACCAAAAATGTAATCATTAGCACAGCCTCAAAACAATAACAATATCTTTGAAGTTATAACGTATATAGACTGAGAAAAGCATAGCTCTGCAAACCACCCTCAAAATCGCTCTAAAATTTTCAAAAAAACGAAAAAGGTTCCAGTTCCTCATTCACTTTCTAACTACAAGAGGAAACAAATTAGAGAAGCTACAGAGATAATCGAAGATGTTCTGAAAAATTATGAATTCGCTTGTAAAAGCAAGGCGAAGTATTACCTCGTAAAGACTTACGGAAAATCCAAAACACGACGCAGCTATAGCGATGAAACAAATAACTGACAATTAAAAATCAACTTACCTATCTGTATCACCATACACTACTCTTGCATTCCATTTTTCAGTGGAATTGATAAGATTTATTGCAGTTTCGAGAGCTTCTCTACCCTTCCTCACAACGCTGTCTGCGATCTAGTTCAGCAACAAATAAAAATCAAAAAGGAAATCAGCCTGAGAGAACAGACAGTCTAATGCAACTCTGTGAGAAATGTGAAATATTTTAATTTGTTTCTGGGGTCCTGCTTTATTGTGGGTCTGAATCTAAATAAATAGCATCCAATAACACAGCTCTCATTTATAAAGTTCGCAACTAAAACTCGATGACTTCTTGTAGTCCCCACAATGTGCAGTAAATTTCTCTTCAATTTTCAATGTAAACAATGAGGTATAAGGCTGCAAAGTCCATAAGGCTAAATAACTAATTATTTTAAGAGTCCAAATAAAAATCAATCTGATAAATCAATTAGCATATTATATCGGAAATTTTTTTACTCTGATATGAAATTGCATTGACAAGCTACAAAGATGATACTATGACGAGTAAAGATTTACTTATCTACCACATGACCATGACAGTAAGTGAATACAACTAAATCAACTAAATGAAAAATACATACATGAGACAAACAGGAGGTTTATGGATACTTAATGAAGTTGGATGATACTAATTAGGACGAAGACAATCTGCAAAATTAACCAAATAATTTTCTACCCGAGCTTGTCATATATCTCATTATATGAAGATGGAACAAAACTAGATGTTTCCTATTGTCATTCTTGCACTCAAGGAAACTGTCACATACACATTGATAAAAAATTAGCAGACCGGGATGCAAATACTCTCTTTTTTATTATTAAAAAACAACCATTAGTATACAACAACACAATTGAAAACGATTGAATCCCACTGTACAATCAATAGGGAAAATTGCACGTAGATCTTGATCTGATTGCAACAAACCTCAACGCATGGCATCCGACCGGAAAAATTCGCAGATGTGTAGCCGTAGGTGACATTGGCAATGAGTTTAAGACCAAGTTGTCTGGCATCCAACATTCTATGCAAGGCCTAAATTGTGGGAAAAAAGGAACATGTGGTGAGATTCTCTCATTTTAAGATGAATAATTTATACGGACAAATGGCAGTTGTCATCTATTTCAAAAGAATCAATCATTGACCAGAGTGTCTTCATTGAAAAAGAACAAAACCTAAATCTATTTGCAAATCCCTTTCATCAGAATGCAATCAAAAAGCAATCGAAGAACTAATCCCTTCTTAATCGAACCATAGTTTTCTTTAAATCTCATAGAAGTTTGGCTCACAAATACATGAATGGCATGTTTATAAAATGTTTTAAAGTCTGCAAAAAGATACAATCACATAATTTTGCAAGACATTGCTCTAGGGTCTCCTTCAAAATCAACGCTAGTTATCAGGTATCACCCTCCTAAAAAATAACAAACAAAATGAAATAAAAATCAAGTTGATTCAGATAGCTACAACAAAAACAACTAAGATGTCGACAATAACCTTGTTTTTCTTATTCTTTTTCATCGAATTTTTCACCATGATTCTTGTTTTCAAAATATCATCCAGCATTCTAAGATAAATCAAAGCAATATCTTTTCAAAAAAATTTTATAGTTACTGAGAAAATACGCTATAAAATCAAATATGACACTTTTAGAAGTTGCTTTTTCGTCGCCACTGTGGTTGCCTTGTTCCTGATACCAGAATCGACTAAAACTTCGAAATATCTATGGCCACTAAGTATAAAAGGCATGATACCAGCCTCTAATGGCATCAAACGAGCTTTATAAAGTATCAATAAGGCATAGGGTTAATGATTCAGAGGCAAAGTCTCCTTAGTAACAAAAATGATGAAAGAAAGTTATACAAAGACCACAAGCTAAAATATACCGTGGCAAGATGCCTTTTCTAATTTTCTGCTTGACAAAACCCACACCATTTGGAGAGATATGGATGTGGTCTTTAATTGCCTAGAAAGACAACACGGTAGAATTAAAGCATGTTTAATATTGAATAACAGTCTACTAAAGCAGATAATTATAACTAAAAGCAAAGGCAAATGCAAACTACCAACCTCAAAAACTGAAGTAGGAATCGACAGAGATGTGGCTCCAAACTTGAAGTTACTAGACCTGCAAAAATTATCGATGTATGTATACGTAGGAAGAGTAAGAAAACATAAGAAAAATTGAGAAAGTATTTAAGATCAAGCTTCACTATAGCTATGAAATTAGATGAAAGTCATGAAAATTGGAAAGATGAAAAAGACAAGTGTGTACTAAAATAAAAAAAGATTAGATTTTACGATTACTTATAGCACAAGACCAAACCACAAATGGATAAATAACAATCAAATCAAATCAGTAGAGAAGATGAAGGAATCCGGGTAATTTGAGAAAAATTAGCCCATAACAGCAGTTAAGCATTGAGAACTTAGAAAACCATAACATAAGTTAACACTCCATAGTAAAACAAAATACAAAATTTAATATAACGTAATATACTATAATACAATATGACATGATACAATATGATATTGTGTTATAAAATGATAATAATAATAAGAATATAAAACAATAGTAATAATAATAATATATTTATTTTATAACAGGGTAAAAAGAACAGTAGAAGCCAACTGGGTTCCCTATTTGATACAAGATACTACATGATACAAGATAAGGTAAAACACAATATAGATAATATAATACGACAATACAATATAAAATAATGTATAATATCATATGACATAATATAGCATAAAATAATAATAATATGAATAACAAGCTATGATGATATAAAACAACACAATAAAATAACATAATATATACGAATAAAATATAAAATAACCTGATATGATATAGAAATATATGAGGAAGCATAATATAACAAAATATTATGTAAAATATACCATTAACCATATACCAACTTCAAAAAGTACTAATGAACAATATAAAATGGTACCATATATGGCAATGTAACAGCAGCGGGAATGATGTGAGGATATACAGATATACAGATTTCAGACTTCAACAAATTACAGAGCAATGCAATTACATTACGTTATGACAGGATATACCAGAATCCAAATACAATGACGTAAATGCAATACATTACAATATACAATGAAACTATAGTTAGACTTCAGCATGTGACAGTAGAGGTATGCTGAAGCATCATACTGAAAAGATCATACAAACGAGCGACAACATACAATACGTTATGACGGCAAGTACAAGAATTCAACAAAATGACATAAATGCAATATATTACAATATACAATGATACTATAGTTAGACTTCATGCATGCTGAAGCATCATAGTGTAAACGTAATAGAAAGGAGCTTACTCATTCCAGTGTTTTACACGACCGAGACATGTCGAGAAACAGTAATTGTAGGCAATGATAATGGAGGGATACAGCGATTGAAAATCAAGGACTATAACTGGATCTGAATAGAATCGAGATTCCGGTTCCATAACCAATGCTATTACTTCAGGTGCAGCCATTCTATGAACAGAAGAAGAAAAATACTAAGCTCATCAAACTGGGAAAAAGTTCTCAAAGGCTAAGCGCACACGAAGTTACTGCTTTGAAAGGAATATGTGGCCTAAGAGCTATTCTGCAAAATGTTTTGCACGTTGTGTACACAGTCAACATACGCCAATTGTCTGGAAGGTAAAGACAATCGCATCGTAGAGAAGGAGCAAAACAACTCCTTGAGCTTTCTAGATGTTTTGGTGGAAAAAGAGGGCACTGGATTTCTCACCAGCGTTTACAGGAAGCCAACGTTTACAGGGCAATACATCCGTTGGAATTCCTTCAGCCCAAAATCAAGGAAAATTAGCCTTATCAAAACCTTAGTTCACAGGGCACTAATGATTTGCTCCAAAACTAAATTAGGCTCAGAACTTGATAGAGTAAAACAATTGCTCATTGAAAATGGATATCCAGACGATGTCCTTATTTCTTGTATTAAGCAAAAACTTGCCAACTTTGCAGCGGAAAAACCGTGTGGTCCTGAGAAGTGCCCAGTTTACCTAAAATTGCCCTGGATTGGTAATGTTTCATCAAGATTTGAAAACCAAATTAACAAAGCCATTACATCCTGTTTCTATGCTGTGAAACCTCGTGTGGTCTACAATACTAAGGTCATGCTACCATCTGCTAAAAAAGATAGCGTTCCTACCACTCAAAAAAGTTGTGTAGTTTATGAATTTTCGTGCCGATGTGAAGCTCGGTACGTAGGACGCACTAAGTAGAGACTAGCTGACAGAATAAAGCAACATATACCCACGAGCATCAGGAAGAAAAACACTACAATAAGGGAACAGCCACCTCGTATGTGTAAAAACTCTAATTCTAAAATGAAAAGTGATTCGGCCATAGGACAACATCTCATCAAAAATCCAGAATGCGCCAAAACATATACAGACGATAATTTTCGGATAATTGGGAAAGCAAGATCGTCCTTCCATTTAAGTGTTTTGGAATCAGTTTACATAAAGACTCAAAACCCAGTCTTGTGTAAACAAAAAGAGTTCATTTTCTCACTTGGACTCTTCTAGTAAACAATGGTGAATAGGTGCCAAGAGGCCAATCATATGGCTAACTGGACACATTATTCATCATATCACGTGTACCCGCATATCTGGCTATAAATTTCGGTTCACCTTTCGGTCGCTATCCGACGTTTCATACTCTGACGAGTGTCGGACGAAAAAAAGCTTTTCAGTATGGTTAAAACATGGTACCGCTTTTTCGTGCTGTAGTGAAGTTCTGTAGTACCAACAGACTTTTCACAATCGCATATGAACAATACAATATGAAATCATATTTCTGAAAAGTACCTAGAATAGAGTTTTTTAGAAATAGAATTTGCTAATGACAAACCTCGATGCTTGCTAAAAAATTAGTATTCCAACAAGGAATTGACAATGAGAATGAGAAAGTTTGAAAGTGAAGTGCACTCACAAGGCACGTTGACGAACGCTTGGTGATACAGGGATGTACCCCATAGGTTTGGCTATTCGTAGCATCATGCTCTCAACACGAAACTGCAAAGAGTAAATCGAAATCTGAATAATTAAATATAATTTCAAAGTGAATCAACCATCTACAAGAATGTACTTGTAATGACTGTTGGAACCTGGGGGGGTTTTCATATCACTAAAGGATGAAAAAAAATTGTTACGTACTTTATTTGTACCTTATACAGCGTGGAAAGACACTGAGTCATCTGGTCCCAACTTCACCCAATGTCAACATCAAAAAAGAAGGGGCTGTTTCTATCACATCATATAGGAATATTTACAATGTATCCATTGAAGTCTCCTTGGGCTGTTCGAGTACCATTCGTTGGCAAAGATTCAGTCAATCCTACGAACATCTACTTACTTATTTAGAGCTCGAGGCTAGAAGAACTCCTAAGCCATCATCAGCCAATCCAAGACAATAACGCTGTATAAAATGCTGTCTTATTCTTTGCATTTTTCAGTACAATAATCCCCGTTACAAAGATTGAAAAATTTTCGCAAGGAGGCGTTCAATAGAAATGTACATTGATTTGCATCTTTAAGTTCCTTAAGAGGTATTCATTCGAGGTGGTATTAAAACCGAAAGGGACTTTTAGTCAGAATAGAAAGGCAATAACTTTCTTTTAGTGTTGAGCATATCACAAATGAAATCAAATCTTCCTGACCATACCTGAGATCCTCGTGATATCACAGAATAGAACAGTATCCCGAACAACCTTGCAAGCTCACTTGTCCGGCTGATGAAGTCAGTTCGAATGAGCATCTCCAAATTGGCCCGACACCTTTTGACATAGTAATCCACTACTCTCCATCGGTGCAAAGAAGATTGATGACCCCACCATGATGACAATGTCCGGAAAGAGTATTTTGGTAATCGTTGGTGAAGAACGTGAAACGCTACATTTTCAAACGAATAAACTCGCAATGTAACCTAAATACAAAGAGAGATCACTAACAAGTATAACAAATAAGCTATCAAAACAAATAACAGCATGAAAGTATAACAGAGTGAAAGAAAAATGCATTACACAATAAATCACTAGAGAAATAACGCTTGACATCAGGAAAGAAAAATGAATTATGTAACATACAATTATAAATATAAAAGCATAACGAAATTTAGAGTTGCATGTCAGGGTTTGATACATGTGTTCTCATGGCTTGTTGCAAGTGGTGTTTGAAGTCACAATAAGAAATCAACAAATAAAGACCAGCACACATACATATATACTTACTTATTCTTACACACTGCTTTGATACCACAAGAGCATACTTGTAACGACAAGATCCACAAAGGTGATAGATTCCATTGAAAGTATATGACACGATCGACAGAAAAACCTTGATTTCAACGTTTGATTCCTACCTCTTTCGTAACATTTATATGTCTTGCGCAATTTTTTGTTCAACATAAGATATTACCTAATACAAGCTATTTATTGTACTACATAGAATCTACTTGAATAAACTACAAGGACGATATAACGGAGTGCAAGATGCCACCACAACTCCGCATCCATTATCATGAATAACAGGTAACAAAACAGAGCTAAAACCACAGCTACAAAAATACATAGAAATACACATAACTGACTTTAACTAAAAGTACTTAGAATCGTTTCATCATATGTACACTGGCCTAACCTGCCTAGGGCATTCTTGTAAATAGCAAATTAAAAAGCGCTATGCGGGATATAGGAATGAAAACCTTAATCAAAATACAATAACTTTACCGTACAAGGAAAGATTGAATACCTCGCTACGCATAATCCTCCAAACATTAAGTAAAATCCTGCCTGTGATTTTGAATTCATTCATGTGCCCATAAAGCAAAGCCTCTTTTTCACTGTCATCGCTTGATCTGCTGACTTCTGTAGCTGAGGGAATTCTGGAGAGCAGCGGGCAAAGAATGATATCCAGCTGCTTGGCCCTGTCCATCAAATACCCCCATGACGTCATTTGGATCTCGTAGCCAATAAGCATATCGGGATCATGTGACCGCACAAAGGACTGGAAGGCCATAATCATTCTCTTTTCGTCACAATAATAACGTTGCACATGATCAGAAACGCCTGATTTGTTTAAAAAGTTGCGAGAGGCAGTTCCACCAATGCCCTGGTCAGCCGTACTGCTACATGCGGATACATTAGAAGTCTCTGAACGAACTGTACATACAGAAAAAAACGAAAAAGAGAAGAAATTAACATGGAAACTCCGACAACAAAACCGCCTCAGAAATACCTTAAAACCAGACATTAATTGAAATGTAGAACTTCGAAACTTTATCATACAGATGAAAGAAAGTATAAGATAACTTCTTATAAAAGACTACAAGAGCCGATATGCGTGCAGGCAGCTTAATAGACTGCGCTTGTACCTAATGCAATGTTGGCTTTCTCACAATGACAATGTAACTTCTCGAAAATTCTCGTAAATTGTGACTTTGTGACTATTTCATCTTCTAGACACTAATCTTCCCCTCTTTCATAGCGCAAAGTAAAATCAAGTATACATTTTCATTTCATTTTTACATATTTTGGGAGGGTGGCCCTTCAGCTTAGCTGATTTTCGAGGGGCCCTCCATTAAAAGACTATAAAATTACAATCTAATACAATAAAATACTTATAATAATTGTAGAACAAAGTAGAAATAAAAATTAAATATCAAAATAGTTCTATGAAAGTCAATTCTTGTAAGTAAAACCAGAGGAAAAGAAAAACTGACGATTTAAAATTACTTTAAGAAATAAAGAAGAATATACATGAAGAAATAAAATGAGAAATCCTGAATTTTGCATACTCTTACTGCTGATAATGAAGAATTTTGACGAATTTTTTCGCCCTTACTCGAAGTATCTTTTGCTTCTTTGGTGGCTGTTGTGGTATCCCTGGTACCGCTCTGTTCGCAGTTACGAGGCTCAACGACAAACACTCCAGTTTCCCTTGAATCGTTAGTTTCACAAGTCATGTGATAAAATATTGCACAAATCGAATCGAAGCTCGGATCAGGGCAAAGATCACGTCTCGTATTCACGTGAAGCTCCATACTAAGGAGAGTTAAGTGCTGGATCTAAAACGAGGCGATAATTGTTTCAACAAATAAAAAGTAAAGCAATTTAAAATTCTCCTCATTAATATAGCCTTCTAGAAATATACTGGAGAAACAATAGCAAAAGTGAAGTACTTCGGTCTTTGTCATTTCCAGGCAAAAATTATCCGTACAGAAGCATGTTTTGCAACTTTTATCGTAACAAAATTAGTTCTATACAATCGAGGTCCTCTAACGATATCAATTCATAGCTGCCATCTTGGTATAGCACTTTGGAATCATTCTGCATACCATTAAGGTATCGTATTTTCGTAATTAACGCCCTATCTCTTCCAAACACCCCCCTCTAATAGGTCCTCCGTGCATATTTAAAACAATTTAGTTTTCGAGATAACTTTACTCTTTATTAAATGGTCCTCCACAATAAAGACTCAAGAGAGTCTAACATAAGAAACACTTATAGATCCTCACGTACATATATACATATATATATATATAAATATGAATATATATAAATATGAATATATATAAATATGAATATATATAAATATGAATATATATAAATATGAATATATATAAATATGAATATATATAAATATGAATATATATAAATATGAATATATATAAATATGAATATATATAAATATGAATATATATAAATATGAATATATATAAATATGAATATATATAAATATGAATATATATAAATATGAATATATATAAATATGACGTACTAAATAACTCCAAACGTATCTGTCGTTTTAGACTTTAATAACAAGGAACAGAATATGTAACTTTGAGCCTCATTTCGATAAAAAAACAATGAACTCTAGCCCCAACTCGGACCTGAGGCTCCCTATAAAAATGTCCATTATCCATACCTCGTGCTCATTTCTGGCGTTGTCATAATTCACCTGAGTGAACCCAAAACCGTATGAGTTCTTTGGTGTTGGGCCATCAACATCGGATGTGTCAGATACCGCTCTATTCAATTGAATTGGAGTTGCTGTTGCTGCAGCAGGAGAGCCACACTAAAAACAGATTGAAATTGCAATTGAGGATTCTGAGATTAC